>JAWWLZ010000082.1:82711127-82733710 GCA_035041345.1 Poliocrania exsul | reverse complement strand
CACTTCCTTCCGCACATCCTTCCTTCCGCACTTCCTTCCTTTCGCGCTTCCTTCTGCACTTCCTTCTGCACTTCCGCACTTCCTTCCTTGAATAAATTTTGTTTTTTAAATTGTAAAATGATGAAGTTTTTGAAAATTTTGCTGGGTTTTAATATGCATGGTTTTAAACAAACATGAGTTTTATCTCAGGTGTTTGGCACAAAAAAATTTTGGGGCTCAAATCTGATTTGCTTATACAAATTACTTTAAAGTTACCTGCATTACCAGTATTGCATATGTGTTACAGTTATTACTGATTTGAAACCTGACTTCGAGTTGCCTTTTAATTAATTTTGGGATTTTATCAGTAAGCACATATCTAAACTTCATTTAAACTGCATTGTTTCACAGTACTTTCTTCTTTTGCTTTGGTTACCAATTTCAACACAGACAAGAAAAAAAAAAGAATATCTATGCTAATGTTTTCCAGACAAAATACTGAATTTGTATTTGCCTCTAAAATGAGATTTGCCTTTGAAGAAAATGGTGACATATTACTGTAATGTCTTACCCACTTACATTTTTCAAACTGTGTTTTTCACATGCCCTGAATTCATTAACACGATCTGAATTCATCATCATGATTATCTCCTTTTGAACATTTTTGTAAAATGTTAAGAAAACTGAGGTAAAGCTATATGTAGGCCACATTTTTTTCTGACCTTCCCTTTCTTTTATGACTACTTTGTCAGGCAGCACGTCTTTAATGTATAATTTTATATTGATCTTCTTTAATTTCTAATCTCTTCAATAAAAACAAACAGTACAGTTAGAATATAATTTTCAAAGAAGTGAAATTCTGAAAATGCTCCACAGTGCTCTCAATGTCAGTCTTTGAATTCATTGCACATTTTGAAATACGCTAGTCAAGGTAACTGAGTAAATACAGCAGATAGCTGTAGTATGTTGTCATCCTCTGTAAAGGTTGGCTATTTACCTAGTCAGACAAAGCATATATTTTGTAAGGTAAGTGGAGTATTGTGAGGTGAGAGTCTCAGGTCATACTCTCTGTTTTTAGGGAAACGCTTTTTAACAGCAAGATACTTCTACATCCCTACCTCTTATTTACTGCTCAGTGGTGGGAATGATGTTCCCAATAACCACCTGAACTGCATACAGCTTCCTAATACAGTTTTTCTGTCATCTCTATTGTAATGATCTCAACTTTTTTTTCTGTCTGTTTCCTCACAATCTCCACCTACATTGTTGTCTCTCACTATCTTAATCCAGTTGTTGTGCTATTGCTGGGGTAGATCATACCTTTTTTTCCTAGTTCAGAGCCTATGCTATATTCACCTCTCATTGGCAGACATTAATTATGGGGAAAAATGTCTTTGTCCAAACTTTACAGAGCACTGTGACCAATGCATACTGTTGCCATTTTTCCAGGGATCCTGCAGTGAGTAGTATTTGTTCCTCTTTGTATTTTCACTACTGTGTTATATAACTTCAAGAGTGACCATGCTGTCCTAAAATGTCTGGTGGCAAGGAAATTACACAGCATCCTCTGGCTTCTAGGGAGTCCCTGTCCATCATCTTCTGTTGTTTGGCACTATGTTCCTGCCTCTATTCAGAGATTCCCCTCTCTGTCTTTTCTACCTGCTACTCTGTGGCTCCTTGGGAGCTTTTCTGCCTACAACATTCTTGGCTGCTCCCCAGAAAATGAATATCGTTTACTCTTCAGGAAATCACAGATTTTATTGAAGCACAGCTTAGCAGCAAGTACTCAACTGCAAGGACATGCTGGCCCCAGGGAGAACTGGTTCTAAACCTGCCTCGCTTCCCCTTATTCCTTGTCATCATGTTACTTTGAAGTCTCTGTATTTAAAATGTAATGTGCCAGAATTATGGTTTACATCTTAATAAAATCTGGATTTTTGGGTTATCCATAAGGAAAGACTTGTAAAAAGAACTCTTACATAGACTTGCTTTACAGCTCTGACTGACTTAGTGTCCCAGGACAGAGTCAAAATATGGCACTGTACATGTGGAAATAAAAATTTTCAGTGGTTGGTAGCTGGGACAGACTTTTGTAGGATCATGTGCCTCTTTGAGGGGAGGATAAGTGCACATGCTAAAATTAAGTCTACCCTGTGGAGTGTGAAATGACCACTCTTAGCAAACAAAACTCTTATTCTGAGAGCTGGATAGAGCAAGATAAGTATGTTTTCACCTTGACTGTCTACTGCAATGTTCCTTATTTTTTCCCAGGGAAGCTGGAGTCTGAGAGACTCTTTGAAACTGGTGTCTCTTCTGTTCCTGTCTGTTTTGATTATCCCTTTTCCTTTGCATGGAAATCAAGACATTGAGATAGGGGGGAAAATCAGCACTTGGCTGCCTTTCATTTTGAGTTATAGGCATTATGTGGGTATGATGTGATAGGAGAGCGAAATTAAAGCAGGCACCTGGGTGTTAAAAAATTGTCTCAGATGGCTTAATTTACCAAGGTTAAAGCCTTCTAAGGTATGATCTTATAAATAAAAGAGCAGTACTGCTCCAAAGGTTGACATTTTTACCTGCCTTCTCTTTACCTGTTTACAACTCCTAGGTGGGTATAAACTCTGTAGTTGATCCAGGCAGAAGCTTAAACACATGCTTTTTAGGTGTGTGAGTAATCCAACATTGATTTTGGTGAGATACAAAACAATTGAATGCTTTCCTGGACTGGAACCTCAGGTTAAAATCATGGTCTCACTGAAGTGACTGTGACTGCATACACAAATATTTATCCATATCAAATGGACAGAGAAGAGAACATAAAAAGGCACTTGGAGAAGAGAGCTGGAAGTTTAATTTTCTTATTTCAGCTGGTTTACTCTGTTACTTTGGGGTTTTTTGGTATTACTGTCCTAATGCTCTTGCTTTATTTATGAAATTATATTATAAATACTAACAGTCATTTTTGGCATTGGAATCAAGAAGACTGGAATTGAACTTTTGCCTTATCTTCCAATGTAGGTAATTCTCAGAGTCTGAAAAAATGTGTTAAAAAAATAGTTCTTTTCATGATAAAAGGAAATATTCTTATTTTTTCATTAATGATCCAATTTTCTGGTATTCTTGTGTTTCATTGACTGCACATTGAGGGGAAAAAACAGTGATTTTATGGACCAAACCAAAAAAATACCACAAAACACAGGGGGAAAAAATCATCTAACCAACTAACCAATCAACTTAAAAACCTGCACTGTCAAATCACAAAAGATTCCAATACCAATTAGGACTTCAATGGCAGAAGAAGTCTGTAAAGGGTTAGTTAGCATCACTTACCTATGCTTATACACTAGAAGGTAAAAAAATCACTTTTAAAAGAACTTTCATAAATTACCAAGATGCAGTATAAATTGTAATCAGGTATCTTGTCAATCAGGAAACATAATTATGATGAATTGACTTCATTGCAAGCAGGACTTTTCTGCCTTATTTTTCTGTGGTGAATATGAATGAAATGCCAATGACTGTAAAACACATAGGCAACTATTTAACCTTCTAGCACAGGTTAATATCTCTAAAACTAATTATAGCTTGCTTCAAAGCATAATAAATATTGTAGGTCAGTAATCAGTTAATTCTTAACATGACACATACATATATATTTCTATTATAGTGATAAGCACCAATTGGGTCATAAGACATTTGTATCAACTTGCATTATTTTCTTTATATTGCAGCTCTAAGTCCAGATATACTGACACATCATTATCCTTAACTGAAGATCAAGTTCTGGACTATCAAAATCAGTTGAAGAAATTTCCACTTAATCTAGCCAGGCCAAGATTTCTCTCAGGATATTTAATTTAATCATGATTATATGTATATAGTAATAATTTAAACAACCGTCCCTGAGCAGAAAGATTTCTTGCTGGCACAAGTTCCTCTAATATATAGATACTCTGAGTTCAGCATAGACATGGTCTTAATAAGCTTTTACCACTTTACATGGAGTATTAAATCTGTTTAAATAAAGCATTGTGTATTATAGAACAAATTCACATATTAGAAATTACCTTAATTTACATGATGTAATTTAGATACAGAGGGATGTATCTGTTTGTGTCAGTTGAAGATCTAGGACAAGGTTGATTTTTCCTCTCCTTATAGTGACACCATTTAATAGAAAATATTTAGAGAAGTAAAAACTATGAATTCTTTATACATTGCATAAACAACAGGGTAAAAAACCAACCAAACAAACAAAAAAACCACCAAAAAACCAAAAACCCACAACCAAAAGTATAAACTCTGTAAAGAACAAATAGAAAATGCAAAAATGCAAACCTATCAGTCCCTATGTGATTTATCTAGTAAAAGAAAAACAAAAACTTTTGATACATAAAATGCTAGGTTTTGCTATGATCTATGACTTCCAGTACAATCTACAGTGTGTGTTATTTTTATTCCATTTTCATAGACTACAGTTCAGTTAATAAAGTCTGAAAACACTAAAATTAGAAAAATCTCCAAAATAATTACATAGCTACAGTGTATAGTTTCATTGCAATTGCTTTGAGTGTTTTGGCTTTTAGTTACAGAATGAAAGAGAAAAAATTTATCATTATATAGCTGTTACTGATATCCTCTCTCCTGGGAGTTTTGGCAACTCAGAGTTATCAAAAATACTTATTGATAAGGTGCAGGCACCATATCAGCTACTAAGCTTATCAGACTTCAGCTAACTGCACTGCATTAACAGTTACTGTGCATGGCCAGGAGGGGATTAAAATGGTTCCCTGTTCAATGTGCACCTCTGGGCTGGCTCTGGGGATCTGAGCTCTATTCTCCACCAAATAACCAGTATAATGTCTTTGTGAGAGGTGCTCCTGGGTGTCTCCCAAGGGCGTGTGTGTTGATTTTGAGTCTTTATAATTTTTCTCTGATCTCAGTAGGGGAAATGGTAACCTCACTAGGGCAAGAGGCCCTTAGTACCTATATTCCACTGATATACAAAGATACATATACTTGCTGTTATAACAAGTAAAGGAAATAGCACTAGACCAAATGCTAATGAAGGCTGGTTACTGCTTATCTCTGAGTCTCATGGCTGGATTTTATAATATCCCATAAAGGGAGACTACTGACAGAGATGTTACTTCTCTTGAGACATTCATGTAAAGTCTTTGCGTGTTGCCTCAGAAGGATGGCCTTTAGCTCTCTCTCCAGTTAGTGTTTTCCTTCCCTTCTTTTCTCAGGCTTGAGGGAAGTTCATATCTTTGGAACCTCATCTGCTTATCTGTTTTGATTGAAATTTGGTAAGAGGTGTCCAAGTGGTGAGAGAGACAGTGATATGAAAGGGTGTGCACACATGCACATGTGCCAAGGGAATCAGAGGATTCATGGCCTCCAGTGCGCATGTAGCAAAATAAGTTTATAAGTAAGTTAACATCACTACAGCTTGTGCTTGAGGCAACTTTTTTTTTTTTTTAATTTCTTTTATCTCAGATGTTGATTTCACATTCATTGGAACACTTGTAAATGACCTGCCAGAGAATTTCTGGCTAAAATATCTGTAGTAGCTCAGAATTACTGTGTTTCATGGTTTCAATGTACTGACACTATATTAGCTCCTACCATTTTTCTGCAATGTGAGTTTAGTTTAGAGTCTCTGCAGTTATTTCAGACTTTAGGATATCAACCCAGTTGTTGCTCATTTTCTTTTAAGAGAGAAACTGTCACTTTAAAGTGTTATGAGTTTTCCACATTCAAAGAAAAATGTTTAGACTAGCTCATGATTCCTGTCTTACAGCCCTTGTTAAATGTAAAAACAAACCACAGACTTCACTAGTAAACCACTTTAATTTTACTCTTGGGGCACAGAGAAAACTGCTATTCATCTGACCAGTATTAGGCTATATATAAAATACTAGTTCTTATCTCCAAACAAAAACTTTCTTCATCATTGGTATCTTCCCAGAGTCAGACTGTGACTGAAGACACAGGGCATCAAGAAAGGAGGGATGGACAAACAGATAAAAGGAATAGGAAAGAAAAACTAAAAAAATCAATCATTTCTTGCTATCTTCTCTCCAGTCTCCCCTCATCTGAAGACCAGGAGAAAAGTAGTACACAAATACAGCTCCTAAGGACACAAACAGTACACTTGTTTGGTCTCTGACATTTAGGTAAAAAAGTAAGATACTTTAGAAAGCTTTTCAGATAAATGGTTGAATAAGATTAAGAGACCATGGGTGGAAGGGGTAAAAAGATAGAACTCACAGTGAATTTTAACTCCAGTTATTTGAAAATCCTTTGTAGGATGTAGTTGCCCTCATATTAGCAGGATGGGCATGTGAAAGAAAATTCAGACAAGAGCACTGTTGAGGAATCCAAATAGGTAAAGACCCAGAGGCCACATTTATCAGGTACAACATTACATTTTCGGTAAAGATGCCATTGTAACAGCAGGACCATGTTCTGACTCAAAGATCCCAGAGATATTTCTGTTGCCATCAGAGGCTCTGAAAGTAGTATCTACAATAGCAACAACAAAAATATGATTACTAATAAAAAGCTCCTGAAGTCAAATTCTGGTTCCACTATCCCCAGAAGCTCAAACAGATGGGGGAGGAAAGAAAAATTAATCCCCAAATCCAATGTCATTACAAGATTTTTTATTTGTTTGTTTTCTTAGAGGCAGTAAGTAAGGCTGAGATAAGTGTACCAGGTCAAGATTCACTGGGTTTTATTGAATTGCAGTGTATTTTGTAATGTGTTGACAGAATGACAGCCTGTCGAAATTTGAAAGGCACACGCTCTCCTTTTGACTGTAAATAGCTCATGTTCACGCATGAACGCACATTGAAGGAGAAGATGGAGTGATGACCTATGGAATGGACAGAAAACCCCCCACCAAAATCTTCATTCACATTTTAGTCTAGATGTAATTTACTAAAAAAAAACAAAACACACACACACAAAAACAAACCACAACACCAAAAAAACAACAAAAACCAAAACCAAACCCTCTTGTTATTACATGAAAGTCTTTCATACAATCAAGTATCACTCAGAAAGACTAGTCTGTACATATTTCTATTTTAAAAAAAGGATAATTTTAGCATTCACATGTATTATTTTTCCTATTTTATTTTGCAGATATAAGATTAGTTATTTTAATTGATCTTGCCTGTGTTGGGGAAAAATAAAAGTCCACAAGATTTGAGTTAGGTTAGAAAAGATGGTACAAGAGGCAGCCTTAAGTTTAGTGATTACTTACCAGGTTTGCAAGACTGGCTTGAGGTTCACATATAAGTTAATATGTACATTTAAAACAGGGAGAAGATTTTACATAAAATGAGAGTGAAGCTGTTCATAAAAATAAAATGTATCACATATATATATAATGTATACAGTGTATAAACTTGCAGGCATTTCTCTATGTGTAAAATGTGAAATGTTGAGGAAATTTGAACACATTTTTCTCTATGCAAGTCTGGAACAAAATGGGCTGAGATTGACTAGAACAGCTCATTTTAGAGAGGGTGTTATGATGACATTAATATCAAATGTTTTGGGTTTTTTCATTTCATTGGCAGCAGGAAAACATCAAAGGTCAAATTATTTCAGATGAGCAGACACATTATTTTATATGGTCCAAAAATGTTTATCTGCTTTTTTGCATGTTTATTGATAAATGGTTGTGAATTCAGTTTTAAAGCATTTTGAAAAAGTAGATTAAATGTTCAAGAAATATTAAAATGAAGGTTCACTTCCTGCCAAGCCTGCAACCCCCAAAAATGCAACACACAAACAAGCAACAACAACAACAAAGAAAACTAAAGAGCAACAACAACAACAAAATCCAACCATAAAAAATTGGAAGCCTGGATCATCAGGAATGCTGAGTACAGTCTGGCAGACTGGACCAGGCTAATTTCTGTCAAATCATACTTATTTCTAGTTTAAAAAGGTTTTTTTCTCAAAAATTTTTCCTTATGTCTAGTTTGTGCTCTTGCAATTACTGAATGAGGAATCATTTAGTACATAGTTTAGTAGATTTCCTCAATGAAATGGGAAATTAAAAGCACACACAAAAATAAAGAGATCTTAAACACCACAATAGGAGTATGACGTAACTTTTGTGTTTCATTGTGATGGTGTATATGCGCATGTCTTAGAGTAGGAAACACAAATGAAACAAGTTTGCTGCCAAAGTTCTCCTCCACAGTTTAAAGGATAAATTAAAAAGGGATCATAATAATCTTCATGACTGGTGTATTGGGAAGAAGCAGACCTTGGAGGCACTTCTTTTACTAACCAGGAAATATCAGGTGCTCAATATGCAGTGTGTGAGCAAGACTTGAAATCAAAATTTGTGGGAAAGCCCGTGTGTCTGAACACAAGATGGTGAAGCACAACTCTCCAGCTACCCTTCTGGCTGCTGAACTCACTCCACTTTTGTGTGATAACATAATGCCATACAGTAACTGGTCTTGGGAAATGATTGGCTGAAGAAGAAGAGGCCAGTGTGGTGAGTTTGTCAAGGAATGATGGGTAAAGAGAATGCAATATGCTGAACATAATTAGGTGTGATTGTAGTGCAACAGTTCTGCTGCCCCATTTACTACTAAACTGAAAGGAAATCAGGGTTTACAGTGGCTTTTAGTGGGATCAGGGTCACAGGTGTGACACTGACATATTTTTCACACTGGAGACTCTATGAAGTTAAAAAGAAAATATTGTCCAGTATTTCATGATAGTTAACACTCAAAACAGTCTTTAATGTAATTAATGTGTTGATAGTATCTTCTACAGTCAAAATATGTTTGGATAAGTGAACTAGCTAAACACTAATTCC
This sequence comes from Poliocrania exsul, assembly GCA_035041345.1. Lineage (NCBI taxonomy): Eukaryota > Metazoa > Chordata > Aves > Passeriformes > Thamnophilidae > Poliocrania > Poliocrania exsul. The sequence goes on along the minus strand of JAWWLZ010000082.1, from coordinate 82,724,877 downwards.
TCTCATTGTGGTAGTGTGCTTCAGGCAGTAGACTGGTGCCTTCTGCAATGCTAACTGAGTGGAACAAATTCTTGGCCTTGGGTCTTCTACGATTAAAACTTCAAGGGAATTTAAGGCTCCAGCAGTAGATTCTGTTTTGAGCACAGCATGTCATGTACACACGGTCATGGTATCCATTAGGGACCTTATCACAGCAATGTGCTTGACAATCTGGCATGTTAAGGCACCACCAAGAAAATAATTTCATTAAATAACTCAGATGAGAATGACCTGGTGGCAAAAGTGAAGTGTGAGCAGAGAAGAAGCTGTAATGGAGCTGCATAGTGAGAAGGAATAAGGCAGCTATCTTTTCATACCAGAGGTCAGATGGGAGATGATGAATATTGCTGTTAAAATATGATGATGATGATAGCATGAATTTTTATGATCTTGTGTTTACTTGGAGTTACTATAATATTATCTGGTGATGTGTTGAGCTTTGAATTGATTTTCTGTGGTTTATTTCATTTTTGTGTCTTTTAACTGATAGAAACAGAGTAGTGTTAGTATTTGCTCTATTTGGTAGCTTAGAAGATTAAAACTAAAAAGGGCATGTTCAGTGGTATGAGGAGAGTTGGGCTTCACTTCAGGTGTCAGTGTTTATCATGCTGATCTCGGGTTTGCAAGACTTGGTTTGTTCTTCTTGACTGGTCACATGCTCCCCATATAAACAAACCACTGTGCCTCATGCTCCATATAGAAACAAGTGGAGTCAGGATGATTAGAACAGCTAATTAACCCTGTCAGAGTGCAGTACTAATGAAGCTTATCTGACTTGTAGTAATAAAGCCAGCTGCCGTGCCTTATCTGAAACTACTCTTCTCTCCAGACCACCTCTTCTGACTAGCAAGCCTGTGGAGAGTGGAGTGCCAGGGGTGCTTTCTCTTTCTGTCATTTCTTAGTCTCTGGCTTTCCCTTTCTTGAACTATCTGCCTTTCAACACACTTCTCTCAACCTTTTTCATGCAAGTCTCCAGATGTCTCATTAATCCTTTTCTTTGCAAACCTCCTCTTTATTCTTCTCCAGATTTTCTACATCATCAACTAAGCCTACTGTCATGTTGGGGGGGAAAAAAAAAAAAGAAAAGGAAAAGCAGCAGCATATTCTGTATCGTATCTTGTGCATAGTCCTGGACTATCTTCTGAAGAGACTACTTACTCCACTGAAGGTACTTCATCCAGCTCTTTCACTGTGAAGTTCAGTGGGGCAGGCATAAGCTAGGAGTACTATAGAGCTGAGCCCCTCAGATGTGTCCAGACAGATCTCAATGTAGCCTTGTTAGAGATATATTCAGAAAGATGCAGTATCTAAGACGTCACGTGCCAGGGGACCTGACATACTTGCAGAAGGCTTTTCACAGTTTCCCTAATAGATACTTTGCTGAAATTCCTCCCAAGTACTGTTTTGAAGTTGGCCTGCTTTGTTCCTCCCTTGTCTGTCTGTGAAAGGAAGAGTTATCTGTTCTATTCTTTTACCACAAGGGAGTTACAAAGCTAAGATAAAAAATGGGTTTGTTATGATGCACAGTTAGTTCTTTGCTTGATCTTGGGAAGGTACAGCTTTTTTGAAGTGCCTGGTTTGTTTTTTATGAATTTGGAACTGCTCAGTTGCTTAATGATAATCTATTTTTTAAAATGTACCTTGTTTCACATGTTAAAAGTAAAATAAATAAATGTACTATTGTTTACTGTTTAGTGCCAACTATAATTTGTTAATGTTTATCTATATGGGGAAGTCAACCTTTATGAAATGTTAGAGAAATACTATTTGACCTCAAAATGTTCTTGATTCATTTTTTTTTTTCAAAGATATCTTCTCTACATGTAGTATATTTTCATTATTTACAATAGGGGAAAAAAAAGTCTTCCTGTTATGTTTCCCACACTATCCTGGAGCAAATTAAAGATAACTTATGAATTCTTCCAGCAAGATATCTTTCCTGTTTCATCTTTGAGCACACTTACCTTCTCTTGTTTATTTCCACAGATCTCACCTTCAACTGTTTTCTCCTTTGTAGAGATACTGTAGTCTCCTTTTGAGAAATGTCCCAGTGTGGCATTCTTTTCTCCCTTGTCATCTTTATTTCTCTATGTCTTTTCCTTACAAAAATATAATTATGATGAATCTTAGATAGAAATGAAATACAGACAATATTGTAAAGGTCCAGAGAGGTTGTCAGGAATCAAACTCCCCAAAGTTGAACATTATTCAGTTATGATAATTTTGTTAAGGACCATTTATCTGCTGAAATGCTTGTTTATTCCTTTATATAGTTGACAAATCAATAGAATCGCACTTTTCTGAAACACCTAAAATGAAAAGAAAGCATAGAAAACAAAAGCCTGTTTTTCATTTATACTGTATGCTTAATTTTACCTTGAAGGTTTTTGTTATTGATTGTTCTCTTTTTTTTTCCCCCCTAATATATATAGAACTGTTAATTTTCATTTTTACTTCTGGAAATCTTTGGTTTTTTTCTTCCCTAGAACAAGTATCCTAGCATATCTCCACAACACACTCATCTCATGCTACCTGATAGTCCTTGAGCTGATGCTGAGCCATCAAATTGATCTCTCTGTAGAGCATCACCACACTGGGAAGAGATGCTTGCTCCATCCCAGATTTCTGTACAGTATATACAGTCACATTAATTTGAAGGTTGCATTTATGAGGTGATAATTACAGGGATAATTACATCAGGTGTAGACTTGCTGTGATTCAGGCATGCAATTCTCTGCAATTAGCTCCATAAGGGGCTAGCTGCAAGTTCTTCAATTACCTCTCCATTTAGCATTACATAGCAACTGATCCAGGGAGGTGCTTTTTGGTTTATCCAGGAGATTTTTATATATTTAGAAAGCTACTAAATGTAGTGTATGTTGATTTGGTTTTGCTGCTAAATTGCACCAAAATCCACTTAACTTATTCCCTGCATTCAATCTTGGATCTCTTTCATTAGTGATATCACCACAGAATGGACACTGTGGAGATGAGAACATTTGAGATCTGGCATAAGATATATGATTCCTGCTGTGATTATAAAGTCGAATAGTCCTTGTGAAAGTTCCCAGCTTTGTCACTTTTTTCTCATTCCTTCAGTAAATTTGTTCCTATCAGCTTAGTAGTGATAGAAAATACTAATAAAACTTCAGAAGCTGTTGCTTGACCTCAAGCTGCACTTAGGTCTTATTTTACTGTATTAAATATTGAATCATATAACTTTGCTGCATTTTGTGGCTTTTTGCATGCATTTTGTTTCAACTGAAAGAGTTAATAACCAGCATTTGTCAAGAGCTGCATGTACTATATAACATTGCTGAAGTTTTCCAAAGCAATTGTATTATTTCAGATTTCTTGTGTGAAATACCTTAAAACATATTTACACTGATATGTAGGTGCAGTTACAGAAGAACTGAATTATTTTTCCTTACCTAATTAGCAGTGACCATCTATCTGGTGTCTTAAGTGCTTTTAAACTGTTTTACAATGATGTCGATGAAATTAACCTTAATTAAGGGTTTCAAACTGCTTCCGATAGTTATTTTAGGAAGCCTTTTTAACTTAAACTAGATGTAAATGACAGAGAGCATTCATTCAGTCAGAAGTGATATCTCAGCTGGGTAGTGGTAATTAACAACCAAGAAAAGGACAGCTTTTTAAATAATTGCTTAGGCATAACAGATCTTAGAACATAGCCTATTTTGGTGCAACTGACAGAATGCCTAGAGTCTTGTTCAACACGTATTTGATTCACTGAAATAAACTGGTATTTATGGTTTATGTAAAGAAAAAAAAACATTTTTTGTTGTATTACATGTTACATATATAAGATTAAAATATAATTGAAGAAAATTACCAACATTTGTAGAAATTATTTGAAGTACACCATTTCACAAATTTAAAGTTGGTACTTCAAAGATTTTCCTTAAGCTATAGGCCAAATTCTGATTTCTACTTTTCCTGTACTGAAATGAGTAAAAATAAAGATTGAAGACAGTAATCATGCAGCAATTTCTCAGAGACTGACTATCAGAAAAATGCTATCATATATAGTATTCAAGTTTGTAGTGCACGTTAGAAAGACTAGGAGAAGGTGGGGAGCGATAGGATAACTTGTGGATGAAACTTTGTAGGGAAGGTTTATTGTATTAATGTCATATTTCAATGTTTCTTTAAAGTAGTCAAATTCTTGATTTTTAGGATTTTGCCTATAAAATGTATTGTTACTTATTTTATTGAAATAATAAAAAGTTTTATTCAAATGCCATGTATGAACTTTCACTTCTTGAGAAAAAGTAATTTATCTAGGTTTCAGGTTTTTCAAAGATGATGAGTTGGAGAGAAATTTTTCAAAGCCTGTAGCAATCCATTAAATTACATTAGTTAAAGGAAATGATACTAGTATAAGCAGATATTTTTGTATTACTAATTTTCTTTTTAATTTCTCCCCTTTTTTCTTACAGTTGAAGAGAACTGGGTGGTGGGATGTTCTTATATTAAGAACTGGCTAAGAGAGTAAAATATAAGCTTTACTTGAGTGTGCTGATAACCTGATACGACATCATAACCATGAAAATTACTGTAAGAGACTAGTGGGACTTTAACTAGCATGTTCCAGGGCATGAGAGAGGCTGTTTTGCTGAATAAGGTAGTTTTGGGATAAAAGGCTAGAAGTTTACTAGGAAGTTATAAATTGGCTTACACACAGCTGTCAGCTACTCTACTTGCTGTACAAACACTGAGCAATAGGGAAAAAGTCTCTTTATATTATTTTGCTGTTGTAAATATTGAAAACAACTGTAGAACCTGCTAGTGCCAGGTTATTACCACAATGTAGAAAAACATTGTGTAATTTTAAATAATTGACATTTTGTAAGGTAGGCTGTTTCTACTACTTTTCTCATTGTTTAACTACTGTAGGCATAAGGTTGTTGTTTTGTTGTTTGGGTTTTTTTTAATCAAGAAACCTCCAATCTCTCTCCATGTCTGTCTGTCTCTTCCTCTCTCTCTCTCTCTCTCACACATAACACATGCACACATAGAGAATAGCTGAAAATTACTAGTACTGCCACCAAGACAAGGAGGCTACTCTTTAATTTGTAGTCTGCTCTCCTTTTCACACTAATGACAGCATTTAAGGTAAAAGAGCTGTCTATCTATTTTCCTGTTTCAACTTGTTTCTGACATGAACTTCTAGTCTCTGAGATGGGTGCCCTATTTGCAGGGATGTCCTGTGAAGTAAATAGAAATGTGTCAAAACTCAGTAAGCTGCACAACAGTCCTACTTTCAGTTGGTGGAATCTTCTCTAATACAGGGAGCTTGAGACCTGACTTGAGAAAATTTGTATTAAATTGTGTCAGTATTCAGGAAGATGTTCACATAACCTCCTTTCACATAAAAAAAAAAAGAAAACTCAACCTATTTCCACTTTCCCAACCCCTCCAAGAAAAGCATAACCCCCAAAAGATTTAGTTATCTAATAAAGAGTACTAAAATAAATTTCCTCTGGTTCAACGTTTTACAGGAAATTTATCTCTTCAAGTAGTTTGTCATTTGCTAAAATACAAGAACATGAATGAACTCGTTTATTTATAAACAGAAAAACCTCATCAAACCCCACATATAATCCTAAATTTAAAGAAAACATAACATTTAGGTGGGTGAGAAAAGTAAAATCAGATACAAACATGTATGGTTTATTTTAACACTCCAGTCCTGGGAGCAGCAAGTTCACAGGTCAGTTAGGAGTTTTACTTGATATCTATCTATCTATCTATCTATCTATCTATCTATCTATCTATCTATCTATCTATCTATCTACCTATCTACCTATCTATCTAGGTTTTTAATACCTTGAGATAGTGTAAGAGAATAAGCCATGGACTTGTTCCCAAGAGCTAATTTAGGGGAGGAAATCAGGGAACTTGGCAAAGGTTCAAAAAAAGGCACTACACAAGCTAGGAAAAATGTTCCACCACAATATCAACCCAGTAGATATTAATCCACAACATGTAAGTCAAGACCCAAGCTATCCATTACACTTAAGTAAAAAAGCAATCCCTCCAGCTCCAAGCCACCCAAAGCACCAACAAAGCACCAAAGAAAGAGAGAGAACAAGAAGAGAGAAGGAGAAAGAGGGAGAGACAGATCAAATAGCTACCACTGGAACCTTGTGGCAGACCAGATGGCAGGGACACGACATGTGGCACACCTATGCCTCCGGTTTTATCTGCTCTGGTCTCCATGGCCAAATCCCCCAGGTGTGGCCTCTGACCCCCCAGCCACTCTGGGGTCCCAGGCCAGGGTGAGGGGCAGTGTTCTCATTGTCCCTGCCAATCTGACCTGGCTCAGGGGCTCCAGGAGCTCTGTAGGGTGTTACAGTTTTCCTGGGCTGTTTGTGACTGGCAGCTGCTCCAGAGCTTCCCCGTGTGGGCTCCAGAGGCTGCCATGAGGGATACAATGCCACCCCAACTCTGTGAAGTTCAAGCCATTCTTTTCCCCTCCATACACACACATACAACCCACAAGGTGGTTCTGACCCAATAACCCCTGATCTGATGTCTAACATTTATTCTGTTGTAAAAGAAGCAGCTGAAATTCTGCTATTATACTACTAACAGAATATAAGGAAGTAATGGAGTTACTCCAGATTTCTGACCGTAACTGTGTTAACTTTATCTGTAATAGAAATGGGAGTAATGTGAGACTACACAGACTGAAGGAAGTTTGGATACAGCCCCTAGTCAGTGAAATCACTCTATTTTACCTGTCTGTAATCCAGCACACTGCTGATGGAGTCACACTACTCTTGCTCTCCTCTTTACAGCTGTAAAACCAAATTGCCTGATCAAAAATTAATCTTACTTGAAATATTTCCTCTTTACATTTGTTTGAGCTGCAGTCTCCAAGTAAAGTTTGAGAGTTCTGTCTGTTCTTTTATCTTAAAAAAACTCAGCATAAATTGTTTTTTTAATTTCTTGTATAGACTGCATATAATTCTGACAGTAATTGTTTTATGCAGTCCCTTTTGCAATGTATGCAGATTATTTACTCTTTACTAGATAGGCTAGTTAAATTATAAATAACCTGGTGTTATTGACTTCATCTTAGACTTACTCAATCTTGGAAATTCATGTCAATTTGCAAATTTTCTGAGAATCAGATGTCATTTGCCAATCAGACTACATCTCATCTTCGTCAGATTAAACATTCTTATCATGTGTTGTTAACTCAGCTCAATTCTACTAAGTTTAATTGACTGAATTTGTGTCAGTCTCCCTGCCGAAGCTATCTCTAGACTGAATACACACAACTTAAGAGAGAAAAGGTCTTGGCCTAATTACAAAGGACATGTCATCATTCCTTTTGTTAACACTCTAGGGAAAAGATTTCCAAGAAAAGTTTGAATCAGTGAAGGAGATCTCTTAGAGTCAAGCATTGGGAATTAGCATGACTTATGTATGTAGATTAAAATTTTAATCTTTGCAACATTTTAAGTAAGATGTCTGAGAATGTAAAATTTAGCTAAATACTAATATACAACCATTATATGTGGACTTGACTAATGTGAAATGCACTACATATTAATAAAATACCAAGGGAAGGATAACGAATTATGCAGAGTGGGTGGATATGAACTAAATAATATATTAGAAGTATATGAGGACTATCTGAGGGGCATGGAAATTAAAATGTATGGTTTTAAGAGAATGTTTGAGTAACTGATGGGAATAGATGGTTACTGCTTGTTAGGATGAGTTAGAGATGGGAGGGAGGAGCTGAAACTACACTCATGTTTTCAGGACGTGTATGTAGTTGATTTAGGGACACCTTGAGGTATCTGGGGGAGGTTCAGTCATAAACATTTGAAGGTGGCAATTTTGTTCTAGATGAGCAATATGTGATTCAAAATGGGAATGGCTGGGGAAATGACTTTGTGTCAGGAAAAGAAGATAAAATATCCTTGGCAGGCTCCAGAAGAAAAGCATATGTAGCTGGGCAGGAGTCAGAGCTGGCAGAAAACTGAGGCAAAAGTACCTTGTTGTCAGTAGAGGATACACACAGGTAAGAGTGACCAGTGGAAGAAGTTGGCCAATTTACTGGGTAGAGAAGTCTGGGCTGATATTAAACATTTCTCAGCTACTGTCCCAGCTATAACTGCATACACATTCTCCTTCTAGATGTTTTTTTTCTGTCAAAATGGAAATAGGAAGACCTGAGTTCTCTGGCATTTTGGGGAGGTTGGGACTGAAATCACAGGCCATCAGCATGCCTGTCATTCCATGCTAGAAGTTATAAAGGCAGATCAGCCTGCATGTGCAAATACCCTGTGATGTGTCTGAGACCTGGAAACTTTGCTGTTGTTTTCTGAGTTCATAGTGTTGTAACTGCTATGCTGTCAGCCTGAAGGGATTTTGAAAATGTCACCATTGTAATTGGCAAGTAAAAAGGGATTATTCAGCTTTGGTATCTACTTATTGTTCATGGAAACCTATACCAAACATCTTTAACTCATTCATTTCAGATACTTTTGATCTTGTACATGCATATGCATGCAAGGAAATAATGGAGACTCATATATTTTGATATTTTTGCTTGTGTTTTCAGTGAAAGCCCATAGATAAATGGCCAGATTTCAAATGCTGATCCTGCATAATTTCTTTAGGGGGTGAAGTACTAAACTCCCAAATCTTTAGGGCCGACTACTGCCAGAGAGTCATGATCATGTACTGGGTTCACCCGCTGCTGTTAAAATTGGTGATTTATCCCTCCTTAGCTTAGTCAATTAATTCATTAACTATCCAAAACAAAAGATATTATAGAAATAGTTTTCAAAGCCTTTACATAGGCTTTCAGGCAGATTAACCTCATGTATTGCCTAGGTCTCAAAAGTACAGAGTTGTGAGGCTAAAATGATGAAATGCTTTTATCCAACTGCACTGTCCTTCTCTGCTGTTAAATTGTTAATTAATAACTTAGGAGGCATGTAGTTTTGAAGTTGATATAAGGCAATATTTTTTAAAATCTTGATTTACTATCATGTGATAACAGTAAGCATTGATTTTATAACAGGGCAAGGATGTATCAGTAGGAATCTCTATATTTTTGCTCTGAAAAAATAATCTGTCATATTTTTCAGGAGGTATAAATCAGTAAAGCTTTAAACAATTTTTTATAGTCTGTCAGTGAACACTAGCTGAAGATCTGGCCCACTTTAAACTGGAGCAAAATGAAATGTATTAAAAAGACTAAATCCTATAGGCTATATTCCCTGTTTGAAATTTCTGAGAAATAATGAAACCTTAATTTCTGTAATTTTGAGAAGCCACAGCACACCTTCCTTTTTTGTAACAATGAGCTGAATTTTTAAACAGACATATACTGATATCATCAACCTGAAATGAATTTTTGTTTGATTTCTCAAGATTTTCAGTTTTATAACTTTTTTGTCTAAATCAAAGAAGTACTTTTAGAACTTGCCTGTATATATTCTTTCTCTTTTCTTTCCATATCTCTCAATCACTCAACGCAGTTTATATTATTTTGAGGTAGAATCATTGGTAGAATGTATACGTTTAGTAATTTTGGATAAATTAGTAAAAATCTGAAAAGACCAGATAATAGAATGTCTTGTGTTTATTTGCACACTGAGTTGAATCTGTGCTGAGGTTTTTGCTGTTGCTCATTTCAGCATAAAACCAACAGAACTACTAGATAGAAAAACAAATGCAGTTGACTCATCCAACATAAAAGAATAAGTATATTGATTTTCAAGATTAGATGTGTTAAAGCAAAATAGGACTCACTAGTGAGCTGATTTATAAACATGAATCTCTTAGGAAAAGCCAGATCTTACCTACATTGAGGTATATGTGCACGAGAGGTAAGATTGCTATGACTGGATGTTCCTGTCTCTGTTGGACCTATTCCCCCTTAACTCTTTCCATAGTTAGTGACTAATGATCCAGTCAATAAAAAACAAGCTATGATTTTCCTTAACCTGAAGCAGACTTCTGAAAAAGGCACAATGAGCCATTCCTTAAAAAAAGCTATTTCTCTTTTTTGACTTTAAGGAAAATGCATCTTGGATAAATCAGTTTTAGACATTTACCTGAACTGTTTAAATTAAACTTAGTTGTATAAGCTACTGTTCTGTCAGTGGGGTAAAAAGTGACAAATGTCCTTGTACAGATACATATTTCTTCTTTCCCAAAAGTGAGACACTTTTGATGATCACTTTTGTAAACGAGGTTAGATATTAAAATTCTGCATGACTGCAGCTATGTGGCATCCTGATGGTTGCCAACCAAAGGAAACGTCTCCCAAACACACACTCCACACATGGTGAGAAGGTGGACAAAGAAGAGATTTATGCAGGAGAGCACAGACATTTATAGGATAGGTTGGGAAAGGATCTAGAAAATGGAGGTAACATGAAGGGGATTGGGTAGCAGCAGAGCAGGAGTGAGTGACCAGGGAGACAAAAAATCAATGACAACCATCAATCAGTCAATAAGGGAACAGAATCTGGGTCAGAGGTGGGAAAATAGAGTGGGCGATTATGGGAAGAAGATAATATGGAGGGGATGACTAAGGGAAAATGACAACTGGGAAGCCATATTGAACTTGAAAAATAGGGAGAGGGTGGGTAAGACTATTAAAAAGACAGGAAAACCTGTATAGAATCTTCTGCCAGATTGAGTCCTAAACTTATTCTCATTCTGTGGTCCTTTCTCAGGTGTCATCGGCTCTAGTCCTTCTTGAGCTTCATAAATCCACTGCCAGTAGAATTTTTACATTCTTCGTATGATATGCATTTTCCCATAGAATCCTTCTTTATGCACTTACTTTCTGGGGAAAAAAAAAAAAAAAAAAAAAAAAAAAAAAAAAAAAAAAAAAAAAGACAAAATATGTAATATAGTAATATAGAAAAATGTAATCAGTTTGTACCAAGGTGAATTTTATGCCATTGTTACAGAATATTTTTTTGCCCCTGAGTTGATTTATCTAAGTGAATGTTCTGTAAGTACAATGCAGTTGCATTAGATTTTAGAATAGAAACTCAGAAATACAGTGGCACACCATCAGGTTCACACTTCATTGATATTGTGGTAAATCTTGAATGTCAGTGTAGCTGTCAGAAAGAGACCTTCATTAGTATAAGTGGAATTTGGGATACTCTATAAAAATGACACTACTTATCAGGTTTAAATTAAAAATTATCACTTCTAAGAGTTTGCAGGCTGCAGAGTTTGGTTTAAGTTTTCTGGACATTAGTGGCAAAAGCCCACTGAGAAAACCATGCTTCTGGCCAGAGTACATGTAGTATATCATCCAGAAAAAAGGAGTGGCTAAATGATTGAGTTGCTGAGCAGCATCCATAGAATCTATGCTTTTGCTCTTCAAATTGCACAGTGAGCAGGAATACTGCTGAGTTCATCAGTGATATCCTAGGACAGAAAAAAAGCTAATGAGGAAAGCACTGCTGGGGTAAGAGGTTGACTAGTGACTCTTGATTTTGGATAGAAAATAGCTACATTTCCTGGATTACACAGATTTTCTCTGCTTCTTTTAAACTCCGCGACCAACATTATTTGTTTTATTTGATTTTTTTTTAAATCAAGTCACCCAGAATCCTGAATTTAACTTATATATATTGCAACAGAAATTTGTCTGAAGTTTGTTTGTTTTAGGGGATTTTCTTTTTATTGATGTTGGTACCAAAGAAAAACAGCTTTTGCTCAATTTTTAATGAAATGAGCACTCCCAAGCCAATTTAAGGATTGTCTTTTTCTTTTCTAGTTTTCCCTCTCTGCCTAGGCTTAATGTAACACTTGCAAATTTCTCACTTATGTCAGAGCCATAATTCCACTGTACTTTACAGTTTTGCACAAGCATACAAAGAGACAGTAAGAAGAATCTGGATTCTAAGTTAAAATTCCTGGACAGTTTCTATGCTCTTGAATGATGTTGTACGTGGCTTTTTTTGTGTGTGTTTATAAATTGAGATTCCTTCAGTTTCTCCCTACAGGAAAACATCCAGCCCATATGAATATTTAGTTCCATCAGAGTTTCTTTTGCTTCACCAAAATTTCTCTTAATTCACATGTCATTTCTGGTTTTGAAAATTTGGACACCACTTCATTTTGTCCCAAGTCTAGCAATGTTTCAACTAAGTGTCAGGTTTGTTTTGTCATGGGAAGAAACTATGCATAAAGAAAGATTGTTTTGTCATTTTTATTATCCTTGTTAGCTGACTCTTTTTTTATATACATGCCCTGAGATACTATGCCTTTTCATAACTCTTGAATTAAAAAATAAAAATATTAGGCTGTTGGAAATGGGGGAACTTTTAAACTCCCCAACTGCATGACCTGCAGCAGGTATTTTCAGTGTCACCAGTAATACTGCCAAGGATTGCAAAATATAATTCCCAAAATGAAATGCTGAGCACTCTGTGTCTCCTAAGATGAACCAACACAACTATGACAGATGTTCACCAGCTGGAGGACATGATTTTGGCATATGTCTGTTGAAAGAAATGAGAATGCAAAGTGTTTTCCTAGTATGATATTAATGAACAGGGAGAGCTGAAGCAGTTTGCAGAGAAATATTAAAATTCCACATCTTAATATTAAAATTCTACATCTTATGATTTAATTGTCATAGGGTTTTTTTCAGACTAAAGGTCATTAAAAAGTGTAACATATATACAATTAAAACACAATCTTCTATTAATTCAGAGAATTCGGGAGGTCCAAGAATAAATTTATTTGATGTTATGTAGTGTTTAAGGAAATTAAATAACTTTTGACCCAAATTCTTAAGTACCTTAATAAAAATTTCCTGTTGATTACTAGTGGAGAGAGGTTTCTCAACACTCCTTTTGCTTTTGTAAAGTGTCTTTTGGCTCTACAAGTCCTTTACATTGGACAGTTCTCAACAACCCTGTGAATAAAGCAGCGTACCCCTCTTCCAGGAAGAACCCCAAAGTCTTGAACACAATTTGTTTCTGCAATGTGGGTGGTACTTTAGAAACAGTTTGCATCGTTCAGCAGGTTACTTGAATTGAACAGATCAATCTTGCTCACAGTTTGACCATGACTAATAGATACACCATTTTCTCTCTCTTAATGTTGTGTATGTATGAATTTCCCAATGTGTTATTCTATCTAGTTTATGAACTCAGTATATTTTGCAGCCAGCATTAATTTTCTGTAATATAAATACAGTATAACAAATTGAGAGGCCTGGAGCCAAGTTCTGGTGTCCTTTGAGCCTCAGTATATGACAGATTTTGGTTTAGTTCAACATTTAAAGGGGCAACAGTTAACATGGCATAGCTGATTATATAAACACCCTAGTACAGCAGTAAGATAATTTGTGTCCATAAACTTGTGAGGTGGGCTTCTTTAAATTAAACCTCTACTGCTGAAGTTTAAGGCAGCATGTTTCCTTTTTGCAAATGTATGGACAGATTGCTAATAAACATTTTTCATACTGAAAGGCACAAAGTTATTTATTACTGAAATGGGTGTACTTATCACAAACTCTAATATGAAGGGGCCAAGCTCCCTGTATTCTGCTCTGTGTTCAAGAAAATAGTCCATTGACGCAGCCTTGGTCGGTTGGGAAGGACCAGACCGGCTGCAGGGGTCCTTGTGCTGCCTGCTGAGCCTTGGTGGGTGAATGCTGCAGCAGCCTCAAGTT
>JAWWLZ010000082.1:82686734-82711027 GCA_035041345.1 Poliocrania exsul | reverse complement strand
AAGTCACAGTCCGGGTTCATGGGTCTTCTCTTTGCACTTTCCAGGCATCGAAGTTTGTCTCCTTGTCTCTTTCTTTTCTCCATTCCTCCATATCCACATACACTGCCCCATCCCCAACAGTCCATTTACTCAAGCTTTGTCTTTTTATAGCCTTTTTTTCATTTTTTTTCCCTTTGGCATTTTACATGAATGGATTCAGGGAACTTTATCAATTGGTGACTTCAGTGAAAGTCAGATACTAATTTATAGCTAGACTCATCTACTAGATTTGTGTTAAAAACAGCTGAAAGGCACAATCTTTAGTGCAGTACTAGGATAAAGAGATCCAATGAAGTTATGTTTAGTGCACAATATTTTGTTCTTGTTTGCTGTTTTACCACCTTACAAACTCTTTCTTGTGTTTCATAAGGGTAACTATAATGCATTATAATGACCGAAGAAGGCAAAAGGTATTTCCTTTATAGTCTTTACATACCATTGAATCTGCTTTCTGACTGTTCAACAAGATGTCTTAGTGAATAAATCAGAGAAAAAGTACTAAACTCACTTGTCCAAATGGTGTTTGAAAGAGTTAAGCACATTCTAGTCCTTAGAAATTTATTTTCTGTCAAGATTGGCTGTTAAATGCAATGTTTTCATTTTTCCTTACTTGCTACACTAAAAGCATAGAGCATAAAACCTGGAATGAAATCCAAAACGTAAATCTGATTTACATTTTACTATTCAGAAAATCATAATAGAAGTCCTGCCCTGGGTCACAACAAAGAATCAATTGAGCTAGAATGTTATCTCTGTCAGTGTCTACCAATAGGTGTAAATGTATCCCTGGTGCACGAGCATCCCTTGGTACATTTTTCAAGGTCCTGGCAGGCAGTGATTTAACCTGGAGGTTCCCTGGGTTACTGTACTTAACACTCCCAGTGGATATGAGCTCTGGCGTTTGATTAATGTGTTTTGAATCTATTTATAGACTTGGTCCTCAGTATTTTCTGCAACAATGAGTTCTCGTGTTAAAAGGTGTTGCATGCTGTGTCAGCACACTACTGCTTTATTCCAACTTTACCACAAAAACGTTTATAACTCTGAAAAGTTACTTCAGTAAATGTTTGTGACTTTCTTTATTTCCTTTTTACATTTCAGCTAAATAAATCCTGAAGGATTTTCTTTTTTAACTTTTATATAAACACACAATTTCTTCTTTCTGAAAGCTTTTTCAAGTATTTTCTTCTATTCTTTAACTAGTATGATTTTTTGAGATGCAGTTTTTTAACAAATTACTTATATTTTTCCAAACAGTTATCTTACCACCAGAAGCTGTTATTTTTTATTAGTGTTTCACTTTTTCTGGTTTTTTAGCAGGTTTTTTTTTCCCTGATAAATATTATAGCTAAATAATGGATGAATAGAACTCTTTTCTTGGGGGAGGAGGGAGGGAAATTTTTATAATGAAGTTGAATTCAAATACAGTGTGGTGTCATTGGTAGTTACCTCTTAAACTAGTTTTTAGGCCAAATCCCAGATTCTGGAAGAAAGGTCAGGTATCTTTGAATTTCTTTTTAAAGAAGCAATCCTGTTTGATCCCTATAACTGTATGTTTTACAAACATCACCTAATGTGGCATTTACTTATTCTACACAGAGATACTCGTAGTTTTCCCCTAGTACTTTTTATTATCCTTCTAATCTCTCTCAAGCTTTCATAGTTGTTTCCAGCAGTCCTGGAAGAATGGTCACACTTACCTCATCTGGAGTTTACTTGAGATGGAATGTCAATTTTTTTATTTCATATCCTTTGCAACATTTGTCTTTGCCGCAGGTTAATTCAGAGCTATGCTGTTTTATATTTTACACAACTTAATTCCAGATTTTAATGAATTAACACTATGGAAAATAGAAATGTATGGACTTCTGGAATTCATTTTAATGTACAATTTCCTTATGAGATCATGCACACAGCAAGTGGGCTTTCAATAGCTTTGGATTTTAGAAAGCAAGGTGAAAAACTGTGCCTTAATAATTTTCAATAGGATCTTTATTTAAGCTTACTGTCTGTGAATTATCTTAACTGGCATCAGTTAAAAGAGGCCAAAACCAGATGAAACAATGAGAATATTTTCACATTAATTTCCTTATATTAAATTTATATGTATGCAATCACTGTGTTTTCATAATGTTCAAATTCTTTATGTCCAAACTCCGAAGTCTGGGAGTGAATTTAATTAATGTAGAAAATGATGAGAACATCATAAATCTAAAGTTTAAGTTTCTATTGTGTTTTCAAGATGCCTCACTTTTAACCTGAACAGAATATATCATAAATATGTACAAGATCTCTTTCTCTACATCATTCTAAGCCCTTAAAATTCTGTAGTGCTAAAGCAAATATGGCGGAAAGGTACTGAAAGATCAATTATTCATTGGCAGTGAAAAATGTAAGAGGGTTAAAAATTTACATATGCTTATGTTAACTCAGTCTTCAACATAAAGATAAGCTCTAATGTATTTTATTGAGTTTGCATTTAATTCACTGTGTTGTGGAAAATAATTTTTTTCTAAAGAAGTGTACTTTATAGAGCAGAAGTGAATGATCTGTGAGAGACATGAAGACTGAAGGGAAGAGACAGTCTGTTCTGTGCTCAGTCTTATCAGCCAGTTCAAAAATGACTAATGATTTGAAGGAACCTTGGTGATTTATGATTGTTGCTCAGTATTACTAGAAACCATATATGTTTGGCTTTGTTAATGACCAAACTCTGCAGTCACTTAAGCTAAGCATGTCCTTTAAGTATTTCCTTCTGATTAGGTGTAGACTAGGCTAGAGAAACAGGAAAGATGTCAAATGTGCACAACTGAATCACAGTCTGGATGTTTTCCAAACTGCAATCCTAAGATCATGCAGCAGGTCTGTGGATTTCTGTGAAGCTGGGTAGTCATACAGTTTCAGGCAAGGTACAGGACTGGAAGTGCGTTACTGCACAGAACTCACCAGATGTGGAGAGTGCCTCTTCCCTCCCTGGGAAGTGCCCCTTCCCTAGGAACAGCCAGCTCAGTCACAAGGGCACAGGTGTACAGTGCAAGGATGAAGACAAGCCTACCTGAATGTGTACCTCACCTTAGTTTTCAGAGAGTTTAAGTGATATATGACATGAAATATTTTAGAAATGAAGTCACAATATGCAAAGAAGTGCTAGTGACCTAGCAGCTGGGACTTGCTGACAGGGTAAATACTGTACAGTCCAGTGTGGCACACACTTGGCACTTATTTAATGTGAAAAGGCTGCAACACCCCTCTTGCTAGGACTATGACTATATTTGGCCCTGCTCACCCTCATTAGACCCACAGGTTCCACAGATGAGGCAAAAAAATAAAATAAAAGTTCACTTTTAAGTACAAACTAGTTTCTCTAATAAGACAATTTCAAAGTGAAGAGTCTGATTTTCCCTCATTACTCCAATCTCACTCTGGGGTAGACTTTTTGAGTTCTGAAGAGCTATTATTGATTCACATACCAGTATATATGAAGAAAAGGTAGGCCCAGAGATTGTTCTTTGCCAATGTCAGATAACATTTGAGCACTGCCACCAACTAATAATATGTGCTCACAAAGTGGTTCAGGCTGCTGGGATAATAGATAATTACAGCCACAATTGTCCAAGCAAAGAAATATCCAAATCTCCTGTAGGAAACTGTGAATACGTTGGGACCCATGAGTACAAAATTAAATGCCTGGCTTCAATAAATATGGAAAGAAAACTTCTTAAAAGTTTAGAATGTCATTAGCGTGGGATCTATTGAAGGATTTTTTTCCTTCTACTTTCTCCAAAGCACATCTATTTAAGACTCAGAACAATCCAGGGGACTGCTGCTGGAGTATGTGGGTAGAGTTCAAAATGCAAAAGCTCTCTTAATTTCACAATGAAAGTGGAAAATAGAATTTCTAATGATTTTTCAACCATAGTGCTTTCTTTAGGACAGCGTATAAAGGTGAAAATATTACTTTAGCAGCTTTTTTCTTAACTTTTTAAATAGCCATGAAAAAGAATAAAAATGGGTTCTACTTTCAAGGTGAATTGCATATAATCTTTTTGTTTTGTATTATAGTTCAGATAGATCTGTTCATTATTTTAGTGTTCCTCAGGGTTCCTGAAGTGATGTTTAATGTCATCAAAAGAACAGCAAAGAGAGGGACAAAAATGCAAAAAGGAGGTATAGAATCATAGAATAGAATTGCAGAACATCCTGAGTCAAAAGGGACCTATGAGGATCATCAAGTCCAGTTCTTAAAAGTTAAACCATGTAACTTTCGGCATTGTTCAAGTGCTTCTAGAACACTAACAGGCTTGGAAACATTGCAACTTCTTTGGGAAACTATTTCACAGGCCTTGCTAAAGACAGTAAATGGCAGCCCTTGGGTTTCTGTGTCCAGGTTTTGGTAGTGGGCAGCAGGGAGGGCTACAGTGGGGTTTCTGTGAGAAACTGCTTGAAACTTCTCCTTATGTCTTGCAGAGCCATTGCCAGCTGGCTCCAGAACAGACCTGCTGTGGGCCAAGGCTGAGCCTACGCATGACACTGCAGCTGGAAAGGAGTGAGAATATGTGAGACAAACAGCCCCACAGACACCAAGGCCAGTGAAGAAGGAGGACAAGGAGGTGCTCCAGGCCCCAGAGCAGACAGTCCACTTCAGTCTATAGGGCAGACTATAGTCTAGGGCAGTCTATATGGTGAGGTAGATGTGCCCCTGTAGCCACAGATGTCAACAGGGATGCAGAGATGCACCTGCAGCCACTGAAGGGGAACCATCCTGAAGCAGCTGGATGCCTGAAAGAAGTCAGTGATTCCGTGGGAAGCCCATGCTGGAGTAGGCTTCTGGCAGGGACCTGCTGACCCATGGAGAGAGGAGTCCATGCTACAGCAGGTGTGCTGGCAGGACTTGTGGCCTCCTGAGGGACCTGCACTGGAGCAGGCTGTTCTTAAAGGACTACACACCATGGAAAAGTGACCCACCTCAGAACAGTTTATGAAGAACTGTAGCCCATGGGAAATACTCATGCTGGAGAAGTTCTTGGAGAACTATGGGAGGGACCCATAGTTGAGCAGGGCAAGGACTCCTCTCCCTGAACAGCAGCAACATGTGATTAATTAACCATAAACCTCATTCCCCATTTTCTCATACCCCTGGCGGGGAGAAGGTAGAGATTGTGAAAGAGGGAGGGTTGTGGGAAAGGCATTTTTAAGACTTGTTTTACTTTTTTTATCCTTCTCTGATTTTTATTAGTAATAAATTCAATCAATTTTCTCAAGTCGTGTCTGTTTTGCCTGTCAGAAATCGATGAGTGATCCTTCTTTGTCCTTATCTCAACTCATAAATCTTTCATTGTATTTTCTCTCCCCTGTCCAGTTGCAGAGAGGATTCATAGAGCAGCTTTAGTAGGTACCTATCATCTGGCCAGGGTCAATCCCTTGCCCTTGTCCCACTAGGACCTTCACCTCCTCAAAGCAAGGCTCATGCTGGTCCTGGAACAACTTGTCCTTGGTAAAGCTGTGCTGGCTGGTTGCTAATGTCACCTTGTCCATTGTGTGCCTCCAAGGCCGATATGCCTCCAAGGCAAGAGATTATCCCTGGAAATTTGGCAGAAGGCTCTAGCTCAGGAGCTGCTTCTGATTCATCCAACAAAATGTGAGAGCTCTTTCTTGGAGTGGGGAAGCAAAAGCCCACAAAAAGCAGTGAGAAGCTTTGTTCTTTGTATGAGTGAACAGAGCAAAGGTGTACCTCAGACTGAACCTAACTCCACCTCCACACCCCAAGGACCTCCCTCCATGGTCTCCCTCTCATCCTGCTGGCACAGGAGCCCAAAGAATTTCAGGCCCTCCCCATCCCTCTGTGCAGAAGAGAAGGCACCTCTCCACCTGCCAAGGGCAGGGCCAGTGCACAGGAAAGAAGAGTCCTTGCAACGCTTGCCAATAGGCAGTTCTTTTATGAAGTCCTGTCAGAGGCCTTGTGCAGGCTAACTGAGTCTTCCCTTCTTGTCAGTGGGATGTCTGGATGCTTTGACCTTTCTGAGCCATTGTTAAGTGCTGCTGCCTGTGCCACTTGCAGGGTGACAGGTCATAAGGGGGATCACTGAAGACCCCCAAACCTCCTGGAATGTTGCTGCCACCATCCTGTCCAGGGCATGGGATGAGAAGCAGGCTAGAGCCCAGTGCTCATACTAGGGCATGGACCATGGTCCCTGTGTACCTCAATATGAAGTAGAACTGATGGATGTGTATCTACTGTGACAGGGTTTATCTTGAATGATCCTAGCACACCTGGGCTACCTTCTATGAGATCACACTAATGACTGTCAGAGGAGTACTTGGCCACCTCCCCATCAGCAGAGCAGCCTCTGCACCCAACATTAGCTGGGAGAGGATGAACTCTGTGGAAAGCCTGAAAGCTCACCTGCAAGATCTTCCAGCAGTAAGCAATTCCTTTGATGATTGTCAAGGGTTGTGTTGGCCCTTCTTTTCCATCCCCATTGCTCACTGTGTGAAGATGGTTTAGTTATTCTGTACTTAATACACCCCAGGATTTTGTTGGCCACTTTGAATGCCAGGCCACATTGTTGATTTATATTGGGCTTGTCATCAACCACCAGATTCCTTTCTATAAGGTTACACTCCAGCTTCCTGTCCCCAGCCTGTACACATACCCAGCATCACACTGTTCCCGAGACACAAAATCTAGCATTTGGGTTTTTTGTTAATTTTCATAAAGTTGGTGATTTCTCACTTTAAAAACTTTACTCATAATCCTTACTTAGGAGCTATCAACCATCTCTAACTGCAAGTGCTTTATGCTTCAATCCATTCCTTACACTACCTTTCCACATCATCTGCCCTGTGTATCTTTCCTGAAGAGCCTGTAGTCATCCACATATTACTCCATTCACAAGACTCTTCCCACCAAATCTCACTTATACCAAAGATGTCATATATCTGAGATTGAGCCAAAATTTCTATTTCCTCTTTTTTATACCTCATACTGTGTGCATTAGTGTACAAACATTTCAAATCCACTCCAGTGTACTCAGTACAATGTGCAGCAGAGTGAAGGCCTGTAGTATACACCATCCCTCAAAAAATACTTGAGCAAAACCACTTTTTTCCCAATTGAGAATGGTGAATTCTGTTAGGTCCCAGAAGGCCTGGTGTCACATAGACCATTCCATGGTCAAACACCCTAAAATTCTGCTGCTGGCAGCAGCCTTCAAGACAGGTATTGGTAAGTTTGGTCTGAATAGAGGAGAATACTAGTACTAGTACCCTCTTACTGCTAGCATGGCTTGGTTTCAGTTAGTTCGAGTAATCAAAAGGGAGACATCATCTGAAAGTGGTGAAAAGAAAAATGAGATAAAAAACTGTAGCTGTGTATCTTCAAATCCTCTGCTTCCTATTAAATGGTCTGTCCTTCTGTGTTTCCACTAGATTGGAGACAAAATCCTAATTCAAAGAAATTGCTTATTTCATGCATTTATTTTTTCATTGGAAGTATTTCGGTTGCTGATGCATCTTTAGTGTTTAGAATTACTGTTAAAAATGTGAAGAAAGGATTGGGGGATTAAAGCTAAATGTAACAATGATAAGAGAAACGAGGTCAAAGGCAGAGGTGTTAAGACTGTTGTGTGCACAACTAATAGGAAAAAACACTTAAGAAGGATAGATGACCCCTTTCTTTCTTAAAATATTTTATTTCTGTCTGATATGTGGGAAACCTAATGAGTTTACATACCTTGTACCTTTGGTAACTGGGCTTGAGCCTGGTTTCAGATTTTCGGAGCTAAAGGATTGATACAGTGATGCCTCTGGGTTTTATTTGTGGAAAAGGAAATGAGGAGGAGACACAGGTTTAAGCCTTAAAATACTTAGCCTGTCCAAGGGTGATGTAGACTTCTGTGATAAAAATTTAATTTTGGGCATAAAAAGTTGAGCTGGAAAGCTTCTGATTTGGTAAAATTGTTTGAGATCAGTTCTAACGTGGATGTAAATCTCTCTTGGAAGAAAAAAAATCTAAATAGTAAAGACTCATCTGAAAAACTTTTCAATATTTCAAATAAATTTTAAAGGAGTATGTAAACCCATAATCAAGAAAAAGTTATTTCTTTTCAGAGTAATAATTGTGTTCAAAGTTACTCCACTGAGGTTAGCAATAATGTTTGTAAGAGTAAAAGAGACACTTTGACATAGCAACATATTTTCTACAAGGAAAAGATACCAAAATTAACTGAAAGTCATTTCATTAATAGAAAGATGAAAATTCATTTTTTGGCAAAAATATGTTGCAGAATTATATGATGACAATCAACTTAAAGTTAATTTCAAGTGCATGACCTTTTTACAGTCTTTTTGGTTGGTTGGTTGGTTGTTTTTTGTTTGTGGTTGCTTTTTTTTTTTGGTTCCACTATTAATTTTTATTATAATGCAAATGAAATTATGTTAGATTATTTTAGACACAGCCACTCTGCTGTGACTGCCTGGGTGAAATTGTGTGACATTACTCTAATATCTGAAATATCTCTACTGAACGCTTGATGGTGAGGAGGCAGTGTGCATCTCTAAGTGGGAACTAGTTGTGCAAAAACTATCAGGATTCTTTCCATCTGAAACTATTAGCTGTATGTATGAGCAGCAGCAAATCCTTATCTTCTCTATGACTTTCTATAACCAGTTTATATAAGAAAAGAACACTTCTGTATTGTCTTGCCA
Source organism: Poliocrania exsul (assembly GCA_035041345.1). NCBI lineage: Eukaryota > Metazoa > Chordata > Aves > Passeriformes > Thamnophilidae > Poliocrania > Poliocrania exsul. The sequence goes on along the minus strand of JAWWLZ010000082.1, from coordinate 82,702,282 downwards.
GAGTTGTTTTGTGATGATATCAGCACACATCAAGCTTTAAATTTTGCAAAAGGGAAAAATCAAAACAACAGTTGAAAATATTCTGTTTGAAGGTGGTTGAGACATAGTTAGATAGCGTGATTTATTCATTTCCATTGTGTATAACAAAGAAATGAAGAATTCTGCGCTGGCTGAGAATTATTTTTTTCCTCCACATCTTAAACAACCCACAATTTTCATTACAGCAAAAGAACTAGGAACTGCTCAGGTAACTTGAACTGGAATCTTTCATGTAACAGTGCACAGCACTAGTAGAATCAGGCCAATGGCTTACAGCTTTTGAGGAGGCTTTTGTTATTCTTTTCAATACCTTTGGCTGTTTAGATTCTGTCCTGAAAATTGATATTTCTAGATAAAGTGAATATAGTTATCAAGAGGTACTGTGATGTTCATTCTTCTAGGTTATGTAGATTCATTTTCCAGATGTCCATTTTTGTCCATCATTTATAGAGAAAACAGAAAATCTCATACTTGTTCCCACTCTATTTTTGTCTTTTTACAGAGCTGCCTATTGATCAAGTAGTGCATGCAACTCAGTTTCAGTAAACGAGATTTTCCGTATGTTGACCTATTGTTGCACTGCTTTCTTTGTAGTTATACTCAGTGGCTTGAGGAAAATCTAGTAGGATGGAGGTGGGAGAATTGATTTTAGCCTTTTTTGTAAAAATTGCTACTTTTCAGTAGTACCTTGTCAAACTTTATTTTGGAGTTGTCTGAAAAAAAGGAACATTTCTCAAGAGCATGTTCTCTCAGTTCCCATTGCAAGAAAATAGCAAGCATCATTAGAATGTTTGATACAAATTTCAAATGTGGCTCCTCCAACACTGACAGGAATGTTATTGAACAAACTGCTGAGGAAACAGAAGGATATAAATGTGACTACATGGAGTAAATAGCACAAGCTTCCTTGTCCCTTCTGCCCTGCAGTCCAGGTATGTCCCAAAAGAAAGAACCCCAGGGTATTCTGATATGGATACATTCCCAGGTCTAAGGTACTGTTTGTGTGAAAGTGCTCAAATTGCCATAAAGAAAATACAACATCGTGATGGTTATTCTGATTTTATTGTGTTATTATGATTCAGTTATGATTTCATAACAGTTTACACTCAATTGTGAAGTAATGAAAAGGAGGTAAATTAATTTTTCTTTGTTAGGGACTAAGCAGGAAAATTTAAGTCATCTAAGCATGGAGAAAACCTCTGTGTGTGTGTGTACATATACATACACACACATAAAGTAATGATTGCTGCATGTGTATATTGCTGTCATTGCTACTTTGCCTTCTGCCTGAAAAATACAAAGGGAAAAAGATCTATTGCTTCTGTAAAGAATGCCTCTCTCATTCTCCTGAAAGAGGTGAGAGAATGACTGGTAAAGCATTCTTTAGTTCACAGAGGAAAAGATCTAATAAAGGAAAAAAAAAAAGAAACAAGCACCCAGTTACAAGAGGATCCCCATGGCAAAGATTAAAAGGGCAAGAAGAAAAAGACTGTGAAGGAGTCCTCCAACGCACTCCAAGAATATGACTGAGTAAGGAGAGGCTTCATTTATTTCCTCCTGTTCCACCAAGTATGTAATAAGTTGACCTTTTCCAATTTTGTCAGGGCTGGAGAAGGGATTAATGGTATAAGCACTTACATGACATATGTGTCAAAAGTCTGAAGCTTTTTGGGAAAAGAACATCCTGAAAGGGCAACAGTGGCTGACATCTGAAGCTCTGTTTAGGGATGCCTGTTCCAGTTCTGACATGAACAGCTTTGTAAGTATAGAGTGGAAGAAAAGTGGTTTCAGTAAGACAAGAAAGTAGTTCAGTAACTTCCCGTGGGGTATTCTCAGGTTCAGATTCCCCCTTTGCCTCTTCTTTCCCCTCATTCATTCAAGAGTCATTGAGAAACTTGAATCTCAGTCCTTCTCACCATGCTATCATCTCTTGCTTTAAAGAAAAAAATGCTTTGAAAGAACAAATTTATTCTGATATGGAATATAGAGGAAAGAAGACAGTATCTACCTGCTTTCCTTTCAAACCACGAAATCTCAGGTCAGATAACATCAGGATCTACAAGAATATCAAGTACAAAGCAGATACTGTTGCAGGCTCTTGTGGAAGAAGGTGGTTCCAAAAGAAGACATTTCTTATAAGCAGGAAAGGAGTTTCTAGGTTGGGAATAGACCCAATATTTTGCTTCCGTGTAGGAGATCAGTGAGTTTAAGAGCTTCAGAAAGGTGTTGTAAGAATGACAGGCTGTGTCAGAACAAAGCTTGTTGCTGCATCTCTAACTCTGGCCAAAAAGGAGTGCTTAATATAAGAATGGGGTAAATAGACAGTGATTTGTCTCTGGAATATTCTCTAAAGTAATTCCACCTCAAGGATAAATGCAAAAGTACTTTTAGAGACAGAATTATTTTCTGTATTTTATATTCTTCACAAGGTTTGGTTCATTGTTGGTTTTTGTTTGGTTGGTTGGTTTTATAGTTTTTGTTTTTGTTTGTGTGTGTGTGTGTGTGAATGTCTTTATTCCTTTGCTAACTAACAAAATAATGTTTGGCAATACGTTTGTGATTAGCTGATATTTTTCTATTTTTTTTTTTATGGTTTTGAGGAAGAAGAATGGTGACTGTGTTTATAAATGCAGTCTGATTTCAGAATATCTTGATCAATTTCTAATTATTTCACTTTGGAGGAGTTGATCTCAGAAGATATCTTGTACTTCTGAGCTGAAATTTGACTCACTGTAAGTTAGCTATGCTACTGGTATCAGTTTCGGCATTGTTATTCTCTGAAAGGGTCAACTTTAAACGTATGGTAAAACATTCTGTTCATTAGGGGAGAGTGTCATAGTCTGCAAAGTTATAGTTGATAACTGAAGGGAATAATGAAAGGTTCACTTCTGGAAAGAAATGCACAGTTATATTTCATGTATTAGAATAGTTAGACAATAAAATATTTCATTTATAATGTTCTTGGACTTATAGCAGTCAGAACCTGAAAGTGAGGTTTCGTGACTTTTCTGGTTTTATTTTATTGTTAATTACAGAGCTATATTCTCAAATTTGAGTAAGTTTATTTTATGTTGAATGAGTTAGGGAAAAAATAATGTACTATTTCATTGTAGCTGGACAGTTTTTAGGCCTTATTTTCCCAAAATGTGAGCTGCAATTTTATTTGTAAATTCAGCATATTTCATAGATCCATTTATAAAATATTTATTTTCATTCCTTAAAAAAAGCTTTGACATAGATTTGATGATGCATGTGTTTGTTCAGCAGTTTGTACTGTTACTTATGTTTTCAGAAGTTTCTTCTTGAAGGAACTCAGTTTTATAGATTTGCAACTCCTTTTTTGTTGATTAATCCAGGATTCTCATGAATTTAATTTGACATTAAGATTGTAGAAACAGTTGGACAGATAGTCATATCATTAGCTGCCCCACAAGCTGTTTGACTGCAAGTGATGTGTGGCAACTGCATACTCTTACACTGGATATCTAAGCAATAAATCTTAGATCTAAGACACAGCAAATGTTGTACACCTAGTGTCTTGGTTTAGCCCGGCCCCCTTGCCAAGCCCGAACTGCTTTTCCCCCCTCCTTCCTACACTCTCCCCAGAAAAGGAAAAAAAACCCAAACAAACAAAAAACCCAAACAAACAAAAAAAACCCCCACCAAACTGAAGAGAAAGCAAGAACTCAAAAGAAACCAAATGAAATCAGAATATACATATATTTTCTAACATCTACAACTACGTATGCAATTTGTACACACCACTGGGGGGGCCTCCAGGGGAAAAAGGGAAGAGGGAACGAGAAACAAGGAATAAGAAGGGACAAAAACAAAACCGAAACAGACAAATACAATCAAAACTTCAAAGAAGAAAGGAAACTGGCAAAAATACAGTCTCACCAAGAGAAAACCAGCTCCCTCCCCCTCTTTCTCTTTCCCTCTCTCTCTCCGAGACTCCAGTGAGGACCAACACCTGGGCTCCTTCTGCTCCCCGAAGCCTCACCAGAAGAAGGAAGGGGGAAAAAACCTAACTTCTTATCTCTTTTTTTCTTCAATCCTCCCTTGTTACGTAAAAAAAACAGATTCTTGCTGTTTTGTTTTTAAATCCCATAAAGGTGCAAATGTATCTTAAATTTTTAAAATTAATTCATGGAATGGAGTTAACACACCTTAAGACACATTAGCAAGAAAATATAATTTACAGCAATTATTAGGATGACTGGACTTAAGCAAATATGTCTTGTCTGGGAAATACTGACTTCCACTGCCTCCCCGCCCCCCTCTTCTCTACTCTAAACAATTTCTGCTTTCTTCCTTCAGTAAGTCTAATATCTGTGGATTTAAATAGAAAAACCTCCCACTGACTAAATGTTTTCTTAAGTACAATCACAAGTAATGAAGTACAGCCCTAGCAATCTATACAGTCCTATTTTAAAGAATGTCTATTAAGGCAGACTTTTCAAGGTAGTCTTGTACTACAATTACTTTAATTATGCAGTTCTATTGCAAATAATTTACCTGAACTTTTGAATTTATGAATTAATATGTTTACATATCTCTGTCCAAATAAAAGACTGCATCTCAGAAATAAGCAATTTAAAATTAGAAATTTAATACATGAATTTTTCAATGTCTGCTTTAAAATGCCACTGAAGAATATAGAATATAGAATTGATTTTGAATAAGTGTAAGATGCAACAGAGAATAAAACCAATGCAACTTACTTTTGCATTGGTGCTTGTAGGGTGTTAATTCTGTTCCTCTTTTCCAGTCAAAAGCAGTTACCTAAACAAATGATGTTTTGATGGAACATAGCATATCACAGAACTTCCATGTAATCTTTTTTAGTTCTAGTGCACTTATACTAATGCATTCAACAATATAAAAGACCCCGGATACTCAACTATCAGTGATTTCTGAGGCATTTTTGAGTGTGAGAGAGTATTGTGTTATCTGGCATGCATATGGTCCCAAAATGAAACATGTTCTTGTTTTCTTAAAGCTTATTTAATTAAGTGATTATTATTCTCTTTTCATTCCACAGTTCTAGACAGTCTTTGAAAACATTAAACAGCCTGAGAAAGTAATTAAACATTGTCTCTCCAATCCCTAATCTCATCAAATTGTGTGGTAAGAGATGTGGAAGGTTCATTAACAAAGGCGAAAATAATCCCTTATTTTATTAGAGATTTTAAACAACCAAGCTGTTTCCAAAAACAAAGCTCCAAAGTCATCTGTAAGTTTATAGTGCGCTAAGAGTTGGCTTACAAAAACAGTGCATTCACCTGAGAGGAAAATCTTTTAAATTAATTCTCCTTGTTATCTTTTTGTTGTCCATTTTTTTTTTGTCAATAGAAAATAAAGAGACTCCTTAAAGGTTTTTCTTTTTTTTTTTTTTCCCACAGCATATATTAGCAAGCTCTAGCAAAGAGTTTCTGTGTTTAACAGAGGGCTTTTGTTTTCTTTTTCCAGATATAAGAAAAATGTTATCCCTCTTCTCATATTTTGCCTTGTTTATGTCTTCAAAATTAATGTTACAGGGAAAAAAAAATAACCCAGAAACCCCACTACAGTTAAGTTTGAAATCTTGTGGATACATTTGATGTCATACTTCTTTATTTAAATATATTTTAAAGCCTTTTTAAATGAGAGTTTTTAAGATGACCTCTGGTAATTTAATCAGACACAAGAAAGACATTGCCTGGTGAACAAAACAGGCATACAATATCTTGAAAAGCATTGGGAAAAATTGTACCTGCAGTACAATGTTTGGCTTCTATGTGCCTTTAAGGAATAAAGTTGCAGGAAGAATGAACAAGAAAGCCTTGAGTATCTGTTGCAGTGCCACATCTCAGCTATATTCATCAGTGTGTTTAGTTTGCATGGGCATGTTCTGAAAGCAGTAAGTAGCTAGTTAAGAAATCTTCAAAAGTAGAAATACCATTGAACTAGACTGCAAGCATGATTATAAAACACAGTCTAATTGACTCTAAAGTTATTTTAGTTTTACATTGGTTTTAATTGTGACATAATGCAAATGTCTAAGTCTTAGTGCTTATCCAACAAACACAGTTTATATATATTTCTCAAGTAGCTGGTTGAACCTGATAGCTTTAGGCCCTGGAAGTGTTGAAGTTAAGGATCCTCTGCACTGCTAATCAGAGCAAAAGTTTAGACTCACCTGAAGAGATTGATGAGGAAAGATTACAGCAGCCTTTCTTTGTCTCTGGAGAGGACAGACACAGAGAAAACTCAGCAATTTGGCTGGTGATGTTACTTCTCTGTCAGCCTGGCAGTTGTATGTCTGCTGTAAACTAGCTGTATAAGTTCACTTGAAAAGAAGTGAAAATGATTTCCCCAAATATTTTTGTATGTTCATACAAATAGGCAGAACATGGCAAATGGAAGTCTCTTATGGACTGTAGCAAGAACAGAAAAGTTAGGCCTGGTGTCAAGTCTGGTTCCTACGTACAGGTAAGTTGAATCTGAGTGACGAACTGTATGCTCCTCCTGCTAATCCTCTGCTACAACAGTGTCATAATGCAATGCCTATTCATATTTCCTTGGTCTATCTTTAAAGAACTGTAATTTACTGGAAAATATATTCCTGAATATTACTGTAATAACCCTCTTGAGTCTCTTATATCACTTGGTGCAATCGAAAGGGCAGATCTTGAGCTACTCTAAATCACGCCGGCTCCATTGATTTCAGTGGAGCTGTATTGATTTACTGCTGCAGAGGATCTGGTCTGAAATATTTCTGTGGTATTGTGTGCATTTAGAGTTAGAAGATTTACAGTCTCTATAATAAAGCTAAGAAGCCTCAGCATAACCATTCTCAATGGCCAATTTATTTCTTTGTCTTAGTATATAAACAATTAACATCACCACTCCTAGCAGTGCAACACAGGAAAATTAATATCTGTGATAGTATATTGATACTAGCTGCTATGAAATATCCTAATCAATGCTAATAGGAAAATATTTCTTCATTTATGTGTTTTATACTGACATATTCAGGATATAGGGTAATAGGGTCTGGGTCTCAGAATTGGAACGAAAGACACACTTGACTGACATGCCTCCTAATCAGTTGTATAGCATTTTACACATCAGAGTAAATGCTATCAATGATAATTAACAAAGTTATTTGTACTAAAAAAAAATAATAAAAAAAAAAAGTTATGCCAGATGAGGTGAGAGGGATGAAACATGAGAGGTCATTTGGAGTACCATAATGAATTCTGCTTAAAATCTTGTTTGAATGTATCCCTTTCTCTACAGATGTAAAGAATTATAGTCTTTCTTGTAGGAAACAGCAGTGTAATGTTTTATCAATACTTTACAACAGTTGGAATGTAGATGAGAAGGTTTTAATCATAGCTGCCTAAAACAACATGTAGGTATCTCATGAAAATGTTTAATTTTAAATACATCAAATACTTGAGATTTCCATTGTCTTTGTTTGGATAAGATCTGGAAACCTTTTATATGTATGTATGTAGACAAGAAAATCTTAGACAGTCCCTTCTTAACCCTGACCAATCAATCATCTGCCTTTCCATGGATTTTTCTGGCTCCTTTATGCTTCTGGAGTACTTATGCGTGCCAGTTTAGTTCCCTAAGCCAACAGAAAACTCAGTGGGTGGAAGGAGGAGAATAAACAGTTTTCCTTTGTCTCACTTGAGGTGTCAGAAGAAAGACAGAAATAGTAAAAATATACAGGAGAAGATGACAAAACTGAGAAGTGACACAAGGCCTCACTTTTATAAAAGAAATAAATTGCCAAATGAGTAGAGTTATTTTATCTAAATGTGGTATCCTTATGCAGTATGTCCTAAACATCTTAAACTGAACACTAGAATAAACACTAGAGATTTGTGCCTCTGCCTATGCATACACTGAAATATTCAACAATGTTTCTATAGTTGCAGAAATATATTTAAAATAATTAGCTCTAGAAATAAAGATTGTCAGAATTGGAATTCATGTTGTTCCACAAGCTGTGCTTCATAGTAGCATAGGAAACACCTGTGTATAAGCATACGATACTATCATGGGCAATGATAGTCCTTGCTGGCTGTTGTAATACAGTTGTCCAAACAGCATGAATTAATTTTTTTCTTATGTTCATAGAAATTTAGAACTCAAATAGCTCATTTTAATTTCAGCATTGCTAGCTTGAAAGTGAACAAGTCTTATGTTTTTCCATCTGAAATTATCTCTGCTCGTCCCACTTACTCATTAGAACTCAATTACAGTACTTCTAAAATATAACTACCCTAGATTGTCCTACTCTACAAAGCATGTCAGCGAAGATAGCTACCTGTTGGAGGGAGAACAAAGAAAAAAATGCAAAATTAATCTGAGTTTAAGGACAAAAAGCAGAATTTTCTAGGAGGTGACAAGCTAATCTTTTGCAAAATATAAAAGAAAATTACTATATGTGTTCTCAGAGCAATATACCTCTGAATAGATGAACTATCTGAATGGCTTTGACAAGTCAGATAATCTTGCCCTCGAGCTAGGAAAAAAGTAACTATAACTACCAAGATACTCAGACTATTTCCTGTATTGTCATTCTGTGAGTTTTCCTTTTGAATGTAGTATCGCTGAGAATTCAGATGCAGCACTTTGTAGGTTTGTTTTATTTATTAGAACAATAGATGTCAAGTTGCTAATAACTTGAATAATAATGTCCTTAGGAGATGTGAATAGCAATGCATCCATTTCTGCATGATGTTTGTGTAAACAATCTACAATGACTGATGTCTTAATTTAAAGATCATAGAATCATAGAATGGTTTGGGCTGGAAGAGACGTTAAAGATCAGCTAGTTCCAAATTTCCTGCCATGGGCAGGGACATTTTCCACTACACCAGGCTACTCAAAGCCCTGTCCAGCATGGCCTTGAACACTTCTAGGGGTGACCATCCACAACTTCTCTGGGCAACCCGTTCCAGTGTATCACCACCCTCACAGGAAAGAATTTCTTCCTAATAGCTAATCTAAATTAGCAGTCAGTTTAAAGCTTTTCTCTTTGTTCTATCACTACAGGCCCTTTTAAACAGTCCCTCTCCAGCCTTCTTATAGGCTCCTTTGGGTACTGGAAAGTGCAATAAGATCCCCAGAACCTTCTCTTCTCCAGGTTGAAAAGCCCAATTCCTCTAATAGCAGAGGTGCTCCAAACCTCTCATATCTTTGTGGTCCTCCTCTTGACCCACTCCAACAAGCCCACATCCTTATGCTGAGGCCCCAGAAATGGATGTGGTATTCCAGGTGGGGTCTTATGAGAGTGGAACAAAGGGGCAGAATCACCTCCCTTGAGCTGTTGGTCACGCTGCTTTTCATGAAGGATACAATTGGCTTTCAGGGCTGGGACCTCGCCTTCCTGGGTCACGTTGAGCTTCTTGTAAACCAACACCCCTAAGCTGTTTTCCTCAGACTTTCTTTCAGAGTTTGGATTTGGGTTGAGAGTATGATATCTTATGTCCTGTGAATAGAATTTTAGTTGCAAATGTGCCATCACAGTGTACATAAGTAAGGCAAGGACAATGAATGAAATACTATTTATCACAAAGGCACAAACCAGTGCAGTAGGAAAATTATATATAACAGAATAGAACTGGATTTTCTATTTTAAGAAAAATTCCACAATTTCAAATATAATTTATACTTCTAAAGTGGAACAAAAATAAAAGAAAACAGGAAAAAGGTCTGAATTGCTTTGGGCTAATAGTAATATATGTAAACCTAAAATCTCTCATTCTCATGTAGGCCTTTGTATTTTTTCTTTATTTTTATATACATGTAAATATATATTTACGTATGTGTATATGCATGTATGTATATTTAAAAATGCATACTTTCTTAATACATCTCACTGTTTCAGAAATTGAAATGATTCTTTCTGGAAGATGACTAAACAGTATGAATGAAATATGTTAATATAATTGAAAACAATTCGGAAAATCAGTTAATGGTTCAAGTTTTTCCAAAATAAGTTAGAAAAACTAGAACTCTGATTTGAATAACAGTAAATTGAAGAAAAGTGTCATCATGGAGCAGGCTTTCTCTTTTTTTCCCCCTCTTGCTGACCCCCTAAACATAGAGTCATGGAATATCCTGAGTTGGAAAGGACCTACAAGGATCATTGCAGTTTAACTCCTGGACCTTCACAGGAATTCCCCAAGAGTCTTACCACGTATGTGAGAATGTTGTCCAAACATTTGAACTCTGGCAAGCTTTACTGGGGAGCCTGTTTCTCTGAGGGAAGAACCTTTTCTTAATATCTAACCTAAACCTCTCCTGACACATATGTATTATATATCTGGTGGCACAACCTGGTATAAAGATGACAGCATGCAGATTTGAAAGACAGCATATTAAACTTAAAACTCTGTTATACTTGTTCACTTGAGTTACAGATTCAACCCATTTTTTTGGCGGGGTTGTTGTTGGGGTTTTTTTGTTTGTTTTGTTTTGTTTTGTTTTTTTGTGGTTCTTACCGTATTTTTGTGCCAATATCACCCCATGGAAGAGGCAAACCATACAATTCCATTGATCTACAAAGTATGAAAGACCTAGTCATTTTACTGCAGCCTGGTTTGGACAAGCTCTGATGACTTCCCTGTTTACAATTACAAGAATAAGGAAGCAAGGAATCTTACACATAACCCTCTACCCTAAACTATTTTTGAGAGCTTACTTTGTCCATGACACTGCAATTTTGCCGTAAGAATGCTGAGACAGCTGTTTTGTGTATAAAACATTCTTTGTCAAGAGTATGCATCAAATTTAGCAAGGTGTGGAGGTTTTTTTCCCCCAAAGGGAAAAAAATGTGTGTGTGTATATATATATATATATATATATATATATATATATATATATATAAATTTGTGGAAATTTAATGCAGTGTTGTTGTTTTAGTCCCATCTTTGAGCAAATAAATAACTTTCAGAACTATAAAATGCATTTCCTGAAGCTGGACAAAATATGAGATTTTTACACTGAACATGAAAATAATCCATTTTTATTAATATTTGATGTCTGCCATGTATTGATATCTTTTACTAGGTTCTTGCATGACAAATCAAGATTGCTAATGTGTGCCAGTCCTGATCCTACACTGCTGAAGATAACAGATCTTAACTGAGGCTTAACAGAAGTTGAAAAAAAGAAAAATATTTAGAAAGTTTCACTGTGAAGCTACCATTAATATTGTGCTCCTCTTGTTTTTCTTGTAACATTAGCCTGAATTCACAGTAGGCTTCTAAATTCTGCTTATCAGTTCTGTTTTCCAACAGAGTGATTCTCAAACTTTGTGATTCATACTGCCATAGAAAGGAGTCTAGCTGGCTCATGAAGTTTAAAAGAAAAATCTGCAAACTGTCAGTCTCAGTGCATGTGTTGATCTAGTGAGAAGGACAGGTGTTTGAAAATCATTCTGCAGTTGGAAAATAGGGGAGCTGTTAGATTAAAAGGGAGGAAAAAAAATACATAGAGAAACAGGTTAAAATTTTCAATACATCGAGCAAGCATTTTATTCCTTACCCAGAAACAATTGTGGAAGACTCTCTCAAGTGCCCCTAATAATGTTCCTGATGGCATAATTGAATATCTTCAGAATAAAAATCATTGATTTCTTTTTTGGGGAGGAAGGAAGTGGGGAAGAGATGGAGAGCAGAGAACTGCTATATAATCTAATAACATTTTTTCTAGCTCATCATAATTTTGTCCTTCTTCAATTCTGCAGCTGAGAGCTGGCATTTTATCATTTCAATGTGTCAGACTGTTACACTGTGTAATGTTGTTATTCATTCAAATGTCAGTTTCACCTAAAATTTGAAAGTTATGCCACACACCCATTTTCAGCAAATAAGATGACGGTTAGTTCATATAGCAATATGAAGAGATGAGCTTATCCGAGTAATGTTAGGTATTATTTACATATCTCGAAATACACAATATTTACCTTCCTAAGTTTTGAATTCCACACTTCCTAGATTTAAACTTTGTAACTTACTTTTTTTTTCCCCACTAAAAAAATGTTTGTTTACTTAATCTGTTAAAAAGAAAACTTTGGTTTTGTTTAGAATAAATGAGGGTTTTCTTCATGGCAGAATTGTTCTTTATTCCATAGCCTAGTAAATAGAAACTTGTTACTTAACATATTTATTTCCCAGCATCGCTTAATAAATGTAGAAGGTGACATTGCATGATTATGTCTCATCCAGTTCTGTCTCATCCAATCCTGTTCATGATGGAAATAAGATCTGAAAATGAATAATCCTTTTTCTGGCAGCCTTCTTCATCCTCTTCCCTTTTTCCTTGCTCTGGGGTTAAACTGTGGGAGGGCCCATAAGGAATTGGGTCAGCACCAATTATTTCTCATTCAAATATTCAAAATCAATAATGAAATAAAACTGTGGTGGTTTTACTAAAAGGGAGTATGTAAAATATGAAGGTTTCATCTGTGCTTCATGTTCTTATTGATTTCCAAACTTATCCAAGGAAGAGCTTGACTAATAAAGCTGCACCATTCCTCGTAGTTTTTATTGGCCTCAGTGCTAATGTAAGTTTTGAGCTAATGTCAGTTTTGTTGATCCAGTTTGATCTAGGCTTTTGAACATACTATAAAATTATTTAATGCCCATGAAAATTATTGTGTAACTTTACTGTAAGTATTCATTGGTGGTATGTGTTACGAGTTTTGAAATAACTAAACCAATCCCAGAATCTCCACAAGTCCATATTTCAGTGCTGCAATATAGAGGGAAGCGAGAGGGAATCGAGACTTTAACACAGCTCAAAACAGGGATAAAATGTTATAGATCTTCTCCTCTGCAGGTTGATTGAAGTCTTGCATTTTCTCCTGGCCTTTGTATCTTTCAAGATCTTTCTTTTACCTAAGTCGTATCTTTGCTGCATTGAAGAAATTAATTTCCTTAAAATAGGATGGCTTGGTGCCTTTGGGTTCTTTTAGCAATAGAAGGTCTCTTGGGTTTTGCTTGTTGTCAGTGAAAATTCTTTCAGTTTCTTCCACAAACTTTCACTATGCTTTTTGAGGGTGGTAGCAGCAAAAATGGGTTCAGAGAGAAAGCAGTAAAGATCTGCTTCTTGCATGGGATGTTTTAAAGAAAGCCATATTGCAGAAACCCAACATTTCTGTTCTGTTCTATTTTATTCTACTTCCTAACCCTCCCCACACCCCTCGGAAGGAGTCAATTATGATGCAAAGTTAAATAAACACACATACCAGAATCTTCACTACTGTAGAGGGCAATCCAGGCAGGTCAGTCAATAGAACTGTCATCTTATGGTGAGATTTTTTTCCAAAAGCTGTGTTTGCATCCCTTTGACATATAGATAAGACTTTGAGGACTCCGTTTGAAAAAAGGCTTTCCACACAAACATCAGAACCCCTTTTTATATTGCACTATCTCTTCATGCAGGTTTAGTCTGAGATTTTTAGATGGGTAAGTGCTTTAATTCCTTTTTTCTTTCACTGAAGCAGAAAAGTATACTCACAGTTAATTCATTATTGTTTATGATGTGTTTTGCACATTGCTTCCCCATAAATATGTGTAGAATACAGACCTTCATAAGTAATTTTTTTACACTTTATTTCATTCTAGTGTCATCTTATTCTAAGGAAGGTCTTATTGAACTTCACATGGACTAGCATACTACTGAAAAGGGACAAAGCACTGCAGTCTGTTTCTGTACTGTTTAGCCTTCAGTCGGAGATGATGAGAGGAAATAGGAGATTGCTCTTTTATAGGTGATCCTGACTTGTGGAGTCTTTGGTTTGTTTTACATTGGAATTAAATGTCAGCAGTCTTGAATCTCTGGCAAAAGCTAACAGTCCATTTTGGCTCATCTCTCTATTGGAGATCCCAAACACCAGATGGGTGCCTGGGCAGCTGGGGAGCTGGAGAGCAAGCTCAAGCCACTTTACCAGCCAGCCAATCAGACAGAGCACAGGCCAGTGGCAAACAAGCAGCCAGCAACAGGATAAGGCATTTGGCCATGGGAAGAATGGTGGAAGCTGTCAGGAAGCTGGGAGCTGGGCAGCCTGCAAGCTGGGCAGGAGCCAGCCATGTCTTGGCCAGCTGGTGAGAATTTCTACTTGCCAGCTTGGTATCTTGCCAGATGATCACTTGTCATCCCTCTGAAAGTCATGAGGCCATTTTGCAGTTTAGAAAAACTAAGTGGAAAACAGTATTTTGTGTTATTTGTTTTATTGTTCCTGAAAGACTAAACAGGTAACTTTCCAGCTTCTCCTTACACTACAAAATTTAGAGATTTGCTAACTTTTTAAAAATGGCAATTAAGAGTGTAATACAGGCCCAGAGCCACAACTTGGAGGAATCATCTGCTCTTTAAATCTTGTATAAGTGGGAAACTGTAAATAAATTTCAGATACATTAGTTCATTTTGCAGATTTAACAGCAAAATAGCTTCCAAAATACAACCACAGATAATGGTTTAAAATTACCTATCTCTCTAAATACTATCTGGTTGTAAATTCTGAATGTAGTCTGAATGTACATGTTAAAAATGTCAAGATATTAGAAAATAAAGAGTTGCTTGAAAATTGATGCAATATTTTGTTTTTTTCTATTCTTTCTTTGGACAAATCTGATTTCTGGAAATATTTACATAAAATCACTGTTTGGGCAATATTGTAAGTGATAGCTTTTTGCAATTAAACCTAATGGATAGAGTGAGGAAAAAAAGGCTATTCAAACCTTCTTGAAGTCTAAAATAAAATCAGTAACCTGCAGAGATAAATACAATTTTAAATGCATTATCCAGTATGATTCAGGATAAACATTTATTGACTAGTAAGCAGTCCCTATTCATCTGCTTGAAAATTTGTAAGAACACACTGAAAAGCTGCAAACTCAGCTAAAGCAAAGTCACATACACTTCTCTGCAAAATAGTTTTGGTAGTACTTGGCAAATCCCATTTAAGTGTTTTCTTACAATATTAGGTTTAAACTCAACCTTGTGCCTGGAGACTGAAGCTACAACTCTACCTACATCATTCTGTATGCATGGGAAAGGTTAGAGTAAGACAGATGGAGATTTCTGTAGAGTACAGGGCCCAAATCTTAGAGCACTGTGGCACGTTTGATTAATCACTCTGCATCCTACTTCATAACTATTACTTATGGTTTAAGAACAACTGCTTTCCTTTGTTCCTGCTGCAGACTGGAATATGAAGATATGTGGTGGTGCATGCTATGCATACAAGGACAGTTTCTGGTTTAACCCTTTATATATGCCTGCAGGTTCTCTTTAATATATGACAATGTGAAGGAGAAACAGATGGCAGACACTGCAGCTTTCCTGCAGTGATGGTATGAGCTAATAGGGGTGTCAAGTGAAAGGGAGGAGGGAGACAGAAATACAAAGATTTCTTGCCTTAACTGTATTAATTAAAAGTTATTAGCTGTAAGCGCTCCCAGACAAATCAGATCCTTATGTACCCCAACACTGTC
>JAWWLZ010000082.1:82674821-82685671 GCA_035041345.1 Poliocrania exsul | reverse complement strand
TTTAAGATCTCACAAAGGGAGGCCATGCTATTGCCTAGCACTCCACCCTATGTTAATCTTATCAGTAAAGCCTTTGTTCTCGGCTTGAGCATCTCTTCAGGAGGGAGGCTGAGGCATTTCCCTCAACCCATCAGGCCTTATCAGCTCATCACCCCACAAGGGGTAATATTATGGTTGTATTTTATTATCTGCTTGTGTTCAGGTTATTATAGTGATTGGTAAATTTAATAATGGGTTTACTTGCAGCCAATTTTTGCTAGTAGAATTTTTTATTCTTCACATGAAACAGGGAATCCAGTTAAAATCTGGAGTCCAGCTATGCACATCAGTCATTTGTAGCTAATGATTCAAGTCCACAGCTCCAGTATGAATGGTGTCTAGTTTAGTAGATACACTTATCTGACAAGAGCAATCTGTCATAATGATTGACATGAGCAGATTCTTAGGGCAGCTAAACAGCCTTGCTTGCTTTTTCTCTGCCAGAGTTTTGGAAAGTTAACTTTCTTGTTGAGAGTTGTGGGAGCAGCAGATGTTTGACCAACAAGAGCAAACATACCCCTGCCATAGTTCTGCATTCAGGAATAGCAGGAAGGAACAGTATTTCCAGGAACTGATTTGAAATAAAGACTGCAAGTCAAAAAAACAAAAAACAACAGGTAGATTTCAGGCCTGTTCCTGACCTTTTTAAATTGATTTCTAATTATTTTCTAGTAAGCAGGTACAGTTTTTTAGGGTCTTAGTAAGAAAAGCACTATCATTCAAAACTGGTAAACTAATTTATTGAGTAAATAATGGAAACTATAGAAAAGGTGATAGCAATCTTATATTCTGTATGATGCTGGGAATACCTGATGCAACATCAGACAAACTGTTCCATGTGAATCATGGCACACTACGCAATGTTTCCATCCCCAGCTCAAAGTTCTCCTGCACTCTTATAGGGTTTTGCTACACAGGTTCATGGGTTACTGATAGCCGTCAGATCCAGAATGTGCACTTGGACAATATGCTCCCACACTCTATTCTTAATAAAGATATAGTTCCCAAACAAGTGTGTATAATATTTCAAGTGGACAAGACAATGCACTATTACATATAATTATGACTGAATAAGTATTGAAAACCTGCACTTAACTACATACAAATGGGTTTTACATGAATTAATTATTGCACAGAGCAGTTGCACAGTATCCATGGTCCAAAGGTATGCACTTGAGTAATCATGAACACTGTGCCATAGCTGGTTGATAAGTGCTCATAGACTATTCAGTGTGAAATCTATACATGTGAGAAGGAATCAAGCGTGTGGATCACAAATTCTTCATTCAGTAGCCTTCTGACTGCACCACTACACTGGTGACTCGGGAATTTGAGGTTATTTGGGTTTGGGTAAAGAAAGGAACTGCAAAATTAAAGGATGCAAATTAAATGATATTGCAAAAGTGCCCTTCCTGATATAATACATTTAATTTCACAATATGTCTTTTCTTCCACAAAACAAAGGTGGTTGTCCTGATGGATATACAATCATATAAAACTTACTAGGAGAAATTCAATATCTTAAATTTACACTGTTTAAGCAAATGAACTACAGGCTTTGCATGACTCATGACAATAATGGAAGATAAAAATTACTAGGTTTGAATCTTTTGCAAGATGGTGATATTTAGCATGCATTAGAAAGTATTAATGTGTTATGTGGAATCAAAAGCATGACCTCTGCACTGTAACACAACCACAAAATATATTTGTTATATTATTATGGCCAAACTGATATTTTCTTCTTTATTTTTAAAATGTAGATAATACTCTTCATTAAAAAATATAAAAATGAAGAAAATAGCACAAGCAGTATGTGAAGCTAAAATCACCAAAACTCTGCAATCATTACCTTTTAAAGCATTCTAATCTTGTGATTAAGTTTTACATAATCCATATGTTGGGCTGTTGAATTTGTTTTCATATAGTTAGTTCTAAGCATGTGTTTTCAAGATACGTTCTTCATGCTGTGTGTAGAGTCAGGTTATGTGTTTGTTGATTCTGATGACACAAACAGCAGTTTGACTAAAACATTTCTATGACTTCTGCCTGTTCATCTGTGAATTCATTTTATTAGTGTACGTGCCTTATTTGATAGTCACGGAGCACTAGAGTAGTTTTAAAGTGCTCTGATTAATTCATCAAGGACAGGATTCAATGATGGTAACCTAATAGATCACTGAGAACCCGGTTCCATATAGAATATGAGAATCTTGTATTTGACTTGAGCAAAAATCATGAACATGAATTATTCATCACTTCATAATATTTGACCTTTAGGAAGCATCACATGATTTCAAGGGTATGATGTCTTCTCCCCCAAGACTACATTTTTTGATGTTACCACATTTAAACAGAATATGTTGTACGGAAAAGTGTAAACTATAGACCTCTTCTCTACTCCAATATAGGCCACATGACAGGAACAGAACTATGCGGTGGGTTATATGATGGGGTGTTACCCACAGCCAGCGGCTTTTTTAGGAGAAGACTCATGTTTCTGTACACTGGCATGGTGCCACAGCTTGTCCTGGGCTTTCTGAACCTGCAAAGTGGGAAGCCAACCTAGCACAAGAAGAGATATTGCAGTGGTAGTGCAAAGTCTGCCATGGCACAAGCCTCAGATAAGGAAAAGTTATGAAGTAGGGACAACACTTGATTTAGTTATTCTTCCTGGTAAGGAAAGAAAAGTATGAAGTCTGGTATAAAGTCAAGTGTATGTATATGAATGTGGGATTTGTATTATACAGGTTATTTTAATCTATCAAATATCTGTCTTAGGTAAATGGAGGGGAACCATCAGTGGATATGCAATTTATGACTGCACAGAGACAGTACAAGACATGTATATCATCTATGAGTGCCACATATGCCTTTAAGTTTGTAATTTTTGTATATTTAAAGACATATATAAAGAACATAGGCTCTAAATTGGAATTTAGCCAGGAACACAAGCCAATGATACTTTTGAAATGGGATGTGTTTTTGCTATCATTTGGTTTTAATGCATATGTAGTACTATCTGCTGTATTTCTAAACTTCAGATTAAGCTTCTTTTTGAGCTGAAGTATAGTGTTTCTAAAAGGAGCTACTAGATTTGATTATGTTCATTAAAGTAAGATTCAGAACTATAATTCTAAGATTTATTATGAAAATTCTTCAACTTTTTTACGTGTTTGTTTTTATAATGCCATTAAACATTGGCTGTGAAGTTTATTGTCATCCCATGTAATGATTTTGTCATTTTCAAACAAGCTTATAATTAATGTGAGAAGTATACATATGTGAAGTATATCAGTAAAAATGCAACATAGTTCCTATAAATCTGAAGGTGCTTAACATCTGCAAGCATGTCTGTATTACTTCTTTAGTTAGATGTGTATTATATATAGTATTATATATATTTTTAGAATATATTGAAAACAACTAGTCACTCATATAAAATGCAGAATAGCACAGTATTATATATATATAGTACAAAATAGTTGTGAGAAAACCTTGTTTTCAAAGAAGATTTTGTGACTGCTGATTTTTTTTCAAGACAGTGTAGGTGTCTGCATGTTTTTACATATTAAATGAAAGATATTTTTTCATATTACTTTGGCATGTAAATAGTTTATAGCTGGAAGAACTTAAAAAGCTAGGTCTAGTGTTTCTATATTCTGTGAATATTCTCTATTGTCAAACAATTTTGTTGAGCTTAGGCTACAACCTATTTTTCCTTTGGGGATTCTACTTGACTACTTGCTTTTTGTATCTTTTTTTCCCCCCTAATGCTAGCAATGACCTTTAAAACTCTATCCTAATATCAAACATTGCTAAAATTGGCCAAAAAAAAGTAAAATGTTAAGGCAAAAAAAGATGACAGATGTATGACCAGCATGACTAACTAATCTTTAGTTGTGTTTGCACTGCTGCATAGCAGAAATACTAGTGATAACTTCCACATTTCTTGAGCTGCCACATCCAGTCCTCCTTTGTTTGTCTTTCTGTGTGGACATAGTTTCTGTGTGACAGTGGTTAACACAAGGGAATGTTTTTAGCTTCAGTGAAACTCACATGGCTTAATGTGAGAGCCTGTCTACATACATGCAGATCTGTCTTTCCTGCAGGCCTGTCTTTCCATTCCTCCAAGTACCCATTGACCTAATTTCATCTTTTATTTCCTGTTACATTCAGAGATTCTCATCTCATTCAGTTATTGATCTCTCCTGTGCCACAAATTCACTCAACACTGCCATCCCTGCCTTAAAATGATTTCCACGGGGCAATCTTGAATCTATTGCTTTGAAGTTAATTGACTTTTACATTGATTTGAAGAAAGGAATAGAGTTCCATTTCTATTCTATCTGGTTTGGTTCTTCTGAACCAAAAGGAGAAAGATAATTTCTGTCATCAAAAACAGATAGGCATAATGCTGAATACACAGATTGTGTTGTCTAGTGTGTGGGTTATATTTTACAACTTCTTCATCATAATATGCCCCTGCACCTACATGATCAAAGGCATGAGTTCTATAGGAAGTTTGGCACTATATTTGTTGAATTCTCAGCTATTGCTTCCAAATTCTGTTCAGAAGTTCACACTGTATGCCAGAAGTCCTACAGTATGCAGCATGAGTAATTTCCTTCTTGGACACAGTGGGGTTTCTAGGCACAGCTACCTTCTTTTAGGCTTTCCCAAAGAGAAAAGCCTAGAGCACTGCAAAGATTAAGTGAGCTGGCCTTTGGGGCACAGCAGGAAGCTTTCGAGTCTATGTTTCTCTGTTAACTTCCATCAAAAGTAGTCCTGCTTATTGTTTTTCTTGGCTTCTCTTTCCCTGAATTTTGAAAGAATTGTTTGTATGTGAGGCACAGGTTCTCTGCATGCTAACATGACAGGCAAGTATTTCAAGTGGCTGTTAAATCAGCTGAGGTGACAATGGTTATATGCTCTGCCAATAACAGAATGTACAAATTTAAGAAACTCACTGTAAACTGCCATCCATTTTGGCTATTAGCCATAACCAGTCTGGTTGTACAAAGCACCATCTGGTGATCTTTTCAGCAGTCCTTCAAGCTGAAGAATTTGCTTTTCATAAAAAGAACTGTAAACATCTAAGCTCTTTTGCAAATTATGCCTTGTTTGTTTGCTTTGTTTTGTTTTGTTTTTGTGGAGAAGACAGGCTGATAGAATTTGGTCTGTTCATCCTGGAGAGGAGAAGGCTCTGGGGAGATCTTATAGCACCTTCCAGTACCTGAAGGGAGCCTGCAAGAGGGCTAGAGAGGGATTTTTACAAGGGCATGTAGTGATAGAAAAGGGAGAATGGCTTAGAACTGAAAGAGGGTGGGTTTAGACTAGGTATTAGGAAGAAATTATTTACTGTGAGGGTGGTGATACACTGGAACAGGTTGCCCAGGGAACTTGTGGATTCCTTGCCCCTGTAAATGGGCAAGGACAGGTTGGATGGGTCTTTGAGAAACCTGGTGTAGTGGAAGATGTCTGTGCCCACAGCAGGGTAGTTGGAACTAGATGATCCTTAAGATTCCTTTTCACCCGAACCATTCCATAATTCTATGAGATAGCTCAATTCAGATACAGCAAGTAATTATGGTGGCAAAATTGTATGTAAGTAGTGACTGCTGTATCAGGGCACATATACTTCCTTCTTTTTACATTTCTTTTTACTGTCATATTTGGGTAGAGATCATTCTGACTGATTCACAACATTCCTTCTAACAGAAAACCATAGAATCATAGAATCACTTAGGTTGAAAAAGATCCCTAAGATGATCAAGTCCAACTATAATCCCAGCATTGTCAAATCCACCATTAATTCATGTCATGAAGTGCCACACATCTCCAGGAATGGTGATTCAGAAATGTTTTTAGGACAATATAGGTATAAAACCCCCAGTGATATGGCAATCTATAAATATAGCAAAGTCAGAAAAAAAATTTCTTGTGATACTGGCAGAAAAATGAAGGTTGGGAATAAAGGTGATAGCTATACCAGGAGTATACATCAGGTTTACTTTACTGTAATATGTATAAATTTACATCCAAGGCTTTGTATGATGTTGCTGTTGTTTGCTGCAGATATCATTGTAGGATTAAGAGGTTTTTAGGTATATATCTTCTTTTCATAATCTACCCTGCCCTTCCTATTCCATTTCTTAGTTTAGTATTCAGACTTCTTCAAACTTCTCTCTTGTTCCTCTGTATTTCTGCCTCCCAGATCTTTTCTTTGCTTCAGAAAACTCACTAGGCTCATTAGACATGCATGCACCATCCTCAGTAAATTCCTGGGAAGCCAAAATAAGATAGATGAAAACTGGAAAAGGTACTGAAGAAGATTTAGTGTTGAATTTACACATTCTGTTACAAAATTGAATAAGCCTCTGATTGTTCATTGTCCAGAAACATCTGTAGTTTTCTCAAATCTGCCCTTATTATGGCATCTAAAACTTTGTAGAAAGGAATACATTAAATGTCAACTCCCCTAGTAAACATCAACTCTTCTCTTCTTTACCAGGTCTTTTCCTGTCCTTCAACATGCCTCCCTACTCCCATTGCCCATCTTAATATGTGAGGAACAAGGCTGACTTCATGAGTTTCTCTTGAGGTGCAAGAGTTCCACTGGGAGACAACTGCTGACTCCAGGGTTTAAAAGTACTAAGACTGAGAGAAAAAAAATCAGAACAGAGCATTTCCTGCCCTTCTTTGTCTTATTTCTCAGATTCGTTACAGAAACATGGTTTCTATCCCAGCTAATACTGCCTCTGGGGTTTTTTTGTTTTCCAGTCGTAGCTCTGGAACTGCTGAGGAGCCAAAATCTTCCTAGCTGCTCCCAGTAATGCAATCTGTTGTTTGTATCTAAAATTATTTTAATTGTCTAATTAGCATTTAATCACCTAAACTTTGGTCTTCTGTTCTGGCTTTTGATGAGTTGCTTATATTAAGTTTT
This sequence comes from Poliocrania exsul, assembly GCA_035041345.1. Lineage (NCBI taxonomy): Eukaryota > Metazoa > Chordata > Aves > Passeriformes > Thamnophilidae > Poliocrania > Poliocrania exsul. The sequence continues at coordinate 82,678,686 of JAWWLZ010000082.1, read as the reverse complement.
GCTGTCACTTTCCTTCTGGTCTTTTTTTTTTCCTTCATGGAGGCTAAGAAAGTGTTTAAAATGTGCTGAAAAGTTCTGTTTACTCTTAAAACCACTTCAGTATATTCAGCTACTAACTGAATTTAAAATTTCGGTAATAATATTCTTTTTGAATAATTTAAAGTCAGATCTGAACTGGAGAAAATCAGTGTATTAATGCATTAATAATGTGATATTAGTAGTTTGGTCTTAACAATTTGGTTATTGTTGAAGATAAAAGAAATGGAAAGGTTGGGACAAAGGATCTTTTCAAAGTCAATTGACAAGAACTAACAAGATTTGCCTATAGGAGGTTGCCTGAGGAACTGTAGCTTGCCATACAGTATGTCTATATTTTCCAGTTACATAACTTAGCCTAATAGCTCTGCTAACATATTCAGTATGCATTCTGTTGGCATAAAAATTATTCACGAGCTGTGTCTTTGTTGTGGACAGCTAAATATCAGAGAAAGAAAGACATCCTAAACCCAAGCAAATGTTGTTAATTGAATTAATTTAATTGGTTTGGGGGTAGTTTTTATGCTCCTGTAATCAAACTGGTGGGACAGAGCAGTTTCCTCACCAATAATTGTTCAGAGATGTCTGTATGGAAAGGCCAGGCTGTGGCTGGAGCCCAAGGTGGTGCTGGGATTCTCTGTCTGTTTGCTCAGGTGACATGCTTAAAGGCTCAGATCACCATGACTTCTCCAGATCTCACAGGACTCCCAGCAACATGGAAAAAAGGGCTTGAAAAAGCCATCTCCTGCCTGAGCTGAGGGGAGGTGCTGCATATAGTCCTGTACCAACGAAAACTAATGCTGTCTGTGGATGGCTGTTCCTCTGCTGTTTCAGTGCAAAGCTAGGTAAGATAATCTGCCTTTGATTTAGGGTGATGTACTTGTTTTTAGACCAAAAGTACACAGAGAAGGAAGTTCACCGAGTTAGTTTTACTCTTACTAGGAGGCAGTAACACCAGTCCACAGCTGAGTCATAGCCTGTCCCTCCCTTCTTGTCTCCATGTCTCCCTGTCTCCCTGCTGCTATCCCTGCCTCCTTCCCCACTTCCCTCCCTCTCTCCCTCTCACTTTTGTCTGGTCTTGCACTGCAGGAGAGCATTATCAGCCTCAAGATCAACCTGTTCATTTTACATTAAATGTAGATGTTATCATACCTATGCTGCCATGACCATTCTTTGCCATGAGAGGTAATTGCTATTATTAAAAACAAAAAACAAAAAAACAAAACAAAACAAACTAAACCAACAAACAAAACCACAAAAAACCAGTAAGGCATTGTAATGAGCATTGATTTTCAGGTAGAGTATATTGAAATCTACTGAAAACTACCATGCAATTGTTCAGGCCACTGCTATTTTACTATCTGTTGTAGCAATGGTAGTCTGTAATCATTATCTCAGCAGAATAACTTGCTTATTACTCAGTATAATTGGTTATTGTTCAAAAACTTTAGCATAAACTACTGCTCAAAAAGCATCTAGAAGAAAGATATTGACAGTTTCTGGGCAACTTACTTTTAAATTGAAATAACTAATGAAAGCAAGAAAGCAATATTACAGCTTATTTGCTAATAATGAGAATTAGAATGGTGCTGATTAAAGCTTATGACTAACAAACCTGATGAGCTTTTCTTTGGGATAGATTCTGTCTTAGTCATATGAGAGTGAACCAACTGAAATAAAGTGTAACTGAATTAAAATTAGAGCAAGGATTTGATTCCTCAATGTTAGGCTGTTAATCCTATCATATCTGGGCCTGTTTGTATATTGTCAGGGATTCCATTTGCCCATTTTGTAAGGTGAAATTTTGAACAGTTGGAAAAATAAAAAAATTAAATTTGCCTTGTAGTCCAGAACATGTGTCAAATTCTAGTGCTTATAATGACTTTAGAGAGATGGGATATCAGAATGTATGAATCCCAGTTTTCAAAGCAATAGATGAAAATAAGACGAGCAAAATGTATTGCATCATCCATCATGGACATCTGTATGCAAACCTAGAATTGCTACATGAAATAATATATTGGTATCAAATTGGTACTAGGAAAAAATGATATTATTGTGATTTTAGAGCTGATTGTAGATCAAAAAAGTTTCTTTAATACCCAAAACAGTATTAAAATGAATCTTTCATTAGATTTAGTCTGAACAGAGAAACTTTATCTTAACACAACATTTGGAGCCTTATTTTCTCTCATAGATTCAGAGCTCAGTAGCAAGATACATTTTGTATAAATTTCATATTTCACTATATATTATTAAAGATAATTAGATTATTTTTTCTTTTAATACTGGCAAAGCTTTCCCTTGCAAGTCACTTCAAAATGTCTTCATTTTTTTTATTTTAAGATGCTGCATGGGTGCCCAAGTTCTTTGCCTCAGAGCAGAATTCAAGTACTGTCTCTAGTCTTGCACCTCTAGGCATCTCCTTAATCTGTAGTTCCACCATGTCACACCTTTCCCAGTAATCACATCATTGTTGTGATGCTTATCACTTGTATCCTGTGACTAATACTGGTTCCAAAGTCTCTGTATCAGATGGGCAGTCCCGGTTTGGTTTATTTCAAAAATTATGATACAGTTTATGTCTGGATTTAGTATATGAATTGAAATGTTGACTTTATAAAGATTTGAAATTAATTTACTATTTTGAGGCTGGGAGAGAGGAGAAATGAAAGACCAGAATTCCTCTAGATGCATTTCTGCTGAGAAAGCATACCATTCTTGACCACTCTGTAGGCCATGGAGTCTTCTCAAGCTCTTGAAGTTCTATGTACTTCACATTTTCCTCTTTCAGTCTCTTCTGCAAATGGCTTATGTTTGCTTTGGTTTTTTGGTTTGGTTTGGTTTTTTCCTGTACACAACCAGTCCTGTTGTTGAGTAACAGCAAGTGGTAGCTTTTTTTGGAGTCCAAGAGTGTTTTCTTCCTTTGAGTCACTTGAGTATTTGCAGTCTGGTATTACTATCTGATGCGTTTGCCTTGTTCTTGGGACTGTTCAAATCCCTATGAAGCAGTAAGAAGAAACTATTTTTCTCCTTATGTTGTATTTTTGTTTCTCCTACTACATGCTGGTGAGATAAGCTCAAACAGTGATAGACTCTAACTGAATTCCTGATAGTCTATGGACCTAGATGCATTCATAGATATATTTGTACCACTTCCCACTTACTTTAATAAAAAGAATCTTACAGACAACAGAGTAAAAACATTAGAAGTTTAAAAAATAAAACCAGAATATCTAAACCTGGTATATTTATAAGTATTTGGTATGTAGTGATGAATTAAATATCATATATCATATTCAAGTAATATAGCTTTCTTTCCTCATTTGCCTTTCCCCATCAAGTTGAAGAATAGCTTATTAGAAGGGAAGCAACATGTGTAAAACTCAGCAGTACAGTCAAATGTCAAAGCATGAGCTGGATAAAGAGAATAGTCCCATGAGTACACTTGCAAGTAAATTTAAAAAAAAGAACAATGTGCTATTTTAGCCAAAATGGTTATTTTACATACCTGAGATCTGTGAAAATTGCAATGGGATGTAATACTGGTCCAAATTGTGTTATATTTCATTCAGAATGTGCTGTTAATTATAGGAGCACCTGTTAGACTATACTCATTCATGTCAGCACTTCAAATGAGCATGCTTCGTTTACATGAATTCTTTCAAGGCTGTAAACTATGGCCTAATTGTATTGTTAGTGTGCTTTTTACACAAATATCTTGGCTATTACTGATTGTTTGTTGTAGTTTCGAATTATTATGTAAATTCTCTCCCCTGCCATTAACTGTCCTCGCCAGTGGTTAACAAAGAAAGCAATTGACTCCTGA
>JAWWLZ010000082.1:82628645-82671561 GCA_035041345.1 Poliocrania exsul | reverse complement strand
TGCAGATGGTCCGTTGTTTGTGGGAAATGAATAGAGGGGGTAGAATACACAGCCTTGATCACCCCCACACAGTGCCACCTGCTAAACTAGGACAAGCTGATGTTTACTATACTGAAGACCAAAAAGATTGAAACAAAAATAATATAATCTTACCACAATACTTACCTTTTAAGTCAACCTTGTCTTGTAGGAGTATGAAAATAAATGGGAGAGGATAGTTTCTGCGCTATGGAGGAAAGGACCTTTAAAGTAGTGTCTGAATCAAAATATTTTTGAGTGCACTAATGCAGTGCCTTTGGAGGCACTAATGCAGTTGTTTCTTTAAATAGAATCTGTATCTCAGAGTTATTGACAATGAAATTGTGCACAACACTCTATAATTTCTTTGTAATACTGCAGTGCTTTTTCACAAGCTAAATGGTAGTGTTCAGATATAGTTAGATGGAAAATCATAATTTTTGAAAAATGAGTATTTCTACTTCTTTTAAGTCTGAATTGAATTATTGACCTCTGAGGATCCTAGAGAGTAGTTTAAGGAAATGCAAGATCACATAGGATATCTACATTTTAACTTAGATACGCTATCTCTTCTAATTCTTAAAACCATATGGACATTTAGGACAATATTGACAGTATTTATATAGGGGTATATGTATTTTTCTACAGTCAATGAAAAGAAATATCCTTTTTCCAGACTGTGGATCAGTGGTAGTCTGTAAGTGGTTGGAGGTGGTTTGCAAAGCATGTGTGTGTTTAAAAATTTTACTGGAGACTGTATTTAGCAAATACTGACAGTCGCAGTTCCACAGGTACAGCCTTAAGCACAAAAAATAATTAAGATTAACTGGTAGCATGACTCTAAACCCTTTAATCTTTAACTTGAACAAAATGCATATACAGGAAACATTAGCAATTAGTCATTTTCTTGACTGGGAGGATTTATATTACCTCGATTTTCTGTGTTGCCATTAAAACACATAAGTATTGCATTGATAAGTGTCAATCACAGCAAAATGCATGTTGACAATTTTCCTTCCTTTAATTTTTGTTAACTGTTTCTCTGAGAAACTTCAAATAGTAATCACATGCTGCTGAGACAGAAGGATGTAAAATTGTTTCTCATGTCAGATGAGAATGACAAAGTATCTAAAGGTCAAGAAGGGTGCTGGGTATATTAATATAAAAAGGTATCCATAACCTAAGCTATTACCCAAGCATTGTCCAAGTGATGAGAGAATATTCCACTTTGAGTAAGGCACAATCTATAAGTCTTCAAAAGGCTGATATAATCATAAAAGTTTAGGTTTAGAAAGGACCCCAGGAGGTCATGTATTTCTTAACTCTACTCTGAAAAAACCCCTACCTGCTTGGAAACCCTCTGCAGAGATGCTGATCTTATCCATTCTTAAAATAGATAGAAAGAAGAGCATAATAATATTCTATTATTGCTAGATACTGTGTATAGAGAGTAGTAATTGGAATATCCTATTGTTGTCTAGCCTGCTGCTTCTCTCTGTATCTCACAGGAAAAAGACAAGAGGTGCCTACAAGGGCACTATGTTACAGATGGTAATAACCTGCAAAGGAAATGCAAGGTAAAAACTAAATAAGTGTCTCCTTATCTAACCAAGCTTCTAATTTTATGAGCAAGAAAAGGCTGGGGAGTAGGGCCAGGGACCCTGTGTTGAATTATAATTTCATCTTACTCTGGTGCTTGATTAATTCCTTAATCCTTTGCTCTGTTCCCTATATAAAGACCAATTTTTTTTTTCCTAGTCAGATTCTCCTTCATAGTCTTTTCTTGGTGATCATTCTATTCCAGGCTTACTTCTGAAGACTTCTGAATTAACCATTGCAGAGGGGTTTTGTTCTTTATAAAGCCAATGAGATATGTAAAAGTTTGTGGAGACAGTTTTCTTTATCATCCAGAATTTGGGCTGTTCTCTAAATAATCATGTGCATGTCATAGTAGAATTTGTTATTCATATTTATATTTTAATAATTAATTCCTAAAAAAAAAAAATAGCACTTCTTTCAAACCATGTAAAGTGAAAACCAGTAAATCCTTAATATCCAAATCTGTATAATCTCTATTTTTCACCTTCAAATTGTGTCATAATGTGACAACACTTCTCATATTGCAAAAACAAGACCAATTCGGAAAGTCTCCTTCAGATCCACAAAAGTATGACATAGTTCCATTGCCTATTCAGGTGAAGAAAGAGGCCAAGATTCTTAAAAGTAGTAAATACCTACTGATTTTCTGATTAATTAGTTCAAGAAGATGAACAAACATCACAGTACTACTGAGACTTAAGAAGAATTATAAACTGCTACATAATTTCTAAACTTCAAAGATATACTTAACATGTATGTTTTACACAATAACTGCTTGTTTTCATAATATATTATTCCTCCTTTCACAAGAAATTATTGCTTTACAGGAATTGAGTACTTGTAATTTCTACTAAATTTCTTTTTCTTTGTTTTTTTTTTTTCCCCATGGAATTCCATCAGCAAAAAGTCCTTTGAGAATAAAGAATTTTCATTTTGTCTCCTTACTTCTAGGTTGTGAAATCTAAAGTATATAAACAGAATCATAATGTTGCTTCCAAATAAACCTTTCCTTCTCCTGGTGACTCTTTTAAAAGTAGTTTATGTGCCATAATGTCATTGTCTTTCAAATAATTATCCAAAGGATTTGATAATAGAGTCCACGAAATTTTCTTTTTAAACAGTTCCTCCTTTATAGCTTCCCCTTACTTATAGGCAAACAACAAATTTTTAGTTATTGTATTAACAAAAATAAGTACAAAAACAAACATCCGTTTACTGATACTTATAGCCATGTTAATTTCTTTTCATAATAAAAAGAAAGAAAAAAGGAAAACACCAAAAAAAAACACAACAGAAAAAATAGTTTCTTTATGGAACAGACTAATAGAACAGAAACTAGTCAATTCATTGTACTAGAGCATGAGCAAGGGCTTCTAAAAATGCATGTTAGAAGGGAATAAATATGTGCTATTTCTATAATGAGAAATAAAAGTTCATGCTCTGCTAGTTTCCCAAACAATTGAAACTCCTCACACTTCAAATCTACAGTGTAAGCTGAAAGCCATACCTTTGTTAATCTTCATTACAGAGGCAATAGTAGTCACATCTAATTATTACCTTGATTTTCAAGTTGAATATTCACATCATTCCACCATTTACTAGATCTCCTTTTGAATTATAGCAGTATGAACGTCCGTAGACTCAGGAGTTTTTTCCAAGGGGTTTTAGAATACTTGATCCTTCTCATCTTCTCTTCAGGAGCGGAACAGATGGCTTCAGAAATTCTCCTGGATTGGAGTCAACATGTTGTTAATAACATTGTGAATCTTCCTAAGACTTACTCCTGTGCTTGAAGGCACTAAGCTCAATGTGACAAGTGATATGTTTGAAATGAAGCATGTGAACAAGCCTTTGCAGCAGGAGTATAAAGAGTACAAACTCTTATACCAGGACAGAATGCTGAAAGCAAAGAAGAATGTAGAGTGAGGTTAGTATTCTTGTTTTATTTCAAGAAAGACAAAAATCAGTCTTCTCCAGATGAATAACCTCATAAAAAACCATTCCACTATTGATCACATTGTGTTGCTTTGCATGATACACTTTCATCATTGCCATGTTACATACTAATGAATCATGGAAAAGGTTTATTCCTATCATATATACAGTTTTGTGAACTCATTTTACACTAACAGTTTACTAAAAAAAAAATTCCTAAGGCTGTTTGTTTGGAATAGTCTCTTGAATGCTTGGGAGCTTTTTATAACCATAAAATTCACAATGATGCTCACTAGGGAGGGTTTAGAAAAGGTGATCATGTAAGATAATTTTTATACTGGGAAATACTAAAATAAGTTTCTATAAAAGAGCAACAGACCACAATATGTAATTCTCTTAAGCAATAATAAATTACCCATATAGAATTAATGATCTCCAGACATTTCTTTTAAAAGACGTGAAAAGAACTAATTAATGTAGTTCATTTCAAGCTAAGCAAATTGCAATGATAAATGGGATTACTGGAAGCTATAAATGCAATTCATAACTGAAGAAAAAGAGCAAAACATCACTCAGAACATTAAGGAATGCAATTAAGCAAAACATTTGGAAGTACTTAATTACAGCAGCAGAGCATAGTTAAGTGAGAACTGGTGCCTTGCATTAGTGGCAATATCAAAGCTTCAGAAGATTGCTTAAGCATAAAGCAAGTAGACTATTTGCTGTCAGGATAATAAGTGATTTGACAAGCAAGAAAAAATATTTCTTCATTGATAAATTATGGAAATGTCTGAAAAAAATAAATAGGGTCTTAGCAATGACAAATTTTGAATTACTGGAAGAAAAGACAGGTAGGTAATAAATGCACACTCTTGATCATCCAAATATCTTTTGGTATAATTAATGTATACCAAAATAAAAATAATTATGTGAGAAAATAGGGTGGACTGTAAATCAGCTAGAGCTTAATTCTGCAAATTGAAAAACTATATGATCCTAATTAAGGAAACTCCCAATGAACCTGTATGCTTTCATCAGTTTATCATCCCTTGTTATAACATTCTTCATTGGAGTTTGAACTTAGGACACTGATCGAATAGATGAAACTTTTAAAGACAGGTGTTAACTCATGCACTCTCTCTTTCATAGAAAAGTAAAAGCTATCTTTGTGAAAGCACCAAGGAGTGAACAAACCTCAGGGGTATCTGGAACGTAATGGCTTATATTCATCTTGTTCAGGATAAGCATCCTCTGGAGCAGAGAGGAAGTGTTGAATGCGCATATAAACCAGGACAGCTCTGGCGGTTTTTACATTTCTGTTGCTTGCAGAGAGTGGTCCTTGGAGATATCCATAAGTCCAACTGCACTTATGTTTCCTACTGTAAGATCTCTCCACACAAGCTCAGAAATAGAGAGTATCTGAAGGACAAAGCAATCTCACTATGTAGCTAGATTCTCCTTGCCTGCCTTGAGCTTATTCCTAGTGAACAGACTGTTCTCAGCTCCACTTTTCTCTTCTACTTGACCTGTTTTCTGGTAGCTGCTATGATTTCAGCAATGAGATGCTTCTAGCTGAGTGTTGGTGCTTAAAAATATCATGACTGAGGTATTACCAGACCTCTATGGAATCACAAGTCTAAATTCACTGCCTAGTAACTGGATTGCCAAATACAAGGGGCAAAAGCATTGTGCTTTGTCCTTTCAACTTTCTAAAAATGTAAAGCTTCACTTAATAATTATGCCTATTTGAAACTTGGATGATGTTTTTTAATATCAAATACTTGTGTCTGTGTAGTCTATAGCTGTCTTCTGGTTACTAAGGATATGGTGGTATATTACTGAATGATAAATAAAAATCACAAATAAGGGGGGGTTTGCCTTTCTTTGCAATGCAAAAATTCATCTGTGATTGTTTTTATTGCCTGACCAAGCAAGTTGGGCCGTTACCAGTGAGTGGTTTAATATTGGATGTTTCTATCCCCAGAACTTTCAGTACACAATTGTTTTAATAACTATTGGTGTATATTTTATATAATGGCTTTTATGGGTCTATTCCATTGATCACAGGGAAAACATTACCATTTTCATTGTTATTGTTAGGACAAAGCACTTGCTGAATAAGCAAAGAAGTCTTTGTTTAATGTAATATATAAATGTGTTTCTATTTAATTTTATTTCTTCTTCATGAACATTGTTGTGACCTGTGCTCATTGCAAATTTTACACTCTGCTGCAAATTCTAAAATTAAATAAGCAAAATAAAAAGAAACTAATTGAATAATAGGGATATCTCAAAAGTACAGTTTGTGAAATAGCATTGTAAAAATAAAGATTATATAAAAACCTAAAAATTATTACAAAAAATATCAAAGATTACATGAATAGAGGAATCTTATTTTTAAGTTGATAATATTAGTATTTGATTAAAACAGTTGAGGGTGGGAAAAATGTTTCTGTATTTTTTTATCTGTGTATGTGTAAGGTTTTGCTGTTCACACCTCAAAGACAGCTTTCACACAAGGAGTATATTGGGAACGATTAAAGTTAGGTAAAAAGTTACTTTTTATTATTTATTATTATACAATAATTTAATGAGGAGCTTGAATGAGACTTTGCAATCCAAAAATGAAAAGAAAAAGGAGCTCTTTTTTACTGAGAAGCCTGTTTTCATGACCAAGTGTGTAGTCCCTGGTTGTGACTGCTATGTGACTAACCATTTCATGTCACATAAATCTGTCACTTCTCTGGTCTGTCCTTTTGAGCCCTTTTTGTGCCTCCTGACTGCTTTGATCTTAGATTTCTCAGATCACTTCTCCCTGCAGCAGCCTCTTAGATATGAGGGCTTAAGATTTTGCAACACCTTTTAATATTGCCTGTTCTTTCCTTCTGTGCTTCAGTATTTCAGCTGCGCTGTACAAGATAACTGATCCGCAGCACACACAACTAAAAGACGATGTGTTTTTTTCTGAGTAATTTTTAAGCCTGTCCAATATCCCACTTCAGTCTGAAGCATGGCAGTCTAGTTTGTGGTTTGTAGGGAGGGGAGAGAATCAGCCACGCTTTACAGCACCTTCCTTGACTGATCTTGGACACTGGGCTCTAAGGGACTTGTGCAGCTCTGGCCCCTGTGGTTACCATTAAGTTCTCCTTTACAGTAAAGCCTGTGATAAGGTCATCAAGAAGCTTGTTTATCAGTACTAGTGGTTAAAGAAACTTCTCCAGACAACTGCATACATAGAGAGATGACTCTGCATCAGTAGCAATGGAACAGTGTTTTTTACACAAAATACCGCCCCCCGCTAAAAAAAAACCTAACCAACCAACCAAACAAAAGAGGAATATTGGTAGTAGCTCTTTTTGGCTATATTGGAAAGGAAATGAGATTTTACACATAAATTTCCTGTGCCTAAAATATATGAAGTTGCAATATTCTTCCTGCTACAAAAATGCTGACTGGCCTAGCAGCAACATTCTTCAATTTTGTTGAAAGGGGACAGATTTAGAAAGAAGTAAAAAATAAAGGCTCACAAACTTGTAACCTCCTTTCTGTCTAGACTTCCAGATCTTAGAGGCTGTATCCTAGGATCAATTTTAGAACAAAGGAGAGTAATTTGCTTTCTTCCCCCCCCACTTTCTTATTTGGAAAAGCTATTTGCAAATTCTATATGTGAATGACCCTTCTGTTTGCTAGCCTATACTTCTTCAGGTATGACTGGTAGTTTACATAAAAAACGGAGCATGCAATGGTTCAGCCACTTACAGGAACATTTAGCTGAAGAAAGGAGATAAGATCTCAGAAATACAATGATGGCAGTGATAACCTGCTTGAGGACAAACAGTTGGCTGTATCTATAGAAACTTGAAGAGTTTTTATAAGTATTACAAGTCCTTTGATTTGTTTACGCATTAAAGATCATGTATCCTGATTTTGAAGGGGACTCTGGATGTAGTGTGTGGGATCAAACTGGGCCATGATTACTGATTTCAAAGTAGCATTACTTAGTTAATTGCTAACTTAATTAAGAGCAGGTGGGATCTTTGTTGATACATATATCTCAGGTATTGAGTGTGCAAAATTTCCACACTAATTACCTCGCCTCAAAATGACATATGTTTTATTCTATTCTAGCGACTTAGCTTTTTTTTACCCTTCATACTCCAAGGAACTGACACTTTGCCCATTTATTTTCACTTTTAAAAAAGAGTAATGGAAAAATGTGTAAACCTTCAAGGACTTTTGACAAAAGTGCAAAGCCAAGATAATCAGGGCTTTTCCTGAGGCTGTATGCATAGGTTAAGTTCAAAATGTTAGTATATGACTACTGCTACAGCAGATATTACAGTAATTAAAACACTTGAATGAGTACTGCTGTGAATGCATTTCACAGGGCACATAAAGTGCTAAATGCACATCAGTAACTATTTATAAAAACTATGCATTTGTTTTTGTCTGGCTCAGTATAGTACTCTCTAGATTTATTTGGAACCAAAGGAAAATGGATGGCAGAGTGCTCTTTTTATTTCTGTCTATGTAATGCAAGCAGATGGAAGTAAAGTTTATGATTCATTTTAATGATTTAGTTGGCCAATTTGTCCCAGATTTGCTCATTTTGTTCACGGTTTGAAGAATCTGCAAGTATTTTTCCTTTGTGCAATAAAGTGTACAGTAAACATTAGCTAGGTCAGCCTGGTAGCTCTCTGAATTTTGTCTTTAATACTAGCAGAGAATTCGTTCTCTCCTGTAGTCACATTTATAGAAATGGAATTTAGCTGTCTAGTTTATCTAATTGGTATTATAATTCAAAGTCAGTCAGCATAGTAGTGTTTCAGTTTCCCATTTAAAATCATGACAAAACACACATAACTATAATGGACTGAAAGTTTCATGTTTCAACAATTATATTTTGTAATGCATAACTAACGATTATTCTCTCAAAAGAGATCATTTACATGGGAAAAAATTGCCAGCATTAAGTTGGATATTTTCCCATAAGTGAAAGAGACCTTTGAAATTCATCCTTTAATCCAAAATCTCAAACTGATTTTCTGTCTGGTCTCCTTTGTGGGCACTTCCTTTTTCTTCACTATATTCTGTTTTCTTCTACTCCATTCAGTCAAAGACTAGCTTTTAGTCTTTCTTTTCTTCTGCTTTCCCTCCTGTTTCCCCTTTTTGCTTTTGCCATCCTTCACTGTCTAGTCCAAGCTGCTGCTTCACAATTAATCAGATTATATGTAGCTCCCCACTAGTCCCTATCTCTACTTTAATAGATACTCTACTAGTCTTGTTCTCTAATGATACCTGTTCTTTTCTTTCCCCAATGAGTATCAGATCTAGTTTTCCTTGAGCAGGTAGTATGCTGCTTGAGTGCAGCCTGACTTTGAAGAAAGTGCTTCTCTTGAGACTGCTTTCTTAGCACTGTGCATTTGCAGTACTCTAACAATGAATGTGTATATAACTAAACACGAGACTTACCTTTCCCAAAGGAAGTCAGTATTTTCAAAGGTTGTAGACAGGAGGTAAAGATATACATGTTTCAAGCTGCAGGGTACCTCATCATTAATGTTTTAAGTAATTGTTAATCTATGCAGATAAACCATTATGAATTTGAATGCACACTTCCACTCAAAACCAAACACAAGAAACTTGTTAGGCTGAAGTATGTGACCTGAAAAACAATGGCAAACACCAATAATCATCTTTTAAAATATTATTCATTCCATACAAAATTTATCACACTGACAGATGGAAAGTGAAATTTTCTATCTACCTCTTTGGTCTGACACAAGCAGGCAGTTAATTCCTCTTTGTCAAGAAGAAATGATGGCTACCAGACCTCTATTTCCTGTATGAAGAAAGCTGACTTTTTAAGTGATGCATCTGCCCACTGATAGGAAATCTGTGAGGCAGTGGTAGCCACATGATCACCAGTTAAATCAGAAAATAATTTTGCTCTTAAACAGGAAGGTGTGATACAGAATCACTTCCATGTGCTAAATGGACAAGCCATGAAAAAGGAGAAAACAAGTATGTTTACCCTGTAACATGTCTACTAGCTATTTCTCTTGATATTTAATGTCATATTCAGGGTGCCAACATCTCTGCCTGGTGCTATCATAAAGACAATGAAAGTTAGTTCTATGTGCTGTGAGAGAATGCTTTTCAGTTTTTCAAATCAGTGTCTTCTTAAAAATTAATCAGAATTAAATGTGGAAAAAAGTATGAGTAAAAAGCAGGAACTAGGTATTAATTACATTTCACAGCACTTTATAGTAATCTTTTGTTTCACTTGAATAAGAAGCATTTTTGTGATTACCTTTTGGTTTAGAAGGCCCTTTCAGGAGCTCTGATTGAAAGAAGAGCATTTATTGGGAGTTAAATCATTTTTAGGGATGTTAGTACAACTGATTAGCATGTTTTTTTCTTTTAGTGATATGAGTCAGATATTTTTCGTTGTTACCCTTTTGTCAACCTGAAATAATGAATGAAACTAATTTTCCCTGACCTTATAGAAGCAGTGTGAGTGTGTATGATTTACTGGAATATGCTGCAAACGTGATTTATTTTGACAAGTATTTTTTCCTTTTGTCAAACTTGAGTTCTTTGGTATCTTTTCTACATGATTTCTTTTCTTTTATCATTCCTTCTATTTTTCCTTCTTACCAATTTCGTGAAGAAAAAAAAAACAGACAAGAAGAAGAAAACATCCTCTGTCAAGTCACTTTGTTATTTTAGTCTTTCTAGTGGTCTGTTTCTGGTCTCATTAAAGTAATTAGAAAAGCATCAATTAATTTCAGATGACTAGGATGTGAAGTTAATGCTTCACTTGTCCTGAAAGTTGCCTGACATTTCATCTGCTACTTCCAGGGCTGAGTCTAACTGAAAATTCCAGCACCTTATTTGTTTCGTAGCTCATGGTCTGTTATGTTGGTGTCTTACAACTCTGTTGTGGATGAGTGAAAGGCACCTTACCCAAAAGAGAGAAGGAGCAATACGTTTTATTGAGGCAAATAATAATTTGGCAGAGTTGAATAAAACCAATGGAATTTAACAAAGTTTACAGTGTTAACCAAGGTTCAGTAAGTCTGATGGCAAAGTTCTCCCTAACAATTACTACATGGAAGAAAGACAAAGGAACATTGAGTCAGAATGAACAGTGAGGGGTAAAATGTATCTGTCACACTCTACCCTGTGACTATAGTCTACTTACTTCATGTGATAGGGTCACCTCTTCCCTCTATGTTATAAACACTTGATAGATCCTGTTGGCACTCTTGAGGACCCATGGTAAGAAAACAGCTTTTAGTGTAAAATAGTACTATGAATTTTATGTTATTTTTGTACATTATTGAGAGATTTCACATGATGAACAAGGAATATTTGCTTTGTCAAGTACCAAAACTTTACATGGAAATATTGTAAGTAAAAAGCATCTTACTGTTAGAGTTAACAAAATCAAAACAGGATGAAGGATTAGAATCAAATTTCTTGTTGCTGTTAGTGAACATCTGAATCAGGTTTCCCTCCAACTGTATTTTACATCCTTTTCACTCTTTTCAGAAGAAGATTTATTTGTTTTGCATCGTGTTGAGCAGTAATCAGGACTATTTGTCCATTTTCTTGAATTTTTTTTTTCTGCAACCAGTAGAGATGTTCATGCTGTAATAGCTTTCTAATAAGGTAAGATTTTTTTTCAGTGGAGATAGGTAGTAGATCTTGATACAATGTATAGTTAGGTTTTAATAATTGATGTGAAGTGTCAGGAGCTGAATAGTTAAAGTCACAGCCCATAATTTCAGTGAAATAAAATCTACAAATATTTGAGTGATTACTTTTATCTACAGTGATATGGCTTAGAAATATAAAATCATAGTGAGTTCTCATAACAAACACATCCATTTCCAATATATAGCAGTACAGTTTTAGAGGTTTTGTCAGGATGTATCTCAAAATGGCAAATATTTTGTTCAGAGCCAAGACAGATGTCTTGGGCTTTAATGACATTGCTTTCACAAATCCTTGTAGCCCTCACACAACACATATATCAACATCAACAATCTGCTATTTGTTTTGCTTTCACTGAGCCCATACTCTGTGTTCTATTGTATGGAATACAGTCCATTATGATTTAATTTCAGCTTAATGATGTGATATATAACATATACCAAAGCACTGGATATTGTTATACTAAAAGGTGTGGATTTTCTGTCAGTAGGGTCATAGGTAAAAATGAATAAGACACCACTGGGATTAGAATTGCCTTTCAAATTCAATTGCATTTACCCAGATTACCTTTTGAATTTCAGTGAGTAAAGTGCCCTCTTCACCTTCTCTTGGAAGTTCTGCCACAGTAGATTGTGCCCACAGCTGAGCTTGAATACAACTAAGAGTGAGAGACACATTAACTTGGGCTGAACCTAATGTGTTTGCAATTAGTTGTTGTTCCCCTTCCTGTTGAGATAATACTTCAGGTAAGAGCCAGTGCAATAAGGAACATTGTAATGGGCGTTTAACTTATGTAAATTACTTGTTGCAAAGCTTACTTGTTTACTAAAATTTCAGCATTTGTGCTGTTTAATACTCCTAATTCTGTTCCGAAGATACAAGCCACATTTCCTCTTGACTGTTTTGGAGAGGTGAGAGTCGTGAGGATGTACTGCTCCCAATGACTGATACGTGTTTAATTCTTCAGTCAGAATTTTTATTGCCACTTCATATTCTAGTTTCCACTCCCAGGGTTTGTCCTTATTTAGAAATTAATATAATGGATAAGCAATGGTAGAAAATCCAGGTGCATGCTTTCCCAAATATTCCAAAATTTTCATCAACTATAAATAGGTATGAGCAGTTGTTCATTTCTTCTTAAGGTATCTAGAGGAAACACTTCAGTGCATCAAGCATTTAAAAACTTTACTTTTCTGCTTGATCCCTGGCATTTTTCAGACGGAATGCCATCTTTTACTTTATGTAGTTCTTGCCACACTGCTTCTGCTGCTTCTACCACGTTTTCAGGGGAAGTTCCTCTGACTAGAGTATCATTCATAGGTTGGTACAGTTTTACATCTTGAGGGAGTGAGTTCAGCAAGTGCAGCATGGGCAATTGTAGATGAATGTTTATATCCTTGGACTCTGTTAAAGTTGCAACCTCTCCAAAATAAATTCTTCTTTATCTTCTCCTTGTAAGAAGATCATAAAGAACATATCTTTCACATCTAGCACTGCCATCAATAAGTATGTGACTGCTTGTAGTGTGGTTATTGAAGTTACCATACTGGGTACTGAAGTCATTAGCAGGACTGTGCTGGAATTTAAGCATTGATGATCAATTGCTAGGCATTACCTCCCATCTATCTTCCTGTCAGACCAGTGGATTGTACAGGGAGTGGTTTCTTGAAAGAATCTGCAGTTTTTTCAAGTCTGCTTCAGTAGCTGAAGCTGGACAGTTATGATTAAGCAATTGCATTGTAAACATTGTATGCTTAGCTAATCTTTTGTTTTAAGGAACAGAGAAGAAAATCCCAGGATGAATGGGCTGTCTGGATGACAGTCACCAGGAGTGAAGTCAGCAGAACCGAGAAGTAACAGGGGAAAGCCATTTCTCGCAGTGGGAGATTGTGACTATTGATTCATTGACCACCTGCCCAAAACAGAATCCCAACTGAAATGGGGGGAAGAACTGTACATGAAGACTAATTAGCATGAGGAGCAAGACATAAAACTAGAAAACGAGTACAGTGTAAAGTTTTCACAATCAAGGAGCTAGCTTTTTTGGGGTTATCACTCAGCTCCCTACTTTGTACAAAATAGAAAACTAGAATAAAATAATGTTACCAATTGTTGTTGAGGACCAACTGGAATCAAAATATATGGGCCATTATTATTTTTCCACTGATAAGATTCCACTTGCCTGAGAAGCAGGCTAGTTTTTGTCCTGGCATTACTTGTTTATTGCCTCATGCTTTGTAATACATCCCTAAGGGGGAAGTTATCATTCTTTCTTGGAGCTGTCAGTGGTGTCAGAGTGTTTGGGGTATGATCTCTCCTTGCACCATCCTCACCTTCCTGAGATGCTTGAATTAAACCTAGGATAATGCCATCAAGCTGTCCCTGAACTGCAGCTCAGGGAATGTCTAGTGCAAATGCTTTTCTTCACAGTTTATTTTTCTGCTCACACTGCTCACAGGTTTTTAAGTGTATATTGCTTTGGTCCAGTTCCTGATCCCTGTGTGGGTGCTTGCTTTACCAGTTGCGATCGATGATCTTCCCAGGGTCTGGTGTCCTGTCTTGTGTCTGATGAATTGTCCCACCCCACTTTACAGGCATGGTTTAAAATGTCATGCATTAATTCTGCCCAGGTAGGGAGTTGTTTTCAGGGATCATTATCACCTAATCCCTCATTGCGTCCTGAATCTTTTAATTTCATCCCATTTTGCAAATAAGTAGTTTCAAGAACTGCTAGGACTCCTCTAAGTGATAGTATATGCATCACATAATCAGTTGCATCAGACATTGGGATATCATTGCATCCTCATTCAAGCATGTCTTGTATGCAGGCTGATTTTGTGATGGCTGTAGAGACCTCAGTAAGACATGTTATGGGTTCACCTTGCTCATAACATCTGTTTTCCCAGTCCAGCAAGCTATCCTGCTGGTGATAGAGTGAAACCTGTGTGCAACATTGGGTCCTATATTTAAGAGAGCTCCTGTACCCCAAATGTCATTTGCTTCACCTCCACTCATCATTATTCAGTAGCTGGCACAGCAGTCTTGCCACAAACATTGTGCTTCAATTTCACTATTCTCCTGTACTTTTCTTGCAAATTTGCCAATTGTAACAGATCCTAGGGAGTGAGTCACACAGTATATATCTCAGAGCATCATCCAGAGGTGCTTCACACTGTTCTGTTTTAATCATAGGCCTGGCTTTGAGAAACAAATCATCTTCACCTGTTTGCTATCATCAGCATCAGCCTATATGTCCCCATCCCACTATTCAGGAGATACTAATAATTTCCTTACCTGAACAGTGTCAGGTGGATGGGGAGCCTGCATAAGTGTAAACTGGACCTTTTCTTCTAACCTTTGTTCTTTCTACATTTCTTCCTATAGGTTTTTTTTGCAGCTCTTCAGTTTTCAAATACAGTGTTAACTCAGCTGCTTTTCTATCTTATATCTCTTCCTTTAAGTCTTACTCCTTTCCATTATTCTCCTTCCTGTCCTGATAAGCAGTGTCTAAACAGATACTTAGCATTTTGCAAGTAATTCCTTTCCCTTTTCCATTCTTTATACACCCCCTGGCCACTTTTAGCTGTTCTTCCATAGCTTCCCAATCGTGCCACTCATCACAAGCACATTCTTCTGAGAAGCTAGGACTCAGGTTTTTATCATGCCTCTCTAAATAATCTGATCATCATCATGGCTTCACAAATGAAAATTTGGGAAGGACTCTATCCATGTGGATGTGTCCTTCAAGCCTGCGCAGTGGATTTTTTAGGTGAGGCACAGCATGCGCAAAACTGGCCCCACTGTTCAACTCCAAAAGTTCATCTGCCATGGCTGAGCAAGCTTGGATGGTGACAGTGAAGTCCTCGGGACTAGAACCTACAGCTCACAGTATTCCCAGGAGGTCTCCCATCCAAGTACTAACCAGGGTTGACCCTGCTTGACTTCCGAGACCTGATGGGATCGGATCTCAAGGTGACATTTAACTGCCTTTTAAATAATCTGATACTACCTGTCATACTGCTGATTATGCCAGTTTGTTATAAAGAGGGAAAGGCACATCACCCAAAAGAGAGAAGAAGCAATGTGGTTTATTGAGGAAAAATAATATTTTGAGATAGTTCAATACATTCAGTGGAATTTAGCAAATTTTATTAATGTTTTACCATGATTCAAATAAGTCTGACACCAAGGTTACCTTATTAATTACTATATGGAAGAAATACACAAAATAAATTGAATCAGAATAGAGTTTCACACAGAGACCAGAGATGCAAAGGATAAGGAAGACCATTTCTTGAGTCATGAGGCTCAAAGTGGACCCCATTGCTTTCTAAATTCCTTTAGGCAGCCTATGTGTGGCTAGGTTCAGCCTTAGTCTCAGACATGGACTTAGGGCTTTTAGGAATACATGATGACATGCCCCCATGAACACTGATTTCCAAGATTTTTATAATAATGTCCACCCAATCCCCAGTTCACACGTCTCTCGGTCTAGCCCTGTCCTGCTCCCGGTCACACCTCCTTAGGATTTGAGTCTGGGTCAGTGGGACCCTGTGTTCTTCATCTTTGTCTTCCTCAGCACAGATAGGGCTCTTGGAGGCTTTCCAGTGTTCTGAGACCCAAGGTAAATGGCTTATGTTTGTGTCTTATTCTGCAGGCCTTCTGTTATTCTTCAGCCTTCTTCCTTGAAAAGACGTCTAAACACTAAAAGAATTTGAGCTACTGATATATGGTAGGTGTTAGGATACATAAACAATGAACTTAAGCTGCCAGAAATATTAACACACTACATTTACTTTCTTACTACAGTTACAAGTACTTCTAAAATTTATAAAAATGGAAAAATCAAAACCCCCATAGGCATCATTATTATTAGTTCTATGATTACAGAAGGTAACTCAGATGAAATACTTGGTTGTCTTTATTAAAATGCAGGTGAAATGAATCAGAAAATGTATATCAAAGTGCAACCATGCTATGTTCTTAGTGCTTTCATGAACTCAATAGTATGTTTTATTATGATTTTAATTCACAGAGATGTGTAACTATAATTATGCTCCTGCAAATGTTTGTCTTTCAATACAATGTTCCAGTGCCAGTTCTTTTAGCTCCTTGGATCTTAGTTCACTTGTGATGAATGATCTGATGTATGTGTTGTGTAATATACCTTTCCTTGCCACATGAGAGAAGTATCTCATTAAGGAAAAATCTTATTTTTTCAACTTGGAGATTTTTAAAGTAATTTAATTTCAGTTACACTCTTGAGAATTTACTCTGTTCAAGATTCATCTACTCAAGACTTAAGTCCTTCCTCTTACATTTTACAGAAAATTTAGAGAAGTATTAGAGGTTTGCTCAGCTACATTGAATTTTGCATCAAATGTCTCTTGCAATCTGTTTTACTTCTCTCCTGATACTGTTTGAAATAGTAGGGAGCCTATGTGCGTAGAAAAATGTGCAGACTGTGGCATAGTGGAAAACAGTGTTATTTGTATTATCTGTTGGAGAGATCACATAGAATGGAGCATTATGTCATTTAATGTGTATGGTTTAAGGCACTTTCTTGGCTCCAGCTGGCTAGGACAAATGCTCTCTTTCAAAGTCCCCTTCACCTAAGAAACCCCAAGAGGGTTAGATGGGGCAGAAAAGAAAGGCAAATGAAATATATATTCTTGTTTCTGGTCAAAATGCTGTGCACTGAAAATCAATGTAGTTTCTGCAGCATTACTTTGTGTGCAAACATTGAATAATTTGTTGGCTGAAAAATTAAGAATTTAGATAATGGGTGATTGCAGAAGATACTGGCACATATTACTGATTCACAAATATTGACAAGTAACTGAATATTTCAAAAGTCAAGCTTTTTAATCTTTTTCATCTAAGTTGTAATGTCATCTTAAAAGGTAACTTTTTAATGCTATGCCTTTGACAGATAATATATGTCAGAAGCAAATACATCAATGTCGATAATGCAGAGCAGCATGCATTTTGAATAGAAATTCAAGTATTTTGCACCATAAAGAGAAAATAGTACAAGTCACAAAAAAAAGTTCAAGGAGAAAAAATTCACCTTTTTCTAATGATCTGATGAGATCCAATGAATTCTTTAGATAGCTATTTGCAGCTTAGGATAACAATCTTAATGAAAGTGCCAGAAAATAATTATGTAAATGGAAATTTAATAGTTTTTCTACATATTCTTATGACATAAAAGAGCAGTAGAGATATGTTTATGCAGGTTGAAGGTATCAAAAGACAGCTACTTCAAGATTTTGAACTGTAAAATCCAGGAGCAATTGAAAAGATATGCTATACATAGTTTGTTGTTTTGATTCAACCTTTTAACACTGTTGAAATACTTAGCACAAACAAAATCAATTTAATTATCATTAACATCTTTATAGACTTGCTCTGGAAGGGTAACTATTCTCAGGAGAGTAAACACTAATACCAGAGCTGGCCTAAATGTCCACTTATGTTATAGCTGTTCACAATCTGACATTTATAATGTTTCTTAAAATAATTTTCCATTCTGCAACTTGCACAACAGATTCCAAAAAATGTGATTGAAAAAAAAAAATCTTGCAGTGTTTTGGCTGGGTAAATAGTCATTCTCCTCTTCTATCTTCAGTTGGTGATTATAGTTTGTTCATTTGCTGCATATATAGTGATGTTTTGATATCAGCCCATCCTCATACATTTCTGTGCCAGTTTAATGCTGGTACAAGAGAGCTGGAACAACTAGTTTCCATTGTACCTGGTTGATTCAGTTAAAAACAAAACAAAACAAAACAAAACAAAACAAAACAAAACAACAAAAACCAAAACAACAAGACATCTGTCAGGGAAGGTGAGGAGTCTTCCTGGACTAGAAAAAGAAACTCCTGCTCCATGAGCCATCATAACCTTTGAAATTAAGAGGCTTCAGGCAAAAAATGTAGAAAAGAGAATAACAGTTCTTTACTACAAATTATATTGAACAAAAAGAAATGGAACAAGCAACAACACTGTAACCAAAGCTTTTAAACAATCAATGCCTTTGACATCATCTCCCATAATATACTCCTGGAAAAGCTGCAGCCCATGGCTTGGACAGGCACAGTCTCTACTGGGTTAAGAGCTGGCAGGATGTCAGGGCCCAGAGAGTGCTGGTGAACGGGGTTGCATCCAGCTGGAGGCTGGTCACCAGGGGTGTGCCCCAGGGGTCAATGTTGGGCCCAGTTTTGTTTAACAGCTTTATCAATGATTTAGATGAGGGGATTGAGTCCATCATTAGCAAATTTGCAGATGACACTAAGTTGTGGGGGAGTATTGATCAGCTGGAAGGCAGGAGGGCTCTGCAGAGGGAGCTGGACAGACTGAAGAGTTGGGTTGATTCCAAAGAAATGACAAAGCCAGGTGCTGGGGCTTGTACTTTGGCCACAACAACCCCATGGAGCGCTACAGGCTGGGGACAGAGTGGCTGGAGAGCAGCCAGTCAGAAAAGGACCTGCAAGTCTGGATTGGCAGGAAGCTGAACATGAGCCAGCAGTGTGCTCAGATGGCCAAGAAGGCCAATGGGATCCTGGCCTGTATCAGGAATAGTGTGGACAACAGGTCCAGGGAAGTGATTCCTCCCCTGTACTCTGCTCCAGTGAGGCTAAACCTTGAGTACTGTGTCCAGTTCCGGGCCCCTCAGTTCAGGAAGGATGTCAAGGTGCTCGAGCAAGTCCAGAGAAGAGTAACAAGGCTGGTGAAGGGACTTGAACACAAGCCCTATGAGGAGAGGCTGAGTGAGCTGGGTTTGTTCAGCCTTGGAAAAGAAGAGGCTCAGGAGAGACCTCACCACTCTCTACAATTACCTGAAAGGAGTTTGTAGCCAGGTGGGGGTTGGTCTCTTCTCTCAGGCAACTATCTGTGTGACAAGAGGGAATGCTCTTAAGCTCTGCCAGGGCAGGTTTAGGTCAGATATTAGGAAGAAATTCTTTACAGAGTGGTTGATCTGGCATTGAAATGGGCTGTTCAGGGAAGTTGCGGATTCCCCATCCTTGGAGGTTTTAAGGTAGACTGGATGTGGCACTTAGTGCCATGGTCTGTCTAGTAACTGCGGCTGTAGTGGATCACAGGTTGGACTTGATGATATGAGGTCTTTTCCAACCCAGCTGATTCCATGATTCGAAGTCCTACTTTGTCCTTCGGTGCAGTTGTAGCCACAGACAGCAGGGGGCGCTGTCGGCCCCCGATGGCCGGCAGGGGGCGCCGTTGGGCAGCGGCTGCAGCGCGTCTGTGGCCGCGGGTGCGGGGTCGAGGCTGTCCCACGAGGTGTCTCCCTGGGAGAAAGGGGCGAAGGGGGTGGTCCTCCCCTCGGAGGTGCCCATGAACTCACACTGCTGGCGGCTGGCTTCGGCACAAACGGCCACCGAGGTCTGTCAGCAAGGGTAAGAGCTGGGACCCGCCGATCCAAAGCGAGGTGGCACAGCTCCAGCAAAGGTACGTCTGCCCGCCCCGGCAGTCCCGTTTCCGGAGCAAAAGAAAACACGCCCCAGAGAAGAAGTAAAAAATAAAATATAAAGAATTAGCCAGTCCCTCATTTTTTTTTCTTTTTCTTTTTTTTTTTTCCTTTTCTCTGCCCTCTTCTGCTGGTGTTTCACCCAAAGCCACACAGGGAAAGAATTGGGCTTCCCCCACCGCCTCAGAGCATAGGCAAAAGAAACAAAGAAAAATACCATCTTTGCAGAGAAGCTATTACCTTTTCAATAGAAAGACCATTAGAGTCCGAGCTACAAACAATGAACTCTTGATGTTTGCTTATCTCTCCCTAGCAGAGACTTGCCTTCCCCGTGCCTGGCTATGTGTCCTGTGAAAAATTTGCCCAAAAGTTTGAAAGTATAACACTGGTGTACAAGTTGGCTGAATTCAAGTGGACCACAAGACATAAGATAAGGGTGTTGCTGTATGTGGATCTACTAAACATGTTTGAAAGTGCACCATGTATATGAGATCAGTTGTGTTATCATTCAACACAGAGAAGAATTATATCTAGGATACCTGGCACCACGGAAGAAGACAGTCACAAGACATCTCCAAGTCTGGACGACCTGTAGACATGACCTAAGGTATGTATAAATTAGAAATATATGTGATAAGTATGGGCCTTAATCTTTTAGTTCCCACCTTTTAGGTTAGAGCTTCTCTCAGGAGTGCAGAATGGCAGTCTTGTCATTTTTCTTACTGTGCTGTGAATTCATTGCTAATAAAAAATTACAGGAGCTGTAAATTCATTAATAATGTCCCTTTCAGTTGACGAAGAATAAAGTCCACTGGAAGAAGCATATAACCTGCCAAGCTTCTTGTGTTTCCAGTCTGTCTGAACAGATTAAGAATATTGTCATCACATGGTTTTCAGAGAACCACAGAAGATGAAAAGGTTCTCTGTGGGTCATCTGATCCAAACTTCTTTTCAGCTTTTCAGCTCAGCTGTGGCTTCATCCTTTGAAGTCTTGTGAATTTCTGAGATGGGCGTTGTTTACCTCTGCTGCTGGTTCGGTTCAGTGCTACACTATGCTGCTAGAAAAGAAGCTTTTACCTATGTCCTATCCTAACATCCCAATGTGCTGTTTGCAGGCCTTGCTACCTGCAGACTGATTTGAGAAACAAAGCTGTAATGTGCATACTCAGTGGTGGATGATTTTCTGTAGTCTGTGGTCTGTCGACTGTCAGTTGAGAATCTTTATCCTAGGTCTGGAGGGATGCTGTGCTGAATAGAAATTCAAGTAGCAACATCCAAAATGGGTAAATTATCAAAGATACACATTAAATATGGAGCTCATCAGGGATACAGACTGATTGATTAGCAGTAGATTCCCTTACAATGTATCCTGTTGGCCCCAGTGGTATTTGTGATGTGTAATGTAAAGATCAGATAGGAATGTGATTTTCTTTCTAACCAAAGAATAATCATGAGTTTACCTAACACCATATTTTTATATCTTTAATGCACCAATTTCTAAGCTGGGAGGGAGAGTGTAAAGCACAGATACGTGTGGATACATGGCGGGGACATAGTGAAAGCCAATAATTATACCTTTGCACCAACAGATTTACATTTCATGTTCATGGGGATCAGTTTGAAGTGTCTTGTAGGACACCTGTGTTATGTTTTGTAGGACTCATATGCTTGTGATAGTCCTAGAATCAATGGGGGAGACAATGTGTTTGTTGCTAATTGCCATATGTTTATTTTACGGGATAAAATTTAATTTAGTGTGTATTATAAAGCCATATTAACTTTGAAAAAAGAATCTACAGTTTTTGTAAATGTAAAAATACATGTACACATGTGTATATACAGTGCCACAGTTGCCATTACCACATCTTGGCGTTTACATAAGAAATACATATATGTGTATGTATTTGTAATATGTTTCTTCATCTATGGATTTGACCATCTATCTGTCATTTCACTGTAATATTCTGTCATTTGCTAAGATTAACTTGTAATACAAGTGTCTTTTTAGTTCTACCCTATGGTAAATCTGTAAACAGAACGCCCTTTAATCTAAAAATTGCTTGTAAACTTTAGGTGCGAAACCACATTACCTTGGGTTTATAAATCTATTTTTGAATGTGATCAGGACTTAGTATTCTTCTAAATGAAGTGTGTATTCAGTAACTGCATGTTTATTATGTAGTTGGCTATTACCTTGGCAGCTAAAGAAGCTTTCCCTTCTGTCCCTTTATGAGTACTAGACCAATACAAGAAACATTTTTCTCACTTCATTAAATCTAGATATGCCCTAATAGTTTTAGAGACATGCCCCTAGTAATAGTAATAGTAGTGCACTGCATTTTTTACCTTATTGCAGTTAACTGTAGAATAAGCCTACTGCTGTTAGTTTTATGTACAATTACATTTCCTAATTTACATGTAGTTTTAATGTTTAGATGGATTCTTTGATAAAATTACATGAAATAAAAGTAAATCATGCTGGCAACACACACAAAAAATATTAGCTTACTGGTAATAATATGATTTTGAGACTTCTTTTCTTGGTTTCTTACCTGGAAAAGGAATGGAGAGACTGTACAGTACTTGCTGAAAACATCTTACATTACCAACGGGTAATATTAGTAAGAAAAAAGACCTATATCCATACTAGCTATTTGTTCTTTTTAAAGAGAAAAAGTCCTCACTTTTTCTTCTGCTGTTTTTGTTGTTTTTTTTTGGTTTGGTTTGGGTTGGGTTTTTTTGCTATTTGAACCCCATGGATTAAGAAGTAATAAATGCATCCTATTTATAACAAATGTCTTCCTGAAGGATATTGCAGACATATTTCAAGGACTACTGTCACTTAGAGTTTTATCAAAATAACTAAAAAATTATTGTTTAACAGTCTCCATGTACTGAATAAAATTAACTCTTGACTTATTTCTTCCACAGGCTTTGCTCACAGTTTGCCTGGTTTGCGTAAGTTAAATAATTCTGCAAGATATCAAAGCTTGAATCACAGGGCATAACATTAGCAAAACTACTCTTGTGGTATTGTATGTGCCTATTTTTACTTCAAAAGAATCCAAGTACCTATTGCTTCAAGGGTAAGAACTGTCTTATACAATCAGTGAAATAATTGCTGAGTATAAGAGGGGAAGGAGGGATCCTAATTGGACAACGAAAAATTGACTTGTTAACTCAAACTTGTCTGGAGGTGATTTCTTAAACTGAGAAGTGATCTGTTAGGATTGACATGATAAACCTGATATACAATTATTTGGTTATGTTAAGTTGCTCATTTAAGGAAACTAAATCTCTCTTTAGAAACTTTTTCTTTTTAAGTCTTAATCACTGCTATCTGTCATATTTCCAGGGCAATAGACTCTTTAAACTACTGCTTTATATGTATACATCTTATCTTGTCTTTCATTAATAACTCAAAATCTCTCTGAATGTTACAGAGATGAGTCCAAAGGAGCCAGATATTTGTGCAATATTTTTTTTATGTCCTCTTGCAGTGCAGTGCTTTGTTTACAGGTATAGAGGTTTCTCCTTTCCCTTCTTTCTAACAGCATTTTTGCATAAATAATTAAATTGGGATAGCTTGATCCCAAATACAAATCATAATGAAAGAAAATGCGCTGCATAGACTATATAATTTCCCTGCCTTCCTACAGAATATGTAGAATATCGCTGAAAAAAACCCAATTATTTTTTTCCTTTGTGCTTTGGTTTGAAATCTTGGAAAAATGCCAAGTGTTCAACCACACAACAAATCCCCCTCCCCTGGCCAAGAAAAGTTATAAAAAAGCAAAATTTGAAAGAGAACTGGTTTATATATTTGCACAGAAGAGAGAAAATTAAAAGCAAACTACAGTATAACACATATATACAAAGGTAAGAGAGAACAAACAAGCACTACCTCCCAGCAAAAGCAGATCCCCACCACTTCGGATACAGAAAGTACCTCAAAGGACACCTCCCAAGAGACACTCAGCAAGAGAGGAGAAAAACCAACAATATAATGTTTACTTCCCCAAACCAGAACAGCTGTGAAGTTGTGGCAAGGTGGCAGTGAGGTCTGGTCCTCCCAGAATGACACAGCATGTCTCTCTCAGACAAGTGGCTATGGAAGAAGGGGGCCAAGGCACCTCCCTAAGCTTGCTTTTATACTTGATTTGACGTCAGATGATATGAAACATCTCTTTGGTTGCTTAAGTAAACTGATACTTGTCCCTTCTAATCTATGTAGCACCATCAGGACCTACTAAACTGAGGCCTACCAAAACTAAGGCCTAACTAAAGCTACTACAGTTTGTGAGGTAACTGAGAAACTGTGGTATCATCCCTGGTATGGCATCGATGTGCCATAAGTGGGAGTCACTTTCCTGACACACACTGATCAAACTTCTGAGCAAGTGAACCTTAAATGAAGACCATATAAACTGTACTGTTCTCTGTGTTCAGCCATCCAAGAACCCTGACGTTCATGCTGGAATACATTATGGCATTGGATCCTCATGAAATATTGCAATGGTTAAAAAAATAAAGTGAAAAAATGTAAATGCTGATGCATATTACAGCGTGGCTATGAGAGCAAAGTTGTGGGATGGTAAGACATAGTGCATTATTTCCAATTAATTAGTTTAGAAGAGCCTATTTCTAATTCATCCATCCCCCAAAACAACATCAACCCAAACTCCCAAGAAATCCCAAGCAATTGCTTTTCTTATTATCCTTCTGAAATTTTTGCTTATTTGCTGAGCAGTATGTCTTGCGTACCACTTTCCATTGATAACACCACAGAAAGCAAACTAAAATTGCAGTCCAATTAAGCTACTAAGACTATAATAATCAATGTGACTTATGGATATAAATTCTTGGGTTTTGCCCTGAAAACCTCTTCACATTAACTTTTGTGCCTGCATTCTTGAGACAAATTGATGGTTACTGCTCTTATTTTAAAAAATGTTAGAAGACTTTTGATATGGATTTGAAACAGTAGTAATTTAAGAAAAAATTGAATATTCAATGTAGAAGAAAAAGATCTCTAAAATACATAAATGGATACCAGTGCCATGCCTTTTTTTGATCCTCGAAGCCTTCTGCCTGGAAATGTAGTTAACATGCTGTTATCTATTACTGTTTACCAATGTAGTGCTCTTTTTAACTGCATTTCCCGCTCTGCCTTCATGTTTCTTTTTTCAACATTTATAATTTATGAGCCATTAAAGATATTGTTTGCTGTAGGTGCAGCACAGAACAGATTAACTATTGCTGTAAAACACAGGTTTTGGCAGTGCCAATCAAATTATACTTTCGGCATAATAATGTGAGTTTTAATGGTATCTATGAGAAATTGTTTAACTCATTACCCCTATGAATGCCAAATAACACTATAACTAAGATACAGGTATTTGTAATGAAAATCAAAATTTTGATTCTCATCAGTTGTCAAGAAACTGGCTCTGACTGTGTAGGTTATACATATTTGACGATAAAAGTCTATTTAAATTCCAGCTCTTTTCTTAATACTGGAAATATTCAGACCTAAGAATTATCAGAGGATTTCCTCAATGATACACAACAGTAGCTCATCAAAATCAAAACCCTTTTCTGCCTACAAATAGTTTTAATAGGACACTGTCTCAAGCCAGGGGTGTTTTGATTGAGGAAACAGTGGAACAAAAGAGTAGAAGTGGACAATTGCATCTGTTTCCTAACAGGAGCAGTAACTTGCATCTAAACCAACTGATTCCCGAGTAACCACTTGCTAGTCTAGGCTTGGTCTGTTACTTTTTCTCCAACTTTTTTTTTAAATTAGTCATTTTTGCCAGTCATGGCTATACAGAGGTTGTAGTTCATCAAGCAATGGTTAGAGTTGATCAGGTTAAATCATGTATCGCAGGGACTGCTGTCTTTTTTCTCTCTTCTGTTTGCACTTATCCAACGCATCATCAGTGACATTGCCACTTTAGAATCTCTTATTTTGCCTGTATTCTGGTGTATACCTAAAGTTGAGCTGGAGGGGAAGTTTAGATT
Organism: Poliocrania exsul; assembly: GCA_035041345.1. Classification (NCBI taxonomy): domain Eukaryota; kingdom Metazoa; phylum Chordata; class Aves; order Passeriformes; family Thamnophilidae; genus Poliocrania; species Poliocrania exsul. The sequence goes on along the minus strand of JAWWLZ010000082.1, from coordinate 82,645,775 downwards.
GGCTATTAGAAAAAAATTTCTTGATGTAAGGGTTCTCAAACATTGGTGCAGGCTACCCAGGGAAGTGGTGGAGATACCATCACTAGAGGTATTTAAGGAACATGTAAACAGGGCACTGAGGGACATGGTTTAGTGGTGGACTTGGCAGTAGTGGCCTAACTGTTGGACTCAATAAAGGTTTTTTTCAACTTAAATGATTCAATGGATCTGTTATCCTAATAATAACTAATGTGTCAAGTTTTTAAATACAGGCTTGGGGGAAGCAAAGTCCCATAAGATTCAATAAAGAAGCAAAAAATTTTCACTTTCTTAATGCTTCTATTATGACACACTGTTAAAAAAATGTGTAAAGAGATTCAGATTAAAACTTGTTTCTGCCAATCCAGTCCCATCTATGCAAAAATCGCTAGCAATAAAAATGTTTCTTAAGAGGGACCTGTTAATATTTCTTTTTTATGTCCTCCATAAGTGTAGAAACTTTCATTGTACCATCTAAAAATACAATAAATATTCTCAATTTACTCTGTGATCCCTTTCCTCTTTTACATATTACTTCTTTAAAAATTACATCTTGAGTCATAATAATAGTGAAAAAACAAACAAAAACCCCTCAGCATATTAAATGGTGGCTGAATAAGCCAAAGCTAAAGATTCCTTTTTTCATTGTCTCATGAAGATCATAGTGTATCTCAAGCAAAAGTAAAAAGGATAAATGACTCCTTAAAATAGAATTTCAGCAGAGGATCAGTGAGAAAGGGGCCTACCTATATTCTGCCATCTGTGCTCTCTCTAAATCAGTCTCTTGGGTCATTACAGAGGTGATGCAGTTTCCTGGATCTATCTTTATACAGTGCTTACTCTTATTAAAAAGTCCAGCAGAGACTTCTGCACGAGATTAGAGCAGGGCTGGGGCTCCATGACCCACCTAGCCTTGGTGCCTCTAAACGGATGTGAATGTCAAAGTTGCTGTCCTACCAAATTAAAGCAGCTAAGGTATTGTGCTGTTGCTGCCAGTGACCATTGTCATGACCTGCAAAGGGGGAGGTTGTAACAAATCCTGAGTTCTAAAATGTGAAGCAGCTTACTCGCAGGGATGTCATGTTTCTCAGCCCTTTGGTAAGAGGTTGAAAAGTGAGATATGGTCCTTTGAATTTTTTTTTCCTGAGTGTTCTAATGATCTCACTCTAGTCCAGTGTTTTCCTGAATCCTTCTAAGCTTTTACATAACTTCTGCATATACTTCTTCTCAGCTGCACAGAGCATATTCTTTGGCATGTAAATATATCTCTCAAAATTCAAGCACTTAGAGAGTCATGCATCAGCTGGCCCATGAATTGTGCATTAGCTTTGTGCATGCTGAAGTCATTGGCAAATTGTTGATTTATTATTTATTGAAACAATAATGGGCAGCAGTTTTAAATAGACCTTCGATCTGCATTGCTTAATGTATCTTGGAAAACATCTTTGCCATCTAATTTGCCATAATGTATTTTAAGCATATCTTCCTGTAGCTACAGAAAAATCAAAACTGAGCAATACAGATCTGTATAAGATCCTGTAGGACTGAAACCAGTCTGAACAAACCCTGTGAGACAGCTATCAGCTAAGCAGCAGCAACAAGTCACAGCTGCTTGGAGGAGTTAGCTACTCCCTAGAGGTTTCTCATGGGAGCTCCTCAGGTTCTCACAGGACTCTGCAGGTCCATGAAAACAGCCAGAATGAGATACTATAAACACTGGACTTGTGAGATATGGATTATAACCAATTAAAGTTTGTGGCTGATGGTGTGAGGGTTTAACTTAGCCAATGGTGTGTAGCTTTAGCTCTATATAAACTGTGTGTGATGTATAATAAATGGCATTCACTTGATCATATTGGTCTGTGTGTGATGTCCAGTTCCTCCTCCGAATATTTATTTATTTCTTTATCTTCCTATGTATCTGAGGCAGTGAAATGCCACCCTGACACCAAATCCTGTCCGACCTTGGAAGATAAGCAGGCCAGCCCCAGTTAGTACTTGGATGGAAGACCTCCTGGGAATACGAGGTGCTGTAGATTCTGTTCCTGAGGACTTCACTGTCACCATCCAAGATCACTCGGCCATGGCAGATGAACCTTAGGAGTTAAAGGGTGGGGCCAGTTTTGTGCACTCTGTGCCTCACCTAAAAATCCACTGCACAGGCTTGAAGGATGCACCCACGTGGGTAGAGCCCTTCCCAAATCTTTGTTTGCAAAGCCTAGCCGCCATCATCATCATCATCATCATCATCATCATCATCATCATCATCATCATCATCATCAATCACCCTATGTATCCCATATTTCATGTGTGAAAAAAATGCCTAATACTAATGTATATGAAATACTTACCATATATTCTAGTTTTCTTGCTGAGAGGCTAGTTCCTTTATAATTCTTGTGAAGGACTTCATTGTAATGGGTTTTATTCTCAATAAACTTGATATTTCTACTAATTTTGTATTTTTCAGCACCTTAAGTATCCTAATTATCCTTTTCTGCTAATATATGTGGTTTCTTTTCCTGTTTTATGTTGTCTATTTCATCGTACTTATTTTTTTATTACTTTTGAACAAACTATAGCATACATAGTTTGCCATCAGTTATGCTGTTTTCTTAGAAAAACAATTTTTCTTTACAATGTGCTAAGTGATCTTACTTTCTGCTAGGAATCTTCTCTTACTTTTTGTATCTGTTTCAAGCCAGAGAAAAATGGCTGTTTAATATTCCCTATCAATATCGCCCTCCTCCTTCCTCTCTCCTTTCCTCTTTTACGCCCCATTTTATTTCATTTTTTAAAATTTTATTTTATTTTGAGGTTTTATGTTTCAATTATGAAACTGTTCTTATCTGAACCCTGAAATTCTCTTACTTTTACCCTTCTGATTTTCTGCCTCATCCCACTGTGGGTGGAAGTGAATGAAAGGCTGTCTGGTGCTTAGTTGCTGGCTGGGGTTACAAAATGACACCTGAAGAAATTGCTCTCCCTTTTCAGATATTCAGCTGAATTATGCTGTATTCCATGTTTCCAACCCTTCTGACAACCTGGAATCTGAGTCAGAACAAGGCTAGTGGGAAAATTTTCAAATTCTTGTAGTCCATCCAGTATTCGTCATGCTTTGAATGGGATTAGAAGCTAACTTGCAGTGATTTTTATTAAGAAAAAGACAAAGCAAAAACCCAAGCTGAAAATATTTCCAAGATAAAAACTGTCAGTGGCAGATGTTTTTTTGTTTTGCATTTACTGCAGCTCTTTTTCCAGGGTCTCTATTCCTACTAAGAAAAGGTTATTTTCCAGAAACTCAAGAGGTATTCTGTATTTTTTTTCCTAATGAAAATAGCATCAATTATTCAGATTTGTTAAGGTAAAAAATGATTCTTTTGTTAGAAATCATGCAAAAAGCTTCTACAATTGATCATGAATCTAATAATCCTTAAAGTGTAATTCTCATAAAATTATTCATGTTCTCAGAGGAAAGACTTGAAATGTCACACCTATTTGTCCATTTTTCATTATGATATTAAATATACATGCTTTTGTATGCTTTTAATCTAAAATCTTTCATGAAAGAGTACAGGACTGAACTCTGTATGTAAGCACCCTGAAGCCTGACTCAAAGCCAGTGGTCAATGTCTGTAATACTACTCCCTAGGAGGCCTATAATTTCCCTCCTGTTGCAAGTTAAGGAGTCAGTCACACAACTTGGAAAATGTGAATCTTAGTGGCCTCTATAGTGAGAAAACATCACATTGCCTTCACTCAGGACAGTTCTCTTTCAAAGTAACATAGCAGCTATAACTAACAGACTTGCACAAGATGCAATCCTAAAAAGCAGCTTGCAGGATGAATTCGGAGATATTCTTAACTTACCAGAAGGTTTGAAGTAATAGAGAGTGAGAAAATTGGTCATTTTTGCTGTTGATAATCTAACTGCTACTGACAACTAATACTATTTTTTGCTGGTTTTTACTGGATATTCCAGCAGACCATGGCATGCACACAAGTGGCTAGTGAACTATGTGCTAGATCCCATGGCTATTGTTCAAAGTATAAATTATTGTCCTCGTTTTAAAGATAGGAAGACAGAAGCGTAGAGTGCCGATAGTGAATGAGTCCTTCAGTGTTGTAGCCAAGAGGGCTCAGACCTCCCTAGTCACATCTGTGCTTTCACCTGGACACAGAGTGATTGTCATCATGTTCTTGTACTGATTTAAGTGACAATACATTTTTGCATATCTGTCACAGTGGACCTCAGCTTCTCTGTAGTTACTAAATAGCTGCTTCTTTGAAATATCTTCCAGAGGCATTGAAGGGGTCTGTAGTTGTTGCTGAGAAACTGAATAAAAGACACAAATATTTTAATTCTTGTGAGAATGTTCACAGCTGTCAAAATTTTTTGAGCCTTTCTCGAAACATTTAATTTTAGTTTGTTTCTGAGTGCTTAGGATTATGATTATCTAACACTTTGTCATTTAAAGTTGATTAATAAAGCAGTTGGCTCCTTCTGCATGGCTCTTAATAGAGACCAGGGCTATAAAACATTCCTCCCTTTGCCTCTCTCTTGTGCACATGAGGGGCATTCTCCACCAAAGCAAAGCTCTGGTGAGTAGATTATATTCCAGTGTGCAAGCATGAGGTGGCATGAATTATTTTATGGGCACTTCAGTATTTCAGCTTACTCCATCTGTTCAGTACACTAATTACAAATTCAGACACAAACACTGTTTAGGGGCACGTAATAAAAAGTTAGCTGGAAGTGATTTGTATCCATGTATACTATATGTGCTTTATTCTGCACACCATGCAGCTGTTACATTTGATGATTGGTCCAGACTCAAACTGGGGCCAAATAATGTTTTTTCTGAAGCTGTATATTGTAATAAGTGCCATATATTGTGTGGTTATATGAAGACATGGGATATCCACATTTGGGGTACTGTTTGAGGGACAGAACTGTAAAGGGGAGAATTGCATTGATACTAGCTTGAAAACGTCCAGTGCATAGATAATTCTATATAAATACATCTATATATTTATATACATTCTATATACATATATCTAAAAAACTAGTTAACTATTACTCACAATATTTTAAGGAATAATTTATTTAATATTCCTTATATGATTAAATTAACTAGAGTGCAGAGTTTATTTTCCATTTTAAGGATTTTAGTGTTTGATGAAGACAGAGATAAATGTTTAATTTGTACCATGATACATAGGTACAAAGGTCTTCCCAGAGCACTACAGTGGTTAATATTTTTTTCCTTCTTCAAGAACTGTTTCTTTTTTTCCTCCATTAACTACTTCCTGGAAAATACAGAAGCAATTCTTTGAATAGGGCTTGTAATTCACATCTTTAACTGTTTCCACTTGTAGATAATTTCTTTAAACAGTAGATAGGAAAAATTTGTCCCTTCCTTCTATCTATCCTATTCAGCCAGTGGAGTCTTGACCAGATACAACACAAAGCATTTGGTAATACCTATTTCTTTACCTCTGCTCCTCCCATACACATTTATAACTGCCCCTTAACAGAAGAAAGGTGTGGGCTGGACATGTTTGCCAAGGAAAGGATCTGGACATTGAATCCTATAGGGAGAGATGCACCTTTCAGTAGACTGCATAAAGTGCCTGAACTCTGTAGAGTAGCTGGATTTGTAAGATACGTGCCTCTTTTCTCAGTGGGAAGGTGTGTTGACACCTTCCTGTAGCCACGGCAGGAGCTCCAGGTACACAATGCAAGACTGTGTTGTAAGGCACAAGTATCAAAGAACTCAGACAAAGACAGTACTTTTTTGCTCTCTAGTGTATGTCTAAGTCAACTCACTTTTACATTTCAAAGTCCATGAGGGTGGCAATATTTAATTTCTCATGCACAAGTGACTTGACATGCCCATTTTTCTTCTGCCTAACCCTGCACCAGGTTTTCAAATAAAATGACTTCCATCTCTCAGCTGAAAGTCTCTAATTATACTTTGTGAGGTATCCCAGAGTAGAGCTCATTAGATGTTTTTTTGGGTTTCTCATCTGGAAGACATTCCCATGCCCAATAAGTACTAAAATGCTTCAAATCTAAGCTGAAAACATTAACTTCAGAGAATGAAGGTAGTATAGCCACTTCAATGTGCACTTTTCAAAGTTACCAAGTTATTCAAATGTTGAATTTGCCATTTCTCATCCTCTGCCTCACAAATATTCTATCAGTGATGTGACCCTTCAAAAAACTGGAGGACTTTTTTTAAAAGCCCTAGACTTCAGCTCGTGTTGCATCCCCAATGTTTTTCCTAACACTTTTTTGTGAGGATGTAGTATTTTGTGACTCACGATTTACTCTATTGCAAAACACATCCTTATTTTAAGTTCATGTTATCACTGTAAAGAATTTCAATTATCAATTTAAACATATGCTTTTGATCTTATGGGAACATATTTTTGCAAGCCTACAGGTTAGTCTGTTATATTGTCATACATATGTGTAATAAACACATCTTACTGCAAGAAATTAACCTTAATCTTGAAACGAAAATGAGTTATTTGACTCATTGTATTTGGTTGAGCTAAATTACCTAGTAGAAGAGCCTCAAATGTTAAAACAGATGAAATATATGAAATATGAATATATGAAATAGTAAGATTTCTGTTGGAAACCTTCAAAATTCTATCTCCAATTGGATATTATTTATTATTAATTGAAATAATCTCTGTACCAGGTACCAGGAGCTGGTAAACAAGGTGATTTAACTTTGATCATGAGTATTTATCTGGAATTATGCATCAAAATACATAACAGAAAAAAAAAAGTTGCTTGATCTAGATAGAAATAAGCTGAGAAATGCTTTCTTATGTGAGAAAGGGTTTATAACATTTAAAAAAGAGAAATGAACTAAATGAAGACAAACTGGAATAGAGCTGGCAAACAGAAAGTTAGTGTGTAAGAACTTCAGAGAAGTACCTAATGACTTTTTTTTTTATTTACATTTTCTGCACTGGCACCCATAAAAGTAACCTGAATTTCCAAAGAGCTATTCAGTGTCTAGAGCTGTTTAAAGTCAATCTAATAATGATACATCTTGAATTATTCACTTCCTTCACTCTTGCAGGCACCATTTGCCTCTACACTTGGGCTTTATGTAGAATTATTCTACCCTCACTTTCTCAAAAACAGCAAATGAGGAAATGTTGAAAGGTGAAGAAAAAGGGCAGAACAATTTCTGGAAGCTTTAAAACAACCAAACAAACAAAGAAACAAAAACCCCACAAATTGCCTAATTTCTAGTATTCTCCAACTAATTCATTGAGTCAGTCTGCTTCCAAGGAACTGACCTTATTTTGCTCCTTGAAGTTCTAAACCTTAAATCTTCTATTCATAAATCAAAGATACTGAATCAAAAGTCACATAGAAACTGGTTCAAGGTGTTTAAGTGTAGACATTTATGTTTAATGGGCAAAAATTTCTAAATAAATAACAACAGTCTTTTAGGGAACGAAAGTGAACCTGTGACCCAAATTCCCAAATGTATATTGTGAAAAAGTCTATGGAGGTTATTTTAACGCTAACGTAGTAGAAGTTGAAGCTACAATTGCAGTTGACTGTCTAGACTGTGCTCGTGCAAATGCTGTGTGCTTTCTCATCACTTCCTTGGGAGGCCTAGGTGCTTGCTGGCTATTCTCCTCACCAGTGAAACAATGGGCTGACTTGAGACAGGGTGACTGGTTCAGCTCCTGGCTGGCATCTTGAGGAATTGTAGCTAATCGTTACAGGAACACTTGAAGTGTGAATTTCAGACACTCCTGTAGATTCCTCCAGGCATCTCCTGCAGATTCCTCCAGGCCTCTCCTGCTGTCCACAGGCCATTTGACAAGCATGATTTATATGCTTAAAGATGCTGATTAATATCCTGGGTAGAGGACCTAGCTATTTCAGAGGCTTCCTCAGGTGGTTCCTGCTGTAGAATTAACCAGATAATACACAGGAAAGTTCCTTGTCAATACTCTGCAGAAACTGTTTCTATAGATGCAGATATGCTCACAGTTTTTGCACACAGACAATTAAAATATTTTGGTTACTGTTAAGTGTAACCAATATAAATGGATCATGCATTCACCAAAGGGGTCACAGCTCAGTTTTGCTTATCAAAATAGTAGAACTAACAGTTTGGGAAGTTAAGGACCCTTAAAACGGACTCCCATTACCACATGGACAGTCACTAACCAACTGGTTGGAGATAAGATTCCCTATCTGATTATTACCCTTATGCAAAATATCCCAGCAAAGTAGTGGGTTTGGTTTTGGTTGGTTGGTTTGTGGGTTTGTGTGTATTTTTTTTGGAGGGGTGTTGATGGGTTCTATTTAAACAGTCTAATTTCAACTGTTTGTGCAATAGTATAATCTTCTGATCTCCCTCTAATTCTGATTGAGATAAATCACCATCACATGCCTTCTCTTTTGCCTATGCTTTGATTTCTATAGAGAAGAAATCTAAGTATTGACATGTAGATAACCGAGGAACAGAATGCTGAGGTGTGCTTCAGAGTATAATTGCCTCCACAGCATCTCTAAACATAGATGTGATATGCATGGAGAGAGGAAGACAAGACACCTGCATAGTGTGGCTCAGATAAATGGACATACAGCTTGCTTAATAAGACCATGACAAAAAGGCTCCTACTGTTAAAAGAGTAGCTAACGTGTTTAGGATGGGAAGGGAATGGGCTGGGGAGAGAAATAGTGACTCTTGTTGATAGCAAGTGGGAGCTCCATCTCCTTGAGCCAGCAAAATTTGGTTTTGCCTCCTGCCACCAGACCATATAGATCATGCACTGGCAGCGTCTGAATCAGATTTCCTCACCAAAGTGGCTGAAATTATGTGAGTGGAGCCAATGCCTTATTTAACCTAAGGTCATATCCCATCCTAAGTCAACTGACACTATCTTCCCTCCCTTGCAACCTATCAATTTGTGGCAGGTAAACCTCAAGACTCTCTACCTATTCAGACACCAAAAGAGGACATTTTGTTGAGCAAAGGACCAATCAAGTCAAGAAAAGAACGTAACACACATTTTCTCAAAGAATAATACAAAGGTTTTGTGTGATTTTTTTAAGTTACTTTAGTATTATTAAAATGTCAAGGATTTGGAAGTGTAAAGAAATCTGAGACAAATACTAATCTAATAAGAAACTTAGTTAGAGATGTGCTTGAATAGTTGTGGTTTGATTTGTCAGACCACATCATCCTACTTTCAAATACTTCAAAATTCCAAGATCAGAGAAAAACAATGTCATATGACCAAAAGCAGTCAATAATGAACTGTCAAAACTGACATTTCATGGGCAATCATAAGATGGTATTTATATTAATAAACTACTTGGAAGATGTTTACTTGTCATATGCGTTCACAGAAATCAGAACTTATTAATTAATTATATGTAAACAGAAGATAAGGGCTACATTTACATTATAGTACAGTTTGAGTTGCTCTAAAAAAAACTCCTGATACCTAGGTGGTTTTAGAAGATATTAAAAAAGAAAAAATAGAAGAAAAAACAAGAAAGAAAAATCTCTTAGAGCAACTGAATTTATTGTAGGCAAAAGAAGAGCAGAGCTTCAGGTTAAATGTTGTACTAACACCCAGTCTGGCCTCAATACCATAATTTCAGTAATCAAATACTATTTATTTATCCCATGTCTCTTTTGCACTAGTCTCATGCATACTAAATATTTACAATTCAATCTGAAGTTTATAGCTTCACACAGGCAGCAGCTTTTTAAAATATTTAATAAACTACTCAGCATCTTATATATCATTTGGGGATAATGCAACAGAATAGCTGGCAAGTTATACCACCTCCTAGGGTGCTTCTTCATTGAAGAATAAACCTGGCTGTATTACTCTAATCAGTATTATAATCTTATGTGACATCTGAGAGCACATGTTACTCATAGCAGTGGATTCTCTATTCTGATACGGTTGTGCATGGCATGGAAAATGGCTATTTGGTCTGATTCATGATTACTATTCTTTTTCTTAAGCAAATATGGACCCTGCTTTTATTAGAAGAAATAAGACCCAGACTTACATATGAGTTTTGTCTTTAATAGTATTTCAGAATGTAGATTGTCTTGAGCCTTAGCTTTGCATGCAGAAGCTTGAGTTTTGCAAAATGTAGAGACGTTATTAATTGAGACATTAAAATAATAAATTTTAACTAGAAGAAAGCACTTACTAAACTCTTGAATCCTGTTAGATTGCTTGCTCTTAATCATTTCTTTTCTAGGGCTGCAGCATGAATTGAAACATGCAAAGTGACAGAGCACCATATGTGGTAATCTAACAGCGTAAAGGCACCTGTCCTCTTTCTTGCTGTGGAGAACAGCTGAGTTTTAAGACCAGAAAATCATCCAATTCTTAGTACTTACTAATTGACTGAACATTTGACTACTGGTCCATAGTAAGAAAGAAAAAAAAAAAAAGGGGTGAAGAGGGGAGGGAGGAAGGGGGGGACAGGGAAGATTATACAAAAAAGGTGTGTGCAGATCATCTAAAGCCTTTGATTTGTTGGAAGTAGAAATGTTATTGCTCAAGCAGTATCAGCTTTACAGTATTCTGAGATTTTGCAACTGTGAATTAGTTTTGCCATGAAACAATTAAAAATTCAATATTTGTTTTGGAAAAGACCAAATCACTAATCACTGCAGAAATCTGTTATCATTTGCTTACTTGGGAGGGTCTGAGGCTGCAGATAATTTGTGCTTACCAGGCTATGCAGAAGGAAGTCTTGAGATGTAGAATAGTAATGAAAATCAGAATTGTAGATTTTTAAAAAATAATCAGCCTTAATTTAGCCATTCTTGCACATGCTGAAAGTTGGACTTTTTTGTATCTGAAAGATTATTTTGCTTCTGGCTCTTTTTAATAAGTCACATTGAATGTTTAATGATTTTTCTTAAAAATGTCCACATTAACTAACCATGACCCCTTATCTAGGGCAAGAAAAGAGAACACTTAAGTTAATGACCCAATGCCTGGGGAACCCTATTTTCTTTAAAGTACAGAACAAGTAAGGACATTTATAGATCTGGTGGGAGATAATAAAAAATGCCCGATTTACATTGAAAGTCAAATGGAGTCCTCTTTGGACCTCTAAAAAACTCCCTTTTTATCAAATAATGAGAATGCACCCAGATTATATAATAAAGTTAAATGAAGAGATAATTGCATTTGGGAGGGAAGAAAGATATGCTGGACTCTTCATAGACAAATTTTGACTTAGATGAATAATTTTCTGCTTCTATAAAATGCTCCATCAGTTGTCAACAGAGTAATTTAAGATTGCTCAATTTGTGTCCTGAGAGAATATGTGCCATGGCTAATTGCCCCTGCCTTTCCCAGCAATTTCATCGTCTCAGTCTGGTCTTAGTGCAAAACAAAAGCTGGTATTTTTGTGAGGAGAGATAAAAACCTGGCTCTCTGGAGCTACAAGAAGTCTTTCTTATCCTGAGGCACTGTTCTCCTCACCCTGTATTCCTCCTGCTTCTCTTCAGACCCTTCATGAAGAGGTCTAAGCTAGAAGACTAGTTTCCTTATAGCTATTGTCTGTAGGCACTGGAAAGAGAAAGGGTGTCTCCTCAAAGGGCAGTAGAGCCCACTAGCGAGTTATATCATCTTTTGTGAATGTCTGTCACTCTGGCTTGTTGCTGCAGGATGCTATTGTGGCAATGGCTGGGGGAATAACTGCATTCAGCTTATGATGTGGGATGACTCTGGGCCTGCAACTGCTTTCCTGGATGACTGCAGAGAAAGGTAGGAGGTAGTTACTGATTCATCTTCCTGGTGAGCATTTGTCTTTTACATGTTTAAACCAGGAGTTTAATGTAAATTTACTTTAGGGAATAATACCATAAATCTGCTTCTTGTTATAAAAAATTGAATAAAACTAGTGTTTTATTCAGAAAAAAACCAGTAATCTTTTCTATAAACATGCTTCCTTTTCTGTTTGTCCCCTATGAAACACTATGATTCTGTGATTTTAAACTCATTTCATTATTTATTTTGAAGACAGATGCAACTTTTTGTTAATTACCTTTCCAATAACATTTTTTTTTCATTCTTCATTACTGATAAGTTTTAAGGTTGAAGTTAACTTATTCATGTAGTTCAAAAACAATCAGGATTTTCTGTTTTGTCAGGACAATTACTCCCTTTCTAATAGTTCATTTGAAGTCAATTATGGTTCCACTATTATGACTAAAGGAATTTGCTGAAAACTTTGTCAAAGCAATTTCTTCAAAATGAGAAGAGAATTTGCACTTAGTTTTTCCTGAACGTGAAATTTCAAAACTGAATTTTAAAATTCTTTTCTGTCTGTATTCTAGGAAATGACCTCAACACATCCACACATGCTGGTATATTGGTTAGAGCATGGTGTTAACAATGGTCGTGGATTCATATTAGGAAGCAATTCCAGAACAGGTAGCCCAAAAAAATTGTGGGTGCCCCTTCTCTGGAAGGCTCCAAGGCCAGGCAGGATGGCGTTTTCAGCAACCAGCTTCTGTGAAAGATGTCCCTGCCTATAGCAGGAGAGTTGAAAGCAGACAATCTTTAAGATAACTTCAAACCCAAACAATTGTATGATTCTTATAGGTTTTCACTTTTATTTCATATATCATCTCAGACTTAAATGAATGATCATAATAGTAGCCAGAATCCATGGAATTTAACATTCCTCTTAATAAGACCTGTTCAAATTTTCAGGATTCCCCTTTCTATCCATTCCCCCCTTCTTTTCTATTTTGTTGAGGAGAACATGGATATAATGATGTATGCAACCTGAATGATGTAAATTTGCAAAACCTGTAAGAGAAGCTCTGGTGAGTCAGACCAAAACCTCATTAATTTTCTTTGGTATCTCACCTCTGAGAAATGGCCATACATAGATGACCAGGAAAAAGTAATGGGAAGAGGGCAATGATATAGCAAAAGTTTTCAAAATGCCTAATTAGCTTCCATATACATGCCTCCATTCTGCCATATCTTTAAGGATTCCCAATAGGTTTTTATTTCTCTTCATCTACCTATCTGCCTACTACTACTCATGCAGAAGTTTAGCAACTGCTATATTGGTGTCAAAAGACTTCCAGATTCATTTCACATTAAGTTATAAATGTTTTGCAGGTATGTTCAGCCTTTCCCTATAGGAAGTCTGTAATTTCTTTCTGAAGGGCAAGCAGATAGTACATCACTTTTTTGAAAGTCTAATATTATGTAGATAATCAACATGTCTTTCAGAAAGCAGCCAGAGTTAAAAGTAAGAGATTATGTTAAGATATTCTGAGGTAAGCAATTACAGGGTTATTTTCTGAAATGTAATGGGTTTGAAAATTTTTGACTGTTTTAATGCATTAATACAACTTACAAATTCAGTTGCTAGCTTTTTGTTCATTTAGATGTCTTTAATGTAATTTCATCCATTCCATTTACTAACATTTAAAAGAATACATATGGAAGTTGCCAGTACACTTAGAAACTAGTACAAATTCAACTAGATGATGCATAATGTAATTATATCATTTACCTATTGCTTTTTTGTTCCTTTGGGTCCCTTTTCCTACTCGTGTACTTTTCAGCCTAGAAATTAAACACATTCTCATGCTTTTTCATACTAATACACTGGACAAAGTTAAAGAGTGGGATGTAACATATTGATAAATTTGTGAAGATGAGAGGAAAAAATTATAGGATTGCCTGGGGAAATCTAAAGAGAATATAAAGGGAGTTTAGATTAGTGCAATATACATATTAATGAGTCAGAATAAGGTATCCATTTCTATCATTCCAATGCCTTCAATCCATTTCTGAAAGTTGGTCCCTGGTGAGGAGGCTTAATTTAAAACATAGAAATGCTCTCCAAGTTCCTGAACTCAAAGAGAATGCAATTAACATCACTTGCCAAATGAGTGCATTACTGTTTTTTGAGACTGTTGGCAGACGCACAGGCACTTATGCTGAATCTTTGACATCAGACCATACTGGAAGGTGTCCTGTCCATTGCTCTTTGCCACCACAGTTCTCAACCACTGAAGATGTAAGACCCCGGGCCTGGAGCTATGACCTCACCCAGGAGTTCTACTTTTTAAAAAGTATACAAGGCTTCAAAAATTTGGTCACAGAAGTTTTGGAGAGCCCTTGGTTTTTTAATACCTTGAGATAGCTAAAAAGACACTGCACACGTTTTCTCAGGAGATACTTTTACTGATATTAAGGGAGAAAGTAGGGAAGCTTGGCAAAAGTTCAAAAGGGTAGTATACAACCAAGACAGAGCATTCCACAAAGCACTGATGCAGCACTCACCAACCCACACGATCTAGCAAAATGCAGCTCACCAGTTTTAAGTTACCCAAAATATTAAGAGGCTGAGAGAAGAAAAAGGAGTAAAGAAAGAGAGAGAGGAGATTAAGATAATATAATAGCTACCACCAGAGAATCCTGTTCAAGTCCACCTTTCGCGTGGTGGAGGTAGGTCTTGCGAGAAAGATGGAGGCACATATTGCTGTTTTTATGTGCTTTGCTCCCTGAGACCACCCCTCTAAGGCAGGATGTGTAGCTCACTGGCCACTCTGTGGCTCCAGAGTGAGAGGTGGTGCAGCCAGTCAGAGGCTGGGAAAGGGGCTCTAGGGGGAATGGTGTTGCATGCTCCCACGCTGCCTTTTGGCTGACAGCTGCTCCAGGTTGCCCCATTTGGGCTCCAGGAGCTGCCTTGTTGGATGCAGCCTGACTTCACCTCTGTGAGATTCGACCTGATGCTCCCCATGGACACACAGACACACACAAGTTAGTTCCAACCCAATAATATAATAATCCAGTGTCTCACAGGTGCTTAGTGGCCAAGAGCTCTTACATGTAAACTATGAAGTACATATCATATTTTTATATGTCAATAAGAAAAAGCAGCATTAATATTTCTATTTGAACAAACGAAAATCCCACACACCAAAATAGTCAGTGATCACTGTAATAAAATAATGGCCTACAGTGTAACCAATGGTGTTTCCATAATAATTTCTATGGGCTGAGGTTGAATGAAAAATTTGCGTTCCTTTTTAAACATAAATATTACCAAATTTTTGCATTGTAGTATTGACTTCTGTCCCTAAATCAAGACTTTAAATTTAAATTAGAAACATAACTTCTCATACTGGGAAATGAGTAATGGAATAACTTTTTTCTTTTCATTTTTCTGTTTCCACTTTCAACCCAATTCATACTCTCAGAGGTTAAATGTAAGTTTGTGCTGAGGTTTGAATGCCCTGTACATAAGAAGTTTATACCAGCTTATTTAAAGCTGGTGAAAATAATGTAGAATGCTTTTCTTACTTTTAATTGCTTTTATTTCATTTGTTTTTCTAGAAAGTTTCTTACAGAAATGCTGCTGGCTTGAATTTGGGAAGCTCAGTTTTTATTCTCTACATGTTTTCATACATGAAATTAAGCTCGCTGTAGATGAGAACAGACATTTTTACTCTGTGATCCAAGTTGTGACTGTTCAGTTTTTTGAGATTTTAGTCATTTGATCAAGTGGCAGAACAAGTACTCTGATTTAGGTAGGTGGTTATCTAGTTTAGGATAATCTCCATTTCAGCTATCTACCATGCAATATCTCCATAGCAGCAATTTATCTTCAGTTTCTTTTACAGTGAGGAGAAAAATGTATTCACTTCTGGCAGTGGCATCAATGTGAGGTCAAGGTAAGATGTGCACTTGCCTAAGTATAATAAATAGATATCTGTATAGACCTACATTTATTCATCTGGCCATATTATTATAGATAATATTGAAATGAGTGATCTGTAATGTTTGCAAGATTGAAATCTTATTTGCCTATGATGTTTAAAAAGTTATACTCAATAATTGCAAAGAAGTCAATATTTGTTGCAGGATAATTTGCACAAATGAAATGAGATTAAATTAAATTGGTTAAAATATTTCCTGTCCTATAGCATAAAGCTTCTGCACATCTCCAGCAATATCATTTGAACTGGTAATAACAAGAATCTCAGGACAACTATCAAGGACAGTATAGATATAGATTAAAGCTTACCTACTTTCTGTAGCAGTGATTCCTTTTCTTCAGGCTTAATGCATACTGGAGGATTAAGGGGGTTTGCAGAATAACTGTCTTTGCATTAATTATGTTGATGTCCTTCATGTCATTATGAATCATCATGTAGCTTTTCCTGTACAATACAATTTCTTTTATTAAATCCTCTCTTTTGTCTTGTGCAACATTTTGAGTTTTATCTTGTTTCTATTTTTTTCACAGAATGGGTAAAGTTGGAAGGAACCAACCTCCAAGCTCAAGCAGGATCATCCTAGAACACACTGCACAGAATTCTATCCAGAGGGTTCTTGAATATCTCCTGAGACAAAGACTTCACAACCTCTCTGGGCAACCTGTCCTGGTCTGTGGTCATCTGCACTGTAAAGAAGTTCTTCTTCATATTCAGGTGGAACTTCCTGTGCAACAGTTTCTGCTCATTGGCTCTTGTCTTACTATTCAGTACCACCAATTTGTATTTAGCTTATCACCTGTGTTGTGTCTGAGATAAGTCTTTCTATTTCCAGCCTTTTACACTGAAAAATCTGACTTCCATTATGTACTTGGCTCACTTCACAGAAGTATTTGTAAATAGCACTTTTGCAAGCGTGTTTGTTTACTTATATGTCTTGGTTTGAGCTGGCAAAATGCCAACTGTCAAAGACAGAGTGAAAAGGGAAGACGAGGGAGAGGAAAATAAACTTTCAAACTAGGTTTATGCTTAAACTAACTATATGTATTTATACAAAAGAGAAAATTAAGGGAAAACTACAAAATAACACACACTTACACAAGTTATATATAACAAGAAATAACCTCACACTCCCCAGTTAATACAAAGTCTGTTACTCTAGATCTGTAAGTACTATAATAGACACATAGCAAGAAACAGAAAGAGTAACAACAAAATGTTTCTACTTCCCTGAATTCGAACAAAATGCAGCAGGAGCAGGGGCCTAGCACAATAGAAGAGCTGTAGCATGTCCTTCTCTGTACTTCAGGCATGGTGGAACTGA
>JAWWLZ010000082.1:82595722-82617294 GCA_035041345.1 Poliocrania exsul | reverse complement strand
CTTCCTTTGTTAACCACTGGCGAGGACACTTAATGGCAGGGGAGAGAATTTACATAATAATTCCAAACTACAACAGGTGTTCTCATATCTTCAGATTTTCTGCTGACTGAAACTGCCCACAACTGCAAATTTGAATCTCTAAATCTTGAGGAACTCATGTAAAAGGCAATTATTCACAGTTACCACTACTTATTTTTCAATATTTTAAGTATTTATACTTTTCAGTGAATATTCCATGTAAATGATTTATTCCTGTGTTAATATACAGTGGTTGATAATTAGTTTTCACAATTTACAAGGCAGTTTCATGGGGGGGGAGTGGGGGTGGGGGAAAGAATCTGTTCCTTTGCTGGATAATAAGAGATTTATAATTGAGAGATATACTCTATGCATATGATGCCACTTAAAATAGTAATTTTAAATCATTCAGCCCCATACACAGCCTTATTTCCACAAGTAGTCACAAACTGGATCTCAACTGTATCATTATTTTTCTTTTATCATAATTTCAAATATTTCCTCCAATCTGGAGTGCATACGTAACTTGATAACATACTTCAGGATAAAAATATGTGTATTGTATTAATTCTGAAAAAGTGTTTCTTTAGCGATTTTATTGCATATTAACAACTACTGATTGTCCAAAAGATTTGTGGCTATTTATACTTGTATACCTGTATTGGTAGCAATTTAAAAAAAAAAAAACTACAAGATTTTAATGATTAATTTTAGAAGCAGTAGAGAATTTTAGCCCTATGAATCACAAATATAATTAGTAAGTCTAACACATTTATTGTTCAAAACTTCTTTTTAAAAAAAAAAGTTCAGATATTTTCCTTCAATTTCTTATAAATTTTTCATCTCTACTCTTTATATTCAAATATTAAGAATTGACTTTTTTTCTACATCCCAGAACTAAAATTAGAATCACCACCTTTGTGCTCAGGCCAAGTGGCTAAGAGCTTTATACTACCTGAAAACCTTGAAATATATTTTAAAAACCATTCAGGTTGTATCATAAACCTGCTTAGCAGCATATTGCTTTGTTAATACTTTTGCAAGAGATTGTTTTTCTTATCTAATTTTAGATGCAGCTCCACATTATACAGATGTTACACTTTTGTTTTCCTCTGAAATGCACATTTGAGGGCTTTTTATTTTTTAGCTGTTTTTTTTATAAGGGAAAATGTCTTTTTTCCTACTGAGCCACCAACAGGTGTTACTGTGGAAATGCAGCCAAATGGGACTCCTGATGTTTTAAAGATATTTTTACAAGCATATTGTGCCTTTTCATGACTCAATCAATTCTTCTAAATGACAATTTTATAGCTGTTTATTTAGATTCCATGTTTATATTTTCATGCATTTAGATTTTGTCCATATTTGGTTTTTCTGTTTCAATATAAATTATTTCCATTTTAACATAATTTAAGACAGAAAAATATCAAAACGTTAGCACTTTTTATCTAATAATCTCAGACTGTACTGCAAGTATTAATGAAGGCCAGTTTACAGCTTTTTTTTTTTTCCTGATATAGATAATCCTTGTCATTTCAAAACTTTTAGCAGACTGGAAAATAGATGTACAGTAGGATTAAGTAACTTCCCTAAGATTAAACAATGAGTTACAGAGCTACTTTCTTGCAAGTGGGAGGAGCACAGATAGATATATTTCCTCTGTGTATGTGAAAGGAGCAACTTATGTGTCAGATGATTACAGAGTTGACAGACAATGTGCTTTTTTATGTGTACAGTGTTTAGTGGGTATCTGTAAACCGCAGGTGGTAGAGTGGAGCCTGACATCCATGACTTCAGGGTATGTTTACACCACAGGTAGTGAAATGGCTGAAGCTTGAATTTGCAGATGTAAATTTGAATTACCTGTGTGGGACACTGAACAGCAGCATAGCCATGGCAGCATGGCTGGCTGTGCAGATGCTGAGCAGCTTTTTAAGTGTGCTGAGCTCTGTCCTATGGTGTGTACACAACTGGAAATTTGAAGATTTGACAAAAGTTACTTCATGTGTATCTACACTGGGAACAGTCATTTCTTGGACTGAAGAGTGAACTCTAGGGACTGTGCTCCTTCTCTTGGACCTCCAGCTCTGGGGAGACCCAGACCCCTTCTGAAACTCCTACCTGGCTTTGATGAACACCATCAAAGCCTTGTGGTGTTTTAGTAAAATGTATCCCCCTCCCTGATTTAGACATCACCATGGATGATCTTATAATGATGACCTACTGAACACAAATATACTGTCACTAAGTCAAAAAAGAACAGCATGGTTCAAACCCATAGCTTCAAGTTTCTTTTTGTATTCTTTTGTTGTCTTTCCTTCCACATGTAAATTTTTCTCTTTTAGATCCCAGTCATAATTCTTAAATGCTTTTGAGTTTCAAAATTATTGGAATCAAATCAGAAGCTAAGTGAGAATAACTATTATTACAGATTCTGCAAAAAATGCACAAGAGATAGAAAATAGAAGCACATGGATAGGTGGACATTGTGATTTCCTTTACTGCTTATTATGACATTTGATGTTTGACAAACTGTAATTATGGAGGACATGATAATTATTTTGATAGGAGGAATTATCTTGTTTCTGTTTATATTATGCATCTTTCCAGAGATCCATGGCCCAACATTCTCTTATGGACTGAAATCAAGATCCATCTTTCCTCCTCTCTGAAATCTAAATACCTGGGTTTTTTCTATGCTTTTTTTTCACCATTGTTCTTTAAAAAGAAACATACAAAAGTCATAAATGTATAAAGACTTAAACAAGTATACAGATCATTAGGAAATACTTTCTTGTGATTCAGGAAATAACTGTGATGCCATCCTACAGAAATGGATGGTGATGGAAGCAAAAAACGAACTTTTTGGTGGCTGTAGGACAAAGCATTCATGTACTGAAATGGAGATTTCTGGCTTTCAATCAGCTGCACTTATTGTCTGGCAGAACTAGCCAAGCTGCAGTACCAGTTTCCCTGGTATAGGTATACAGTCAGGTGGATGTGCTTGCTATCTTCCCAAGCTCCTCACTTTATTCTGCTTTTCTGCCTATAAAATTTGTGCCTGCTGTCAAAGAAAAAAACCTTTTTGCAAGAGTATCTTTCACCTTAGTGACATTTGGATTCTAATTCCAACTTTTACTCCTTATTTTCATGTAAAAAATGAGTTAGTGTGTCTCTCAGTACTTGATCAACAACAGCTGAAGTAGCTATCAACAGATCAAAAACATATGTACGGCTAATTCTTCTGACAGGTTTTCATCATTACCTCTGTCTTAATTTTTGTGGTTTAACAGAATTGTAAATGCATTTATCTGTGAGAGACTGCAAGTCAAGTCAATAAAGAGGTTGAAAAACAGTGCAAAAGCCAGAGGTTTTCTTGAAAGAGAGGTTTCTGCCTTCTGGTGGTAGGGCAGGGGATGCCTAGAAGATGAAAAGATGGATGACTAGGCACAGGCACTGCAGTGGACAGAATCCATTATGTAAACCAGGGAGATTTTGCTCCTGAAAAGTGAGAATAGGCCTGTTTCCATGAACCCCTCAAACATTAGGAATTGGTAGTGCAGGGAGAGCAGATCAGTGAAAATATGTTAACTTTTCATCTGTGAATCACCAGAGCATCCTAATGCTAGTCTAAAGGACTACCTAAATGTTACACATTTCTTAAATATACAGTGTATATTATGTAAGTTGTTCAGTGAACTAAAGACAGACCAAGCTGCTTCAGGCTTTAATATAAATTCTGTTTAAAACTTAAACCTCAGATGCAGTCAATCTAACCTTATGTATAAAGTGAAGTACCTCACAAAGGACCCTCATCACCCTAAGCTATGCTTCTAATCAGTGCACTTCCACATTTTGAGTGTGATGACCTGAATTATCTGCAGGAAGTGCTTTCTTCTCTCCACTGACTCTAGAGAGATCCTGTGGAAGCCAGGAATCTCAATTAAGTGCCTATAGTTAGATGAAAGCAACTTAAACCTGAATCCACCAAAAATTTGCATATGTCTTGGATGATCAGTGTATAACTGACTCCACATCCAATTCAGAAAACTTCTTAAGATGGGGACAGGGTAGACCTCCCATACCTTTATATTCAGCAAAACCGATGCCTCCTCAGATTTCACAGTGATAAGCTATGTTTGTCCTGGAGTCAGTCCATATCAGGTAATGAAATTCTAAATAGTAGAGGCAGATGCTTTTTCTACTTTCATGCTATGATTTGGTACTGATTAAAACTGTGTTACACATGCCTTTTGATTAAGATGTTAATATAGCAATATTTTATTTCCTCATTTCATGTTTCTCAAGCTGTGCAGTGCTAACATTTTTCTTCCAATGCTTGTAATTCCTTGAGGAGAGTATTTGTAATCTACTTCACTATCAGTCTCTTCAACTCTACCAGGTAATTTCTCTCTTTATTTTCAAGATGTCAAATAACAACTCAATCTATGTCTTATTTTACAAGGGCTTATTCCATTTTGGATAGTGTCTTGATGAACTGTTAGCCAGTTTCTATGGTACTGGACAGAAGTACAGATTTTGGGGACTTTTCAGTTTATTTGATTTCATCACTTTGAGCTTCAGTTCAACAATAAAGAATAAAGATTCTGTACTTTCTGTGTGAACATCACTCACAGCTTGTTCCCAATCACATAATTGGGTAGTTGCCATGAACATGTGCTGACCCTTATTTACATTACCAAGGGACCATCAGCTCTTAAGACTTATTTAGCTTCATTTTGAAATTTATGTGTTTGCACTTAAATCAATTAGTTGGATTACTGCAAGATTGTCTAATTAGAAAAAGGACCTTGGAATATTTTCTTTTTAAGCTGCTTTCTTAGATATTGCTTGGATATCTTTTCAAAGAACCTTTTAGACTTAAAAAAAATAAATAAAATTGGGATAATGAGGACTCTGAAAGTGTTTATTCAAAGCAATAATTGAACTTCTGAAGCAATTCAGGACACAGACAAGGAAAATATCATGAAACACACTGGGGAGTGCTGCTGCTAATTGTCTACTCGTCTAATATCACAATGAGAAAGGACTGTTTTAGAAAAGAACTGGACCATTAGCCATCTAACAGAAGAAAAGAAAAACTACATGATACATAAAACTGAAAGTGAAATGTCTGGATGTTGGCTTGCTCAGAATTTCAGAAAAATTTCTCTGGAAATCTAAGATGTTTATGGTATAATTTGATTTGCTCGTAAATTTCCCCCAGCCTGCTTTTTACTTCAGATTGGTTTGTTCTCTGTTCTCTGTTGACAAAAATGCCACTTTCATTTGGTCTCCTTTAGACTGATGCCTAAGGATTTTAGTGTGTATTTTATAGATTTTCATAGAATTATATAAGTTGAATAAGTTTTCTTAAGTTTCTCACATCTAAGGTGGCATTTAGAAGTCACTGAGCACTTTCACACACATTACCACGGACACACTATTTTGAAGAATACCTGTAAGGACTCCGGCTGAGACAATATGATGGCTTGTAGTCAAAACAGGAGAGTCAGCTCAGAGCCCTTAGAGGGGCTCAAAGGGGCAGTTCTGAGGGTGTGGGCACCAGGGGAAAATGCCACCATGGATTGGGTATATCTATCATATATGTTAATTACTGAAAGTTGTAAAAACTGTGACATCTCACTGGCATGTGTGTGCATACTTTTAGTGTGCACCTTAGAAGCTTCTAATAAAAGAACTATATCTATCTATCTATCTATCTATCTATCTATCTATCTATCTATCTATCTATCTACACTAATGTTTTGAGAGTCTTTTGCAGGAATTTGGGCATCCAGACCACCTAATCATTACACATGGATCTTTAATAACATTGGCATTTACAATTGTGTCTTGGGTTGAGCAAAATGTCAACTGTCCAAGACAAAGGGTCCTCCCCCCTCCCCCCCTCAACCAGCCAAGGGAAAAAAGGAGGGAGAGGAAAAAACCTCCAAACTAGGTTTATGCTGAAACTAATTATATGCCTTTATACAGAAAAGAGAAAATTAAGAGACAATTACAATATAACACACACTTAGACAAGTTAGATATAACAACAATTTTCTACTTCTCACCAAAACCAGATTCTATCACTCTAGATCTATAAGCACCCCAAAAGACACTCAGCAAGAAAAAGAATGTATAACAACAAAATATTTCTACTTCCCTGAACTCAAACAAAAGACAAGTAGTGGCAGCAGCAGGAGCAGGGCCTAGCACAGCAAAAGAACTCTAGCACGTCCTGCTTGTACTTCGGCCATGATGGAACTGCCTAAGCTAAACCCATAACAAATTGTATTCAAAATATGTAGTTGAAACACTTAATGAGATCATAACTTTTTAATAATATCAACATGCTGTATTGATTACTAGAAAAATCAGTGATTTTTGACACATTTATTGTAAGCTGTGTTACAACTGAAATAAGTATTTTAAAAATATTTCTATTTGAAAGCATTATTGAAAACTTCACTTTACCAAAATATATTTTTATCAATCTTTTTCAGACAAAACTAAAAAGTATGTTGTGCCATTTTGAGTCTTTTCACCAGCTGTTGTTTCAGATCATCTTCGTGTGTTACAATATGACATAAGGCTTGATTTGCAGGTGCTGCAGACAGCTAAAATGAATACTTTCTGTCTCAGGAAAACTGTAAAAAAGGTACAGAAGAGCAATGGGGACTCTATCATGCCAAAATATTCAAGTCAGAAAGGTATGGATTAGACATGGTCTTTTACCTGCGCCTTGACTGCATTACTAGCTGAGAGATACCCAAGACATACATCATCAATTCCTATTAAGGTATTAGATCTAGAGTGTCTAGTTGATTTCAGACACTTTCCTGTGACTATTTTAAGAATTATTAATTTACAGTAATTTAATTAGTGGTATGCTACGCTTCTAGGATTGTCTGAGGATTGTTCAGGGAGATGTCACATGTTTGGCCTGTAAACTTCCCTGTCAGTAGAGAATGAAATATATGAGACAAGATTTTTTTGATTTTTCTCCTGCCAGTGACAGTGGTACAAACTTTCAACTGAATGAAAACTTACAAAGAAAGCACAGCAAGACATTTACTTTTAGTCAACATAATTATAGTGCTAATCTGGATAAAATGTTAGAAACATTAGAGTTATTTCACTATATTAAATACGCATATATATTTTTTTTATTTGTGCTTCCTGGTCAGAAATTGTGTTGATGGCTAGGATCCAGCCATAAAGAGACACAGAAACTGTTGCGCAGAGAGAAGACATTAGGGAGAAAAAAATCTTCTGATGGCACCAGTTATAAAGATTTCTCTCTGTGTCCTTCCTCTCTATGTGCATGTAGCTCATGCACCTCAGTCCTGATAAAATGTTTCACTGTCAGCAGAAGAAACTGTTTAGCGAGTATAGTGTTTAACATTGCTGTGATGAAAAAAATCATGGTTAAAAAAAAAATCATATGGCTTATAAAAGGAGAAGCAAGTTTCTGCATAGTAGAAAGCTGGTGGCTAAAGTACCTTGGATGAAGCAACCTTTTCAACTCTTGTTTTGTTTGTTGTTTTTTTTTTTTCATTTTTTTCACGATCAAAATTTTGGATGGGAAACATTGCATCTATTAATAGAATATGTAATGCAGCAATGTTTATGAAATCCATGCCCAGCCTGATTAATGCATTTAACATGTTTGCACAAAGCTAACGAAATGAAAGGATGATAATAAATGTGTGATGAAAATGCTCAGCTCCGACAATCAGTGTGAGTATATCAACTTAATTAGGTTATTGGTTTTCATTATATACTTAATACTCAAATGCCCAAATAATTTAAGCACAAAATATGTTTCTGACTAATTAGGGGAATATTTGAAATAGTTTAAAATATATTCTTTTCTTGCCTCTTCTTAAAGGAAGGAAGAAAGGACATCTGAAATAACTTTTTTTTTTTTCTTTTAGGGAAACTTTTAATGTGGAGAAACATTTGAATTTTGAGAGAAAAAAACCTGCTAGGACAAAGAAAAAAGTCATACACTGTGTGAACTGTGTGGAAATTAATAAATGTACTCAATGTCTCTGTCATTAACAGTGCAGGTCTAGAGGTAGACAGACTTTGTGGCTAGATTTTGCCTAATAAATTCCACTGTGGTAAGAAAGCTTTAGAAAATAATGTGTATTTGACCTATACTGAATGTTCTTCTTTTTTATTAGCTAAACAAACTTAAGGCTCTCAAGATTTGCTTTGCAGTAGTAGGTGCCTGTACATTTTTATTTGTATTCATAGTCTCATTAAAGTCAAGGCATAATTTAGCTTCAGAAAAGCTACTGCAATGGGTGATTTTACACCTCAAATTGTTGTGATTGCAGTCTAATATAAACTCACAGGAAACAACAGGGATTATAGTTTTCATTTTCTAGTCAAAGACATTCGACACATCTGGTGCTGATTATTATATCAGCAAATATAATTATATTTTCTTAAAGTTAAGTGAAAAGCAGTACCAGAATTATAATGCCATAGTCATAAAAATGCACTTTCCCATTTTCTTAATGAAAGTCACCTTGCACTGGATAAGAATAGGAGTAAACTACCAATTGATATTTTGAGTTGTTTCTACTAAAAAGAGACTCATTATGTAAAATCATCTGCTGGGAACTGCATAATACAGTGTCTGTACTTAAAATGTTATTTCTGAAATGAAAGATTTCACCATTTTGAAAAATATTTCCTTAATTCTCTCAACTTGCCAAAATCCAAATGTGGAGCAGAATGTGTAATAAACCATGAAAATTAGAGAAATAAAACAATTACAAGCACAAGAAACATAAAACAGAGAATCATTACTTTTGTACAAATAACTCCATTTTTATCACCTCAGTTTCATGAATCTTTATTTCTTTTGTGAGGAATTCTCTACAGTGAATGTTAAGGGACAACAAATTGGCCAAGACGAGAATAAGTCTGAGAATGCAATGAGGAATGTAGTAGATATAAGACATTTTTAAATTGGAAGAAAAAATTGATATAACTAATAACAGATATAACTCACTAGACAAGAAAAATAAAGAATTTATCAAGATATGCCCCCCCCCCAAAAAAAAAAAAATGGATCTCTTCTTTTCCTCAGATTTCTTCCAAACATAACAGTTCAGACTCCTTTCATGGCTAAATGAGACAAAGGCTGGGCAGATTATAAAAGGCTTCACTCTTTGAGGACAAAGCCCAATCTAAATTATGTATTACCATGTGTCAGCCACAGAAAATTCTTTGATGTGACAATTTTGTTTGAAAGATTAAGATTATTCAAAGCTTTTGCATGCGCCCACATTCTTGGCTCTGAAGCATGAGTGCAGGGCTACAAATAAAAGGTATCTGTCTAGAAAGTATAACATTAATGTAGTTTAATATAAACTTATCAAGAAAGCTATCAAAGATCCATTCTGCAGAGGCTATGAAAAATATGCCACTTTAATTAGATTGATTTGAACTGTTTAAAAGTATCAAGTGTTCAGGCTAGATAGTAACTCAGAGCATGGAAAGACAAGTAGGAGGCAGTATCAAGCAGCTGCAGCATGGCTAACATGTAAGCAGAAGACTTAGATCTGCTAAAAGGATTGGACCATTAGACTGGTTTTCTTTTCATTTCCATCCCAATTCAGTGAGAAGGCACTTGTGCTGGACTGAGGAGACCTACTCATTCTTTAGGAGACAGACTTTCCATATCAGCAATTTGGTAGGGCAGGACTTAAGTGTTTTTATTTCAGTTCAGGCAGAACTAGTAAATCTAACTTTGCCAGATTTGGAGAGAATTTGATATCCTTGAGAGGTCTCTATAAATATCAACAGTGATTCAGTTCAGAAATATGCCACTAAAGACAAAACCCCCAGTGTGACTGGTACAAAGTTTTCTTTGACTTTGAAATTGCATTGAAGGAGCAGGCAAATGAACTTTTCAGTAGGAAAAGAAGCCCTCACTTTTCAATAGTTGATCACTTCATTATAGGAAAGAGAAATTATTTTACTCAAGGAAATAAAAAAATGTGTTTTCAATAACCATTTCACTTGTCTAAAGGAGACCACTAGACCATGTACCCTGAGTTACTGTCCATTTTGTGAAGTAAATGCATCCTCATTGGATGTAATGCTGTAAACGTATGAAAGAATAGAAACAGAAGAAAATATCTTCAGCTTTACAAGCATGAAGGATCCCAATTTGGATGTTCAAGATAAGGGTTTATGAAGCCTGAAAAGTTAAGTGAGTAAGGAAATAATGTGGCATGGCTGTATGAATACATCAAATAACTTGCAGGAAATGTCCTTAATTACCAGTGCTGAAGAAAGAGTTATAACACAAAGATTCTAGCATTCTTTCATTTGATTGTACAAGAATTTTGACTGCTGGGAGTTTTTTGCCTTGATTTTAAATGTATAATGATTTTATGGTCACGGATTTTTTAATTTTTTTTTCTTTATGTAGTAGTAGTATTAAGACCTGTTTGACCTGTCCAAAGTACTTTTCAACAGCTCTGTTTACTTCTGTTCATTCTATGAAGATCATCAAATCATTAAATCATAGAATGGTTTGTGTTGAAAGGAACCTTAAACCTACTTCCTGCCCCCCTGCCATGGGCAGGGATATCTTCCACTGGACCACGTTGCTCAAAGTCCCATGCAGCCTGGCCTCAAACACTTCCAGAGATGGGGTCTCCACAGCTTCTCTGGGCAACATGTTCCAGTACCCACACAACAAAGAATTTCTTCCTAATATCTAATCTAAACCCACTCTGTTCAGTTTAAAACAATTTGCCTTTATCCTATCACTACACACCCTTGCAAAAATCCGTCTTCATCTCTCTTGTAAGCCTCCCTTCATACAGTGAAAGGCTGCTATAAGATCTGCCCAGAGCCTTCTCTTCTCCAGCATGTTTTCATGGAGAGTCCCAGTTCTCTCAGCCTGTTTTCATGGAGAGGTGCTCTAGCCCTCAGATCACCGACATGTCCCTGTGTATATATCTGTATGGGTAGGGATATGTATGCCCAAATGAAAGCACATGTAGTTTTTTGCTGGAACACAGATGCCATATAAACTTGGAAAGTGTGCTTGTATTATGACAAAGGAAGAAGCTTCAAAGTTGATTGATGCCAAAGATAAAGAGGAAATAGCAGAACATGTTGTGAGTAGGCACAAAGTGTCCTTATGCGTATGTTTAGAAAAACAGTAATTACCAGAACAGCTTGCAATAACTAAGAAAACCTCAGTACTTCAATACTTAAAATTCCTTCACATGTAGACTTTTACTTTGGTCTGTGCATATTTTGTGGTAATTTTAACCTTCAATAATACATTTTTTCCACCTGTAACACATGAAAGTTCCATACTGGACTTCCTCACAGAATGCCTGCATTGGACTTGATTTCTGATTTTACTATAAGCCACAATGTATCTGATGCTTCTTCAGAGATATCAGTCATGTAGTTATGGGTCTTACTTCTTTCAGTAAAAGCAACTTCTTCATCCCTCCACAAAATCCAAAGTTTTGGGGTCTTCTGAATGTGTTGTCTAAATATGTGACAGTGCCAATCAATTAAGAAATCCAAAGAAATACCTTCCCCTTTCCAAGGATTTTCTTGCCAATAGGAACGTATGTGTATATTTTTTTGACCATTGCAGATTTCAGATTATCAATTACCATGCACATAAGGATTTCCTTATATTTTACACAGCTTTAATTATATAATTTGAGGACATCTTCTAGTGCCTTCTTTGACATTCATTCAGTTTCTTATCAGAACCTGAAGATTAAACTCTGCCTACTGGAGCAAAGGTTATGTTGCTATGGATAATCTATCGCCATTCATCTAAATGTATGTGTCAGTATCTCAGTATTAGATCCATGTATGTAACCTTGCCCATGGACCTCAGTGTATGTACCTCTCTTTGCTCTTTTGCAGGCATTGTCTATATAGAAAAAAATATTGGGGAAGTTTACACTAAGGATTAAAAAAGTCAACATGAGTCAACCCTTAAATTTAATGGTATACTTTCTGCATATTCATAGTTAGTCTTTATGCAAAAATTAGAGACCATTTTCTGCTGCTAAAAAAATTCTAATACTGCTGATGCCTTGATTTTCATGTTGATATTTAGTCTATGAAGTCTTATAATGCTTTCATGCACCAAATGCTGCTGTTCATGCTCTTTAGGTTTCTTATGACACCTTACCATTTCACTGATGTACAGAAAATCAGTTTATCGAGGCCTCCACTCATATGCAGTTAAAATCCAATATTTCTTGAGTTTTCTAGATGAGAATGTACCCTTCCACACCCTTTTTTGAGGGTATCTGTGTTGTGTATCATCATTATAAATTAGTTACTTGGACTTAATATATGATTTAAAATTATGTTTCATACTAGTCCATCAGTAAGAAATACTGACATGTACATATTAACTTTTTTTCCAATTTGCATCATGCCATGAAAGATAAAAGGATTATGTCTGTATTTTCCTTTCTTTACATCTTCCTCCTCAGCATCAAAACAGCAGTCTAAAGGAGCTGGAATAGGAAAAAGTATAGAAAAGCTTTTAATTCATGAAGCTTTTAAGTGAGAGGATTAAGAGAGTTTTCCCTTGCCACTTCGTTATCATCACAACCTCTTTTAAACTTTGTCAGCTACTTGTGACTGCGCATAAGTTGTCCTATGCTTGATCAAGTCCTTACCTTCTAACATAGCATTAGTTTTAATTTTATCAGATGTTTGGGATTTCAGATCTCTCTTTGATCTTTAAAACAACTTTTTTTTAAAGAGGTGATAAAACTAATGAATTGCAAATCACTTTTGATAGTTTTGAGATTTAGTACAGGTATTAGGAAGGATAACACAATACTCCACAGGAAGTTGAAGCTTTTTGAAAACTACTGTGAAGCTTCTTATGAAGAATAATGTTCCTAGAGAAGACCTAATTATCTGGGAAACTAGTGCTTACATTCAGATGGACATGAAATGATATGAAGTGAGATAATTCTGAGACTGGAATGTTTCTTTCATGAATGTATACTTATAGGTCCTGAGGGCACTGCAGGACCTACTGTCCCTGTCCCTCATGGCTCCCTAAATCCTGTCCATGGCCCAGAATCCCATTTTATCCCTCTCAGGACATGAGCCCTTGCCTCAGTGACACGCAGCAGGGCCAGTCTCCAGCTGTCCACAGCCTTGCCCTTCCCAGCTGTGGGCCCCAGTGAGCCAGGCTCACTTGGGGACTCACATCCCAGCCCAGCCTCAACTCACTCCCGTCCCCATTGAGGTGCCCAGTGCCTGGAGCTGGAAATGTCCCAGTGCCCCCTGAGATCAACCCTTGTGGCACCATGACCATATATTTTCATTGTCTTTAAGATTTTTCAGTCAGTCAATTTTTCACATGAACAGCTGAAAAAGTTATGGGAGAAGGATGGAGAAGCAGAGGTGACATGTGCAAAGGCAGAGAAGAAGACATTTTTCATTCTTCCATTGTCACCAGATCTACAAAATCATCTTGAAAGAAAGAATATTAAAAAGCTGAATTTTCTGAAGGGAGGGGTCACTGTGCAGCATAGGTGGAGATCTCTGCAGATATCTGCAGCTGCTCTGTCATACAGCATGTCTTTTAGACATGTTAACACAATACTTACTGATGCACTATACACTGACTTCACAGACTGTTTTCTGAATTAGCTCTTCTTTACAGTGTTTTTCCAGTTCATTTATACTTTTTCCTCAGTTTCTTGAGCATCATGTGTAAAGCTTGAACTGATTATATTGACATTTGTCTTAATGAAGCTTATTACAGCCCCAGAAAATTTATTTTTATTTGGTGACATGGTAATGTTTTCATGCCTTCGTCATCATCTTTAAATAAAATTTCGATCATCTAAGTACAACATAGAACAACACCGTGACAAATTTGGCTTTTCTTTGTTTTGGTGTTCAAGATTTCAATTTGATTTTTTGTATTTAGTTTGAATTTCACAGCATATTTTTATATTAACCCAGTAATTGAGTGTATTATATTTCTGTTTGCAGTTTTTAGTTATATATGTTCTAGATCAGTCTGAGCATTACTAAGATTAATCTTTACTAAGAAATATGTATTTTTTTCTCACTTTTGGCATCCAATTTCATTATTTTTTTCTCAGAATGATAGGTCTTGAGTACCTAAGCCTATCATTAAATCAATAGGAAAAAGATAAAATATTCATAGAGTGATGCAGGAAGGATTTTTGATTTTTTGATTTTCACATTTTGTAGATTTTAGGAACACAGTAGCTGTAGCAAAGTAGATTTTTAGTGGGTTAGTATTTCTAGCAGCTTAAGTTTAATGTCTTTCTATCGCTATCCCTATCCCAGAATGGGGAGCTCAAATTCCTTAGCTGTTTAGTCTCTGTTTCAAGGTACAAGACTGAAGGGTATCAGAAGACATTAACACGGGGCAGAGTGACCCAGAACTAAGGACACTGGAAAACCTCCAAGAGCCCTTTGTGTGCTGAAGAAGAGGAGAGTGATGAAGAGGGGGTCTCATCAACCCCAGACCCAGTTCCTAGGGGGGTGGGACTGGGGCGGAACAGAGGTGGAACTGGAAATGTGTAAAGTGATGATTGGATGGATCATATTATAAAAGCTATGGAAATTAAAGCTTGCCCAAGCGCGCGTCGATGTATTCCTGGGAGAGCCTAGGTGCTCATTAAAGTAGCTACCCTTTATCTTATCTACTAAAATTTGGCTTGGAGTCTTTTTTACAGACTTTTAAGGCATCAGAGCCCACCAAAAGCAATAGAGACACATCTTTTTTGTTAGAGACCCGTGATTTCAGGCCTGTGTTTCTCTCCCTTTATATGTATTTAGACTCACAGCCATAGGTCCTCAAATAGCATTTCATTCCTGCAGATCAATTATTGGGGTGTTGAGACTAAATTAACAACAGGTGAACATCTGATTAAGATAAGACACTTCTGACTGTACAGGCTCAGTCTGTTAATCTTCCCGACACCACTTGTGTCCCTATGGCATCAGCCTTCCCCCAGGCAGAGCTCAGAGGGAGCCTGTGCTGAACTTCTTTCAGCCAACTGGCTAATTTAATTTAATTTGCTTCTTCTAAGGACTCCACATTTCTCAGCAGTAACTGGCAATGGAGAAAAGTGGAAAATGGAAGCAGGAGGCTTCATGAGCATATTGGTCAACTCCAACATCACAATGACTACTTTACAAATACACTTAGAAACTTCAGTAATATTGCAGAGAGCCAGAGAATAGAGCAGTATATACCAATATCTAATGAGGTTGCTCACATGATAGACGTTCACGTTATTCCTCAGCAGTATTATATCCACTGAGATTTTGACTCTGTTGAATTCAGAGGTACAACAAATAACTCTTCAAACATTCTGATCTGACTTGCAACAGCAAAACCAAAAGAAACAGAGAGTTCTACAGCTGACACAAGTTCAGGAAGATGGGAAACAGACTTACAGAGAAGCACTGGCCCCTCAGAGAAGTCAGCTTTCTCTACACTGCTGACTCTCCAACAGTCGTCGTCTGTATTCCCTCACTGCAAAGGTGTCATGGTCACAGTAGTGAACAGTATCTACTTTTTTTTTTTCTGGTTCCTCTCTTGTGTGCTGTTCCTTAAAGACAAACAGACCAAGTGGACTGCTATAAACAGAGGCAGAGATTGTTTCTCCCATGGGACCCACCAAGCATGCAGAGGAAAAAGAACATTCCAGGGATGGTCTAGAGGATGTGAATTCCTTTTATTATGGGACCGGAGGGATTTTATGGGGTTTGGTGGGACCCAGAAAGCCATTAAATATACCGAAATTGCTCCTGGAAGCAAAGACATCCCTTCACTAGCAGTGGATTGCTTATATAATATTCTTATATCTATTCTATGTGACATAGTAATTTTGGAATGTCTTTGTTTAAGAAGTTAAATATTCTATTTATATTTCAATCATTTCAGTCACTTAAAAAAAAAAAGTTTAAATGCTGCTTATTCTTTTGGAGTGTTTTTTTGTACGAAAAGCACGAGAAATATCTGCCTCAAAGCTTTGACTGACTAAAAATCCCATCCAAGTTATCAAGGCAAAAAAGGAACTGTAACCCCAGTGCACAACTACTGTGAATGAACCTGGCCAACTTTTGCTGTTTCCTTTGAAATGGTAGTAGCACAGGAGGGAACAGCTTCCATTAGAACAGAACCATACTTTTTGATACATTCTTTTCAGAAAAATTTGCAGAGCACAAAGAAACTTAAGACCCCCCAATTTTGCGCCATTTCTTCTTCCTGCCTTTTCCACTGTTGTAATAAGTTCCTTGTTTTCTCGTAATATTTCCCATCAGTCTCCTGCCTCAGAAGTCTATGCATAGGTCCCCTCTTCCTTTGGTATATGAACAGCTATTCAGAATTTTCTGTCTCTGATGAGTCTTGTGGGCCAGTAGGCTATTTCTTGTTACACGTCTGCATCTTATACTCTTGGGAAAATAATTATTTGAAGTTAGTTATCCTTATTAACCATCCCTGTCACAAATGGTGGGACAGTACCAGTATGACTCTTCACTTTCACTAATGTGTGCTACTGCCCAGTGGCTGAGAGTTTGCTTGTCTGAGAGTGGTAGATTTTAAGAGAGGCATATACTTTGCAGGCTGAAGAAGTATAACAGACTTTCCGGGAGATATCCTAGAGGGTTCCCAGGCTAAAGGGTTCTACCATTAGAATTTGAGATCTCCAGAAGCCTGATGTCTTAGAGGCACATGCAATAAGTCTGATTGAAGGGGTCATTTTCAGGTGTCAGGAAGCACTTGTCAGAAATGAGGAATGAAAGTGAAAGGAAATGATTGTGAAGAGAGAAGAGGAAATGATTTAGAGTTAGCATCCAGGAATGCAGAGGAGGCACGTAGGGAATATATATGTGGAGGAGAACAGGTGGGACAGACTATCTGCTGAATGCAGGCAATTTTCAACAGCAGTTGCAAAAGCAGAGGAGTTAGCTGTTGGATTTGTTTTGGCTGAGGCATGAGCTGAAGCTGAGCTGATATATGACTTTGGTACATGACATTAATGCCTAGAAAAGGCTCTGGAAACTTGTCAAGGGTATTGATGAATCCTGAATTAGTGTTATAGATGGCCATCAAACTCATGGGATAGACCTTCTGCCACCTGACAGTGTACAGTGTCCTTTTAGCTACTCACAACCTTCTAGAAATTCTGTCTTTTCAGATGAGTTCATGTTTGGTCCATGTCTCAACTTACTGCTATTTGGGGAAAATGATGACCATGTCTGTTCAGTTGCAGATTATCTCCATGAATTTGCACAGGATCTAGTTTCTGTAGACTTGATGCCCATGTATGGAGAGCAGTTGGTGACATGTTTGCATGTTTTTTTTTGGTTTCTGCATCAACAAAATCATGCAAAAGTAATAATACTATAAAGTTCTGGATACAGGTCAGTGTTTCTTGCTTCTGTCTTCATCCATAACATCTAGGAAGCTGAAGAATTTCCAGAGGATTGTGATTTTTAGGACAAGGTAGCTTCTGCTTAACCGTGCCCCTGCATATCTACCTCTGAAAAGCTGTATGTTTGACTGGCTGCATGCCCCAGTGACTAAGATGGGCACTCAAGACATCATATCATGGCTTCTCCCTGGTCTCTAGCCTATGCTCCAGCTTTCTCCTGCATCTCCATGGTTGCAGGAGAAATGTCCCCATCCCCCATCCTGATGAGCTAGCTTCATCTTAACACCTGTGGTACTCTTAATAGCTATTAGAAAACAAACTGAATACAAAATAACTGTCTTAAGGACAAATACAAGTGACAAAGGACTGAAAGTTTTTATATAGACAGGTTAAGTGCTACTTTCTGCATCTCCAGTGGGTTTTACTGAGTGGGCATAGGTTTGGCTGCCTGATTTATTTGGCCAAGGAATTAGGCTTCTCACTTGATTTTGACGTAGCATTGAAACAGAGTTTGAGGAAAGTTTTCAGAGGGTAAAGATTTATGCATTTGTGGGACAAATAGCTTAACCAACTTAACCAGCACAGATTCTCATGACTAAAGAAAGAGAACCTAGCTCCTATTTTACCTACCTAGACAAGTAAATTAAAGAAATTAAGGAGACCTATAATCTTTAAAGTTATGTTGGACTGACTAAGTCAAATAATTAATTTAATCTTAATTATATGATATAGACTCCTAAGATATTTAAAGTATCTTCTCCAGCTGGTACAAGGCCTCTTGGTAATTAATGGGAAGTTATATTTACAAGAAAATATATGGCACAGCTGAAGATTTTTTTTCCCTGAGACTTTGAAAGAGTTTAACCTCCACCTCCTCCACAAATGGAACAAATGAAGAGCCAACTAACTTGCAGTCCAACCAGAAAGATAAGTGCAAGATCCACCAAGATAAAAATAGAGTTCAGTTAGGTTGGGTTCCTAATATACAACCAAAGTGTGGCTATTTTTAAAGGAATGGATAAATCAATAAACAAAAGAAAACAGACAAAACAAAGAAGTTAGACTTAAGCCACTAGGGACATTTTGGTTCCTTTTAATTTTCTTTAGGTTTTCTCAGATGAACCAAACTAGTTAAATAACTTCACTAAATGGAATTGTCTTATTGCTGTGTTACATAATGTTCTCCTACTAATGAATTTGAAATATAAAACTTTGTGGAGTTGAATGATCTTCCAGCCATGTCCCTATATCTTGTATTGTATGTTCAGCAATGACTTCTACCCTTGGAAGTCAGGAAATTGTTCAGTGAGTGGAAGTTCCTTTATTTGCTCAAATCTAATCAGTTTTGTTGTAATTCTGGTTATTATATGATTTTAGTGCATTGCAGACTTTAAGCTCAGTCATATTGCCATAGGCTTCCTACACTCTCGTTTAGAACAGATTCCTTTTAGTTATCATGGTCTAGTCTCACCAAGTCAGGAGACTGAGACTATGAGCAGTGCATTACACGTATCTCATTAGAATATCAAAGAGCCAATGTACCCTGTTCAACCAAAGCTGCTTGTAAATACCAAACTTGTGGAAAGATGAATAACATATGAAAAATGAAAGAATATTATCAGTAGTGGATATATGAGGATCAAGAAGAACTGGAGCCGATAAAAATAAAGATGGACAGTAAACTTGAAGCAGTGGAAGTCTGCATGTTGGATGTTGCAGAAGAATTTGTACAGGTTTTTGGTTCTGTATCCCCTATGCAGTTTCTACCCCCTATGTTCATTCCCCTCCCATGTAATCCCCTGTGGCTTGTCCCATCTCCCAGGCTGGGGCGGCCCCGCCTGAGGGGATCATCTTTGTGCCCCTCTGCCAGCATATGTAGCAATGCACCTGCGCTTTCCACCCATTCTGTCTCAATCCCTGAATTCCTACTGGTTAGTTCTCCTTTCATTTGATGAGTGTTTCCCCATCAGCTCTCTGGTTGTCAGTTATTCACTCTGCTCTTGCCCTCTCCCAATCGCGTCCAAGTTCCAAAGCCCATCCCTTAGACTTCCTTCCTCTTTCTAAGACCCTGTTCTTATTGGATGGTTAATGATTGCTGACACATTGTCACCCAATCCCCTTTAAGTTTCCACCCAGTTTCAAATACCTCCCTTAACCGACCCTTTATACGTCAGCTCTTTCTTTAATAAAGTACTTCTTTGTTCACCCTCTCGCTGAGTATGGAGGGTGTCCTTGGGATCTGTTCCTCCTCAGTCAGCAACTGTTAAAAACTGATCAGTGCCAAAACTCTTTCTACCTCCTAGTGAACGAAATCAGTTTAGATTTGTCAGAAATGGCTTGTCTGCAAGAACAGACTTTACCTAGAGGCTCTTTACAAGTGCTTTATTTTCACACATTTCACCACTCTGATCTGATTTTTTAGTCCTTGAATTCAAACAATGAGAAGCTTGTGAGGTCATGTTAAAACAAACAGGTGATGACAGATTATCAGTGTCTGTCGGTATATACAGGTGAGAAAGAAAATCAGAATGCTGGGAACTTGACAAGACGCATTGTCTATGGAATAAAGGGCACTTTCAGAGTCTACAGGCACGCTCATTAGAAACTTGTGTAGATCTGATTCATTACCAGCTTGGAAATGAGGGGAAAACAAGAAGATTATGTTTTCTTATTTAATTAACAATGAATGCATAAATGAGATACCTTGCTATGCAAAGGGCTGTATAGTTTAGGTGTTTGCTAAAATTTCTGTGACCATCATTTTACACTCAAAAGTTTTACAGTATCTTTTATTCTGCCCTTCCATCTATTTGATTACTCATTCATTATTTTGCAAATTTTTGCCAAATGCATTTTGCAGTTATTCCTTATTAGCCAATGATTTAAATATCTGCAGATACCTGTTTCTTGCCCTTAAGAGGATGATTTGATGAAAGAAGGGAATCTCATATAACCAGCTGAATTATCTTTTTATTATTTTTTTATTCAAACCTCATTCATATTGCACTGATCTGAATCTGAATTTCTTTTGGAGGCCATTCCTTTACCCAGAAAGGTGAGATTGTAACTCTTCAAACATGAAACAATTTAAACCTTTGATGAGCAAACTACTTGGTTCTTAACATACAACTTCAGCACTCATTTAGGGATGATCCAAATCATGTCTGAATTTATTTTAGATAGAAATCTTGTGTATGTATTTGCTCCCTTAAAGCACAGATGTAATATTTGAAGTATGTCAACTGATGATGTTTGAATATGACTGTGTGTTGTGCTGCAAAGTGCTAAATAAGCAGTGCACATACAATTTTTCTGATAGTCTGTAATGAAACGTATTTTTTTGGTGAACTCAAAAAATTGCATTGCACATATATATATATAGTCATTGAAGTGAAATTCAGGTCTATCACATGACTTCAAAGACAAGTCTGACTGGAGGACATATTTGACTGTACAGTAAGGAAAACAGATATGGTAAAATAAACCAGTCTTGTGACATTTTATTTTCCACAAATAAATCACAATATTGAAGGCTTGTCTTTCCTGTTCTCACAGCCAGGAAAATGTTTTATTAGAGACGCAGTCATCAGCAGTGCATTCTTAAATAAATATATAAATGTATAAACATTTTATTTTTGACCTGTATAAGATCAAGGATGATATTCCATACATCCTGTAGTCTTTTTAAGTGTTAATAAAACTCACTCTGACTTGCTGATTTGGTGGAAAGAGTAAATGTTCAGGACATGATTTCAGCTAATACACTTAGGAAGTGTCCTGTTTCTCTGATAAAACAGAGCCAGATGATGCTAGTCATTTTGCACTTATGCAACAGTAGGTAAGCTCTGCAAGAGTTGGAAGATACCTTTGGTGCAAGATGGCAGAGATGAATTTATGGTGATATGCTTTCCCTTGTTTTTAAAATGTAGTTTACACTAATATTCTTCTCCAGGGACACCCTCTAGTCGCGGGGGAGAAGCTTGCGTGCCCTCATGAGGTTGACAGCTATGCTGGCGGTGGTTTGTGCCGCTGGTAGGGTCTCCCATGCCAGACAGGTCTCAGCTGAAGGGTCAGACAAAG
>JAWWLZ010000082.1:82559136-82595622 GCA_035041345.1 Poliocrania exsul | reverse complement strand
TATCCCGTATCGGCCTTTTTAGCCACCAGAACGCTTGCAGCAAGCGTGGGTAGTGCCCTTCCCAAATCTTCGTTCGCGAAGCCTAGCCATGATGATGACACTAATATTAATTTGACTTGCATTGTGTTTCTTCTCTTTTTCTTAACTGCATCCATTTGCATTTTCTTTTAAAAGCAAATTTTCACAGGGCAGTTAAGTCACAAATGTACTGCAGTTGACCTAATTCTACTATCACCCTCACCAGTGTTAGAACATTGAAAAAAAGTTTCAATATTTTGAGTTGGTTTTTTCCTTAATATTTTATTCATGAAAGACAAGGCATTTTATATCAGTTAATAAGTCAATGATATCTGATCAAATGGGATCTATGAGATTATCATGTTCCTTATTTTCTGCAAGACTCAGTTTAAGATGTTTCTTTTTTCTGACACAGGTCTCTCAGTTCAGATGAGATGGGGAGATGTCACAAGATTCACCACATAAGTGTGCTACTACTCAGCAATTTTCTGTAGATGGCATGGTGCCTTTTCCTTATGGTCATGCACCGTATCAGCTGAGGTATCTGGACCTCACCTTCCAGCCATGAAGGCAGGCCAAGGAGGTGGGAGTCAAAGTTCAGGGAGCTATTGTGGACCAGAGGTATTCTGGACCAGATGTATAATTGTTACAAGGATATTAAAAACAATATAAGGTAGTTCCCCAAATGACTAAATACAGTTATATCAGCTGCTTCTCTGGTCCTATTCTCTCAAAAATATCTTTTTGTTCTTTAAAAAAAACCCAACAAAATAATTTAAAAATTTCCTACTATTATTTTTTGTTATTGTAATAATTTCCTAATTTTGTCCTAATCAGGATGAGAATAAAAACTGTATATCTCATTTTTCAGACTGACAAAATGAAGTCAGTAATAGATCCTAGAGAGTTGTGTATATTTGAGTTTGTCAAAAATACCAGTTTTTATCAGTAATGATGTGTTGTTTCTTTGTTTGGTTT
This sequence comes from Poliocrania exsul, assembly GCA_035041345.1. Taxonomy (NCBI): domain Eukaryota; kingdom Metazoa; phylum Chordata; class Aves; order Passeriformes; family Thamnophilidae; genus Poliocrania; species Poliocrania exsul. Next base: position 82,594,626 of record JAWWLZ010000082.1, on the reverse strand, counting down.
TCATTTTGAGGTGGATTGTGCACTCAGTGGGGTTGTTTAAATGAAATAAAACAGAGCTGAATTATTTACTTATTAAAAAGTATATTTTTTTGAGTTCTCAGGTATAATTTGGTCAACATTATTTTCTTCTTGAATAGAATTCTGGAAACTAGAGCACTTACAAATATCTTCTGATTTCTGTAGCTGTTTTTCTATAGTAATGGTCAGCATTCTGAATGATGGTTTAAAAATAGACATCTGTACAGCCACGGTGTATTCCAGTTTATTCAGTGTTTGAAGAAATGCCTTTAAATGGAAGTGATCTACTTTACTGGGAGAGCTAAAGAAAGATCAGTACATACAAGTGTATCGATACACAAGTCACAGAACTGTATTCCCGAAGAATAAGACCGTTATAGTTAGCAGTTAAAAGAGTAATAAGTTAGATTTGAGTTCCCTTCCTCCTCTGTACTCGCTTCAGGACGTATTTGTAGTAAGTTATAGTTCCTCTTTCAGGTTTTCTCTAACAAATGTAAACAATCCAAATCCACCTGATCTTTTCCTTCAAGAGTCAATGAATAATACATATAACTTTAGAGATCCTATAGAAATAATTATTAGAGATGCCTGAGTTCTAGTCAGGTTTGCAAATTGTTATGAGTTAGTTTCATAGGTTTCTGCTTTGGAATATGGGTGGGGGTGGGGGCAGAGGGAGTTTCTTTTCTTTTCTCTTTTGACTTTTTGCTTGTTTGTTTGTTTGGGATTTTTTTTTTTTTAGGCATTCAGTATGCCTCTAACCCTGCAATTCAGGCAACATTATAAGACAAATGAAGAAAATGAACATTTTAAAAAGATTGAAATTCAAGCAAATGTACATAGATGATTTCTATTGGATCAGAGGAAAACAATTTGCTCTGCATGAGTTACCAAGCTAGTAAGGAAAGTCTTTTACTAGTATTTGTATATATTATGATGTACAAATCCTTTGTTTCTTTTCTTTGAGTGTTGCCTGAGGCTTTCACATTCCTGGAATGGGGTTTGGGGTTTGTCCAGCTCAAGCTGTAATGGAAAAGAAAGCATACTTTTCTTGCAAATAAAGATCAATTGTTAATTATTAAAGATTACACTGTCATCTGCCTTACTATACTTACTATCTGCTATACTGATTTTTTTGAAAGATACTTAATAAAAAATATAAATGTATAGGTTTTCTAAATAAGCATTTGCATTCACAAACTAGAAAATCCCACATACTGATGTCTAATAATGGTAAACATTAATCTAGATTGCCTGTGAAATCACCACAGCAATAAGATTAATTTTAACTGTCTCAGAAAAGATGGAGGCAATGCAACAGTACACTCAAAATTACTCTTACTTCTAATATTTGAAAGCATTCTTATTTTGGTTCTGCAAATGTGTTAGCTGTTACTGACTCCTATTTTTAAATATGCACACTGGATTAGAAATAGCTAATACTTGCTAGAAGTAGGACAACACCTGTGTTCTTCCACAGAATTCGATTTACTTATTATCTGTGGAGTAGCTCAGCCTAACCATCAAAATCTGCTTTCAAATATAGAGCATAGATGAAAAAATTTTGAAATCCTTAATCTACTTTGATAGAGGAATATTCACAGTTTTGAAGTAACATTTCTCTTCTAATATGTCAATAGGGAAGTACTTTGGAAAGAGAACCCTTCAGACTTCTCTTAGGAGGGGAGGTAGTTTTCAAGGCCCTAATGTAAACTAGGGCATCACTAAACTAAATTATGAACAAAATATCTAGTCACAAATGGCACTGTCACAGAAAACTATCATTTTATGGTCCCTGTTATATTTTTTTTAAATCCTCCACAGAGTCTCAATACTTCCAAAAGCTGTTCATAAAAATAGTAAACAACAATAAGAAGTCTATGGTGGAACCCTACTATTTCACTATTCTTTAATTCAGGTGAATAAATTGAATCACTGGCTTCATTGGTATTTATTGCAAGACTATTATTGATTACAATTGAAAATGTATTTCAAGTTCTAAATAACTTTTTATTTAGTCTTATTCTAAAATATTTTCCAGTTAAAAATAATACAAAACTCCACTTCAGTATTACACTAAGGGAAAAGGAAAACCCGAACCATTGGTAACCATCACATTGATGGTTAAAATAGAACAAACATGACAGATTTTGATTAATATAGTTCTAAAAAAGTATTTTTGTTTTTGGAGACAGGAAATTTAATTTTCTTAGCTTGTTTTTCTGTTTCTTTTTTTGGTTTTTTTTTTTTCTGTGCAAGAAAAGCATTTTTAAGGATGAATATGTCTCCATTCTCTTTGTGATTTAAGTGGGTTTTGTTGCTATTTTTTAATATGAATTTAAAGAACTGCTCAAGAAATTTAAGCCTGCAGAATACACTAAAGTACTGATAAGTATTAAAAATTAAGTAAGACTCCATTTTTTTCCCAGTACCCATTTGTGGAAAGATAAGTTGATTGACCGTGTACTACGGAACTGTTAATAACATGAGAAACATGAAAAAAGTATAAAAAATGCTTGCATATCCCTTAGCAACAAATTCCAGTCAGAATGTTTTCTCTTTCCAAGAATGTGTCCAGGAGTTTGGATGCTCATTAAAACATATAAATGCAGAGTAAGTTGGGAAATACTTTTCTTGCATAGTAGAGTCAAACAAAAAGGAACAGTTTTGGTTTTGCTTTTGCTTTTGCTTTTTTTATGCAAAAATTTCAAACAGCTCTGCAAGTATTTGGATTTTTAGGTGTCATTAGAGAATTCGACAGGGATCTAGAGTTTTTTGTATCTTCTTGCTTGATTATACATGCTTGATTTTCCATGAGCATATTTTCTGTGCTGTACCACCTCTCTCCATGAAAGGAGGCAATAATTTCAAAAGCCACAGCACGTCATGAAAAATAAGGATTCTGTGCAATAAGATGTCAATATGTTCTGTGTATTTCCCATAAAATAACTAAATGGGCACTAGAGAATATCTTTAGGTTTAGAATTTCAGAATAATGACAGTATTTTCCATTGAAAAAAGACAGTGAACCACACCAGCAAAAACAGTTGTTAGAAAACCTGCTTTTGTGTGGTAATAAAAACCAGGCAAAACCCAAGAAAATCAGAGAAGGCTCATGAAGACCTTCAATCAATCGTAGTAAATAAAGACAACACTTGACTTTGCTATTTGCTGAGTATCGCAGTCCTATCTTAAGCTATTTGATATACCATGGAATAAAAATGTGAAGTCAAAAGCAGAACACTTACAGAAATCATAGTCTAGGCTCTGATTGCTGCACTAGGAAAGAAGCTGCTGTATTTCTGCATCAGGCCCAGAACAACCTGGGGGAGGATGGATGGGAAACTGTCCATCCCAGAGAATTCAATCTTTGGGTAAACAGGTATAGAGATTGTCTCAGTTTGAGGGGAAAAACCAAAATGTTTACCCACAAGCGGAGGAGGGGGTTTCCTCCTCAATAATCACGCCACTCTTTATCAAATTTAAGAAAAGGAACTTTAATCAGACAATGGATAGAAGAAGGATAACTGTTCTTAACTAAGATAGATAGATATATATATGTAGGTATAGATATAACTGTAAACAGATCAGAGCAAACTGCTTCCCCCAACACCACTAGAAAAAAACAACAACAACCAAACCAGCAGGTTTCCTCCTGGAGAAAAGTTATAGGAGTGTCTGTGTCACAACCCGGCTGGCTGCAGGGTGAGCTTCCAGTCCCTCTCCAGTGAGACAGACAAGCAGTGAGCACGCAGATGAATTCTGTCTCTCCCCCTCTGTGTCTCTTGTTGCAAACGAAGAAGGAAAAAAACTGGAAGTGGAGAACCACCATGTATCCTGGAAAGCAGCTGCAACTTCTCTCCCCCAGGTCGCTGCCCCTGCCGGAGCGGGCAGGCCATGATGCTGCAGGTGGCGGTGAGACTGGAGCAGAGATCAGGACCCCAAATGCAAAACCAGGAGAACAGCCATGGCAAGGAGAAAAGAACTGGCTCACCAAGAAGCAGCAGCAGCAGCAGCAGCCCGAAGCAGGAGTAAACAGCTTCTCCTCTACCACAGTGCACGAACACACCCCGCTCCTGCGTTCAGCCGAGCTAAAAATGGAAATGTCCCCAAAACCAAAACAGCCTGACCCCCACCTAAGCGATCAAGAAGAAGATGGTAGCAGTTAACTACTTCTTTTAGTTAACTAATGGCATGGGCAGTTAGTGGCAGGGGAGAGAATTTACATAATAATTCCAAACTACAACAGAGATTTACAGAAGAAAGTAAATCAAAACAAAGATACTTCTGGTTTCTTTGTATGCATGTGATTTCATTCACACCTCTATTTAGGTTAGATTACTCTGTTATCAGTTTTATAAAACAGATGCTGATAAAATATTCTACATGCACTTGAGTTATAATAAAACAAAAAAGAGAAGATTCTATTAGTGACTTTGAGCAATTAAAAGATAAATTACGAAACAGGAACCTATTCAGCAGATGACCTGCTACAAAGACTCTGCAAATTAAATGAAATTCGTTTTACTCATACTCAAGTAAACTGCCAATTTGGGCCATAGGTAATATAAGCAAAATTCACAACCTAATTCTCCAGCTGTCAGATTTACTGTGTCAGTGTGCTTTCCACTGAAAAAAATAAACAAACAAACAACCGAAACCTGCCCATTTTAGAAAATACTTATCTCAGACCCAAAGAGTTCTCATTTTTTTCTGTTGATCAAAAGGTATATCCAAGGACATAACACCAAATCTGTAATAATCTGGCATTTTTTGGTTCTGTGGGAGTGCAAAGAAAAGCAAAACTCTCCCACCTCCTGCAGAAATATAAAGAGCTGTCAGAGATGAGCAGCTTCTTTTAGCATCACATTTTTATTAGATTCTTGCCTAAGATATGTATTGAGCTCACTATCGCTGAAATCAGTGCCATTGTTTTTAATAGGCAAAAAGAAATCCTGATTCTTCAACTGAATTGCCAGTTCATGTTTTTTTGTACAGCAAACAGGTTGTAGCTCTGTCTCAGTTCCCTCTTCCTTTTTGTGTATGCTTTCTGCCTCCTATAAAATTGATCTTAAACCAAGAAAATGACTTTATAATGCAATCCATGAACCAACTATTAAGACTACTATAAGGAAAAGGGTAAATAACATCTTGCCTTGCCTTCATACTCTATGGTCAACTTGTCATAAAAAAGAAATTCTTCAGGCTCCTCAAAGCAAGAAAGTTAGCTCCCTCTTCATGAACTATGAGTCCAGGTTTGGTGAGTACACTCATCACTTTGGATTGTTGATGATCAGTTGATTAGGGAGCACTCTAGGGGCACAGTAGGGGAATGTTGAACATACTGAATATGGCAGGTGATGTAAGGCTGTGCTCATTTGGCCTAGGGTAGAGTTAATTTTCTTCATAGTGGATGGTATAGGACCATGGTTTGTGTTTGTTCTGGAAACAGCGTTGATGACACAGGGATGTTCATGTTATTGCTGAGCAGCACTTACAATGGCACAAAGGCCTTTTTTGCTCCTCACCCCACCCCACCAGCAAGGAGGCAGGGGGTGCACAAGGTGTTGGGAGGGAACACAGCCAACTGACCCCAACTGGCCAAAGGAAAATTCCATATCATATGGCATTCTGCTCCATATATAAAGTGGGGGTGGGGTGGGAGTGGGAATAAGGAGAAAATAAGAAGGGTGATGTTCAAAGTGATGACATTTGTTTTCCGAAGTCACTGTTATGCATGATGAAGTCCTTCCTGGGGAAGGCTGAACCTGTCCATGTGAAGTGGTGAATGAATTTCTTGTTTGCTTTGCTTAAATGCATGGCTTTTGCTTTCCCTATTAAACTGTCTTTTTCTCAACCCATGAAGAGTTTTCTGAATTTTAATTTTACTATTCTCTCTCCCATCTTGTGGAGAATGGAGAGGGGAGAGTGAGTGGCTGCATGAGACTGAGTTGCTGTCTGGGATTAAGCCCCAACACAGGTATAGCAATAATATTTGCTAGAAAAAGTTCAATGCATTCGAAGCAGATCCACAGTATGCTAAACTAAATTTTGCCTGCCAAAAAGTGGGCTCATTCTTGTTGTATTTCTCCATTTGCCTTAAAATGCCAGGAGCTAACAGATCCTTTTCTAAAACCTGTTTGGATAGTCTATGTAAAACAATGAAAACCAAAGCAAATAATTGTAGTTTAAACAAAGGAAGAGTAGATGTTCATTTTTTTTTCTGTCTTTATGTAAATTACATTTTTTCTGTTGTAACTTATCTACAGAGAAAAAAAAACCGCTGAGCTGTAGTTGTCTGACTTGACCATACAGAAGTGTACAAAATTTGAAGAAAGGTTGATGCTGTCCATAACCCATTTTAACATATATATATTTTTCAGAATAAGAAATAGTGAAACACTCATTGGTAATCCAGGAAAAGTCTAACACTAAAGTAAGTAAGGTTAGTTAAAACAATACCTTGGATAACTGTCCACAGTTATGAACTATGGACTATAGTCTTCTTGTGATAATCTCTCTCTACACAACTTAAATGCAAATACAAACAAAGCCATTTCTAATGCAGCCCAATCCTCTCTGATACTATTGCTGATTGTCAGTGCATGCACAAATATCACCTGTGTAATGGGGAGGGTCTAGAAGGATGCCAGAAGTGAGACTAAACACTGTGGAGAGTTTAACAAAACAGTATCTTTATTACCAGAGGTGGCCAAGTAAACGAAAATCCGAGAAAGATAGTGAGGAGGGAAAGTAAGCCCTGTGTGTAAACACCTCCTCTCACCTAGGGGCTACTCACAAGGTTGTCTTACCAACCCTGAATGCTTAGACTTCCCAGAAGCAGAGGCTGCACTCTTTAGGCGTCAGCCGGAATACAAGAATAGAAGGTGTTCCCACAAACAGGCAATGTCGCCCTTGATGCAAAGCAAGCCAACAGCCAGAGCATGAGCCATCTGCCCTTTATTCAGTCTGCCAATGACGTCTACCTGGGCAGGTGTGCCCAGGACCAGCCAGAGCCCCTTGACCCCACCCTCTTCTTATGTAAGTGGTACTTCTTCCGTGTATGTGTGTGGGCATTGGAATTCCCCTGCACATGCATATTATCACCCAGACGGTCTTAATCAAATGGGCCTGAGGGCTTTCTTCATGCTTCTCATCATCACTTCCCCTTTCAAATGTCCTCTAAAGACTGTTAGCCAATGGTCGAAGCCAAATTAATTTTAGTTTATACAAAGCTTTGTCTCCAAGGACAAAACTTTCAGTTATTGGCTTTTGTTTCCATAACTTGGCAGAAGAAGAATAAACTTTCCACAGTACGCTGGTCAAAACACATAAGTATTAGTATTTAATTAACCCCAGGTAAAACCTCCTGTTTCAAATTTTGCCATACAAGATCAAAAATATAATGTTTGGGGTTTTTTTACTTTTGTTCTCCATCCGTTTGTCTTATAACAACCAAGTATTCTAAATCTTAAAGATGCACTTCAAAAGTCCATCAGGAATCACAGTGAGAAACTTATATGTTCAGACTCTACCATCATGAAGTCAAGTGTAAAGTGTAGGGTTTTTTCTGACCAAGGTTACCCTATACTCAGAGAAGCTTTGTTGACAAAGCATTACCTGTTCAGTATGGGCGACTGCACTGCCACATATGGTGTGGCATATGTGTTTGTGGTGCGTAAGCAGCATGGACTATCACTTCATTCAGAAGCATTTTCCCAACCTTCTCTGCCTTGTGCAGTACCTCTGTGGGTACCTCTGTCCCTGATATTTTGTGAGGGAAGGTTACCTGTAGAGCTTCTAAATGGGTCTAGCCCCTAGACACTGAACAGAATACAGAGGGTCAGAAAATACTGAAACAAACATCAAATAATGTCAACATAGTAACCAAAAATTATCTCATGTGTTATAGCTATAAACAACCTCTTAAAAATCTAAAGTATCGAACCAAGTGAAAAATGTAGTCAGGAGCAACTTAGAACATTTTGTAATTAATCATCTTTTCAAGTGATACAGCCTTGGAGGCTATTAAAAATTATTGAAATAATTTAGAAACTGAATTTATAGCAGTTGATAATGTTTATTTTTAAAAGATGGTGTCTTGGTTTGAGCTGGCAAACTGCCAACCCTCCAAGACAGAGGGTCAGAGGCTCCCTCCCAACACTGAGGAACGGGAGGAAAAGAAAGGGGAAGGAAAAAAAAACTTGAGGCCACGTCTGTGCTAAAACTACATATATTTTACAGAAAGAAAGAGACAAAGAGGAGAAAGTACAAATACACACTCACACAAGTTAAAAGCAACAAGGAACAATTCCTTACTTCTCAATACCCACACAAATTTCACTATTTTACCCCCAAATTATCTTAGAAGACTCAGTCCCCAGAAAGCCAGACCCAAACAGAGAGAGAGGAACCCACAACAAACATTTTACTTCCCAAAACAACTGCTGGGCCAGTGCTGGGCCTAGTCCTCCCCATCTCTCCTGGGACTGCGCCGTGTATGTCCTCCCAGCAAGAATGCTGTGGGGTGACTGTCTAAACCACTCCCACACTGATTCTACTTCCCTGGAAAATGATGTCATATATGGTTTGGAATAAAACACTATTGGCTAGGAGGAGTCAGCTGTTGGCTTAGCCCAGCTTAGATCAGCTGACAGCTCCAGGCCTAGTCTGAACTTCAAACAGTCAAATTTAGGCCCACCTAGGTGAACGTATGACAGATGGGTTCCAGAACTACTAACTTGAAAACTTTTCTAAATCCAGGGAACTCAGCAGCTATGTAATGTCAATGTCAGACAAAGTACCTTATGTTCTATCCTACATATTGTTGCTGATTCCATGATGGTAGTTCAGTATTACTAATATTTCCTCTTGATTTCTGCTCATTTTATTTGAAATGAAAGAAGTGCCTTTGAATTCATTTATGGCTATTGTTGAGAGCGAATTAATCACCTTGATAGCATTAAATTTATCAGGACATTCAATATAAAAGATGTTTAAAGCTAATAGTGCTTGAATAACTTCCTAAGCAAGTCCTATATAATATAGCACATCAGATGCCATAGCTAGAAGTATCTTTGCTTTTTCTTTATGATGTGTGCAAACTAGAACTGTGTCAAATTACTTGCAGGAAAGTAGAGCCAATTTCTTCATGAGACTTCCTAAGGACACCTAGGTAGTAAAGTTGTCATATCCCTTACTTATTGATAAGTTTAGCAATGTCTCTTGTAAGAATTAAATATCCTAGAAAAAAATCTTTGTGACCAACATTTTATATGAGTGTCTAATATCCCACTAGTCAGATACAGACTTGATTCAAAGAAGGACTTACCAGCACTTGTCACACCAGTGCCTAACTTCCAGGCTCCAAAATCAAAAACAGTAGACTAGATACCAAGCCTGTATACTGTTGACCTAACAAAGTCTTTTTCCTCTGCTGAGGTGAAGTCTCATCATAGTACAGCTCCGAGACCTTAGGAGCTAGCATGTGGATTTCCACATTATGTTATATTTGAAAATAAAAATCTCTGTTGGAATGGACTAGCGTATAAGCTGAGCACTGAAAAATCAGAACAGTTTCCCTGGAAAAACAGAGGGGCAGAAGATATCAGACAATACAGTGGTTGAAAAATCTAATGAACTCCAGATTTCTTTTACTGAATATGATGTAGTTTTATCCAACAACTGAAAATAGAAAAGATTTTACATACTAAAGGCATTTGGGATTGATAAAGCAGAAAGCAAAATCCACAGTATATTGCATTTCTATCAAAAGTTCCTGATCAAGAGGGTTGCCGTGTGCAAAAGGAATAAAAGACATTTTCAATAGGAATGTATTCTGTCTGGTCAGTGTGTTCAGTTCACAAAACCATATTTATAATCCTTTATAAAATCAAGAAACTATTTTTCTGTCAGAACAGCCCTACCTCTACTCACTATGTAGACTGTCTTTCACATCAGTTAAATCAAGTATTCTCTTCTACCTTGTAACAACAAATAAGAATGTTATACCAAATGGTTAAGAAACTGCTGACATTTATTTTCCTTTCATTTATTTCCTGCAGTTTTCCAGATCATTTCCAATACATGTGTATGTACATGTGGTGTCCTATGCTTAAGGAGAAGGGAGCACCCCAGATGTGTAGATGTTTGTGGCTGAAAGGGATGATAAAAGTCAGATGCTGTGCAAAACCTCCCAAGGTTTTTTTAGTAATTACATACTTAGCAGGGAAACTGGTCGAATTTAGTCCTCAGTCTCCTAGAATAACCAAATGGCAGTTGATTTTGGATAAAGGGGCAAGTTGAAAGGGAAAAGAGAAAGAAAGATGAATTAAAGAGTGGGGGAAAGGAAGGCAAAAGGGAGTAAGAGAGAGATCACCAATCCTGACTAGCCAATAAGGTGTCCAGGGTCCTGGGGCACACATGCGTCCAGGCTTCATGGGAATACCTTTTTACAGATAAGTTTCCCCAACACTGAAGATGTCTCACCTCTATGCAAATAAGTTACCATGTGCAGTTCATTCTTCTAGACCTTTCTGGAAATGGGTTGAAGGGGTTCAGTGCTCTTGGATGGTCTTGATACTCCTGCACAGTTGACAACATTTCTGCACTTGCACTGCACTGTGTTATGCTGCTCTCCAGGAGCCAGAACAAGGACATCTGTCCCAGAAAAGTGTTGCCCTACCTCCGTATGGCCCCCTTCTCCAGCTACATCCTGTTCTTTTGCACTGTGTTATAACCAACAGTCCTTGGTTGCTATTACCAACCAACCTTTGTTGGCTCCACAGCTATCTAGCTTTTGGTGTTTGCGACATTCACATTATCCCCCTTATCTAGTAGGCTTCTACAGTCCATGGGGAAGTATTTCTGGTTTATATTTGCTTTTGACACTCTATCTCCAGAAGAAAAACATGGAAGAATGAGGCTAATAATGATACATATTTTAAATAAAAAGGTCTAAGTACTGTTTCAGATTTAGGTGACAATCTCAGCCATCATCAATTAGAGATGTCCACTGATCCGATAAATTAAGCAAAAGTCTCTCTTAAGTTGAAGAAGTCTCCAGTGGGCTTGGACAATCTCATAAGATATCTTGCAAGTCATAATAAAATAGTGAATACTGAAACTGTGAGGATGTTTTCAGCATAGCTTTAAGTCTAAGAATAATTTGTATAAGCAGAATGTGATGGTAAGCGGGACCATCACAGACCTTCTTAGGGTTGCCCTCTTTAGAATGAAGGAACAAAAGAATAACATTTTCTAGCAGTTGGGGTGGTGTAAAATTGAATGGGCCTAACTTTTATATCCTTATTGAATAAAGTAGCTACCCAACATTTTCCATGTCACTATAAGTGCTGCTATCCAGAAACTCCAGTAAAATATTTTACAGAATAGAAGTTTTGGAATCAGACTTTAGGATCTATTGCTTCTTTAAAGCCAAACCATTTTGTTGTTTGTTTTTTTTTCTCTTCCTGTTAAGTGCTATATTTCTCATAGAGTTCTAACACATTTACTTCTTATTAGAAAGTAATACAACAGGCAAATGGTATCAGTGTTAGAAAACTTGGAGGCTGCAAGTATGTCTATCCATTAAATTTTGACAAATATATATTAAAGGGAAAGCCTTAATTTATACATACTGCCTAAATATAAGAATAGAGGGCTATAAGAATGAAGGCTATTAACAGTTAACAGTTCACCCTGTGTCTTGCATAAGAGCTTCCTCTGTTTTTTCTTTTCAGATTCTGATCTATAGTTTGTAGACTTTAAAACCAGAAATGATATCGTTGGATTTCCCTAAGTACAGCCAAAGATCTCCTTAAAACTTTTAAAACTGAATCATCTAATATCTTTTATTTATTCATTTTCTTTTCCATTTTCCCTATTTCTTTCTTCCTTCTCCCTCCCTGTTTCCCCCCTTCACCTTTACCTTCTTTTTCCTTCTTCCACTTCTTATTGTTTGGTATGTTTTGTAGAGAAATATAAGCAAAAGAGGACAATTATGATGGGTTCTTCCAATAGCAGCATTGTAACAAAAAAATTATCTGGTTCTGTAAGCTGAAGCTAGTCTTAGAATTTCTTTAAATTTTACCATAATTACTGGGTTACTCCTGAGACTGCTGTAGACATACTTGTACACAGTTTCAGCTAAACTGATTTTACAGCCTTTTTTCTTCCTTCCAATTTTTAGCAATTAAGGACAAAAATGTTTTGGAAAAGAATAAAAGTTAATGTAAAAATTTCCTTGGAGAAAAAGACATGAGGTTACTGTGCCAATGGTATGCTTACTTACCTATCCTTTGTTCTAAAAGGAGCAGGGACAATGGTAAAAGGGGTTTTATACTTGTCACTAGTTCAGCTGATTCATTCATATAATTTCTGAGCTACAGCAGTAAGAAGGCCCGGTGGTATAATAAATCATAACGATGACTCTTGGAATAACTCCAAGCCCAGATGCTATTCAGTTTTTGGTCACTGAAATGATTTTGGGTTTGAGTAAAATTGGGATGCTTAGTTACATAGCAGGCAAGTGGTTACAGTGAAGAACAGGGCTGATAATAGGGCAGAACAGCAGAATTGATGATGTCATGTGCCTTTTTTCCAATAGTGCAAATCCATGTAAAATGAGCAAGAAGCAAAAGCTTATATGTTATTTTGAACATAGAAGGGTTTTGGTGGCGGAATATTTAGACTAGTACCTAAATGTAGTCACAAACTGGCTGGTTTTGCTCTGATAACAGGCACTGAAGGTGGTCACTTCCTACCAGTGATACTTCTCTTTGCTTAACCCTGATCTTTTTTACTGTTCAACATTATCATTTTAGTTATACTGTGGTCCTGTTTGGGATGAGTTCCAGATTTCCAGACATGAACATTAGACAGTTTAGCTTATTCACGTAGAAATACATTCACAAATAATGACATGAAGTTATAACTCTGTGACTAGGACCCTTGCTTAAGGACTCTCAAAAGCATTTCTTGTCACAGTAGCCCTGCCAACATCCTTGTTTGCAGATTGAAGAAACTGATGGCATTGCATGGATCTGGTGAGCAGTGTGGAAATGATCTCTTCTGTGTATTACTGCCAAAATGATTGATTACTCAAACAAGATTGGTTCCTGGGCAAAGAGCATCAAGCTGAATATTAGGTCAATACAAATTCCAAGAAGGATACAGTTGATGAGCATGAAGAGGAGTTTCTTTAAAAAGGTAGGCCCTTTAGGGGCTACTTTAAATGATGGTGGACTGAGCAAATACGAGAACAGACAATCATCAAAAATTTTTGAGGTGCTATCTGGAGCACACTGTTGTTTATTTTTCTCTAAACCTTTATAATTTTTCTTTTTGTGTGTGTGCTTTGTGGGGTTTATCTGTATGCATCTATTAATTAAAAAAAAGTCTTGATCAGAGAAATATAGAGAATGAGAGGGAATCACTTATAACAAATATTTGCTAGATCACTTAGTGAATAACTTAATAGTGCTAATATGTTGTAGAAAAACTCAGTAGAAGTATCAAAACAGAACACAAACATGTTGACAGGTTATCTTTTTTCTTTAAATACTGGATAATTCTATGATTAAGAGCATTTATAGCAATTCAGGAAAAAAAAACAACCAAAGAATGGAAAAAAAAAACCCACCTTCACTAGTTTCACAACTCATTTCTTTGAAGTTTCGTCATCATCTTTTTTTTTTTTTTTACATTCTGATTAGTTTGTATGTATCACAATACAAATGAAGATTGGTCAAAATTAAAATACAACATTTAGACATGTACACTTCATGAGTCAGTGAACCAGCTAATTGAATCTGAAAATAAAAAAAGAAGGTCCTCCAGAATAGGTATTATTCCTGTCCTGAAGATGAGAAAGTATATATTAATATTTTTTAAGCTTTTCTGGAGAAATACAAACAAACGAAACATCTTAGTCTAATTTGTAGTTGTATTATTTCTACATGTGTTTGTGGTCTATGCCACTCTTTGCTCTATAGAGAGGAAATAAATGCAAAGACAGTCATGCCAATATCTAATTATCAGTCTAGGAAGAAGTATGTGTGAATTAGAGGGCAGTAATATGCTACCCCACTTGTGAAAACAAAACCCTAATAATGAAAGAGTGAGACTCAATTGTAACTTCTGGGATAGATCCTGCCATAAGCAATACCCCCTCTCTTGCCCTGCATGGTTTGTTCTGGAAGCTGTCACAGTGGCCAAAGTGGATTCCTGTCACCCCAGGTACAGACCCAGGAATGAAATGCAGTGAGAGAAGCTCCCTTTTGTTCTGACGTGAGAGATGATAAAGCCCAGTTCTGTTGATGTCGTACACAATTCATACTGATCTCAGTGAAAACTAAGGTGCTGAGTGCCTTTCAGGACTGGCTGTATTTGTTTTGTTCTTCACATTATTACAAGCAGCAGTAGAGAAAAAGAACACCTTTAATTTTATATTATCCTGCCCTCCATCTCCTTACATTTTCTCTCAGCTGGGAACACTCTTTGTTCAGTTTATTATTCCCACCCATCCCCATGGCTGAGCTCATGCAAATAGAGGATCAAGCCTCTCACATTTTTCCCTGAAGGCTTTGAAATCATATTCATTTTAAGTTGTTACTGGAGGTGAAAACTAAAGAATTTTGTGGAGCTTTTTTTCACTAGGAATATTCTTTGAAAATACAAAATCTGCATTTCTTATTGCAAATATATATATATATATATATGTACATTATATATATATATATATATATATATATATATGCACACATATATAACATAGCTTTTGTGTGGAAGAGTAATGAAACCTCTGTATGATGGCAGAGAGATCCAAGGGAAAAAAAAGGGTGAAAAATAACACCACCTTAGTGCCATTGTATCTTAATAAATCTTGTTATCTCTGAGACAAAATGTAATACACCTTACAAATGAATAATGTCGAGATGGGACATGCCTATTTTAAAAAATGCAGTTATTTTTAGCTCCAACATAAGCTATTAATTTTACTGCAAGTGTCTGAACTCAGTGGAGCAAAGAAAGTTATAAACACTTTGCTTTCTCAAGTTTTCTAAAGAAGCTTAAATAGGCTCATTGCCTCCAATGGCTGCTGTCATGTTATCTATGGGGCTGAGGAATACAAGCAGTAAGAGATGAAAAAAACAGGTGAGAGGGACAGAGTGGTAAGAGTGCAGAGTCTGTCCTCAGCAAAACCAGTGGTGGGTTACCACTGATGTCATTTCTTTGGTGTGTATCACAATCTAGAGGCAGGGTAGGAAAGAGGATAGAAACACGCAAATTCCTCTGTGATGCAGACAAAGAGAAAGAAAAAAGAAGGGGTGTGACAGTGAAAAGATGGATGTTTCCTTGGTCTAAATGGCATATTTTATACAGTGCTTTACATATGCTGAAAAAACATAACTCCTTTGCAACAAGGTCTGTCAGAGATGGCCTGATGTAACTTGATGGCTTCTTTCAAAGATCAGTGATGAACACAGAGGGAGGGCAGTGGAGTCAGTCAAGACCCTGGCTCACTGGATGGGTTTGCGATGCTGAGGAGTGTCCAAGGTCAGGCCAGGAATACAGGTCATTGTTAGGTGTTGTCTGTTCAGCCATTGCAATCTCTCCCTGAAAGAGTCTCACAGTATACTCCTAAAGAGTTCTTATTAAAAACCTCAAATCCTACTTTGTCATCTCAAAAAACCCCCCTGAGTTTCAGTGACAGCTGCTGAGATTTGCAGATTTCAGTGTTTTGTTCCCCATGTTAGAGTAGGAAAAAAGGGAATCTGCCAATAAAACCCCTTTGAGTTTGAGTATTTGGGTTGGAACTGGACCAAATTGAGTCAGTCTTGGAAACTCTTTAGTGAAACTAAATTACATAGACAAAATGTACTAAATCCCACATATATAATTGAGTATTTTTCACTCAAAAAGAAAACAAAGTAACAGAGCAAACCTATTTCCTGTTTGATAAGCAGTTTAGTGGTTAATCTGACTGGCAATTGAATGCCATTTCCCCTGTACTATGGTAAAATGAATTATACCAAAGTTTGAATAACTTCTAAATCATTTTGGAAAATATATATAAAAATAAATTCATTCTCAACTTTGTGTTCCAGAGAGTAAACACCCTGATTTGTTTATAAATGGTCACAAATTACTGGATTTTGTTTATCAGAAACCTGAAAAAATATTAGCAAGTATAAACACCTGTTAATTTCCATTGAACTGCTTTTCTCCTAGAATATCTTTTCAGGCATCTCTATCAGAACAGGAAAAGTGGAAATAAGCTCTCTTCATATCATTGTGAACCTAATTCTGCAAAATATTTGACCGCATAATTGAGTCCTGAGAGATTATAACTGCTGGCCTAAAGCCAGGCATTTACTTAAGACCTTGTTCAGATCTGATTTCCAGGTACCAATCCCATGGTGTTTTTCTCTGAGTTGATAGGAAATGTGCATTTTGCACAGAGGGCATCATAAAGTGTTCCCCCATTATGCTGAAAGGACATACAATGGCCAGAAAGGCTTCCCAATTTAGAGTTTGTCTTCAGATATGGAGATATTTCTGTATTTGTTCTGAGACACTATATTCTGAACACAATGCATTCAAGGAGGGAATAAGAGGAAACAGAAAAATAATCCATAAAATTAGTTTAATCCAATAAAATTCACTGACAAAAGAGGCCAGTCTTCCAAATAACCTGGTCAAAGAGAAGCAAGAGAGCAAAGAACTGAAGAATTTAACAAAAAGTTTGTGTTTTATTGAGGATTTTGCTTACTGGGGGTCCTGGACTCCTGTAAGCAAGACCCACTGCCAGTCATCCACCTGCAGTTCCCAGATATGCAGGAGCAACTGGACATTGCTGTGTGGAGTTTGCTAATGGCCAGAGTACACATGCAGCTTGTGTACTCTATGATGGATCTGTTTGTTACCTTGATTTCTGCCTACCTGTGTGTTCTGAAACAATTCAGTCCATCAATGTCCCTAAAATCTTAGTCTAGAGAGTATATAAGAGACCTATAATAAACGTAAGTTGAACATGCAAAATTTTCATTGAAAACAACCCCATTATCTTATTCTGTAAAGTTCACTGAGCCTGTATAATCTGACAACACTATGAAGCTATTTAGAAGCAAGAAATATAAGAGCTAGACATTTGTTGTTTGCTTCTTCAGATTCACTGATGCAAACGCCCACTTTCTTTTCGTAATTTTCCTTCATACATTTATAGTGTTCCCAAATTTCTCTGACATAGAAGACGTAAGTAAAATAATATTTAGGTTTGAACTGCTGGAACATACAGTTATCATATACTGTGCAATGCAGTGCTCCCAGACTTCAGGCTATGGATGAAATAGAAAACATCGGAAAAAAGAGGATTTTTAAAACTATAATATATTAAACGTGAATTTAAATGCTGCATGTCTTTTCCTTCAGGAATTTTGTCTTTTTTTCAAGTCTCAAGTTTCTTTAAAAATGACACCATTCTGCATGTATTAGGACAGGAAGACTTCTGGTTGCTAAACTTTCCAAGACAAACTAAACATAAAGGATTCAGTAACTTTCTTATTCTTTTTCTTAAGAAATATTTAATTATTAAAGAACTTCGACAAAAATTATCTCATTCTGTATGATCCAAACACATGTGTTGATGACTTGGACATTTCTAGTTCAAAGGTCACTTTAATATGAATAATGAGTGTGACAGATGATGCTTCTAAACTTGTCGAAGAATGATTTTTAGCAATGGAGTTGAATAAAAGAATTACATTTCCTTGGGATTTTACAAAACCCTCTTCCCTATTTTCCATCACACTCTTAAATTGCTGTCTCCTGAGGTATCCTCTACAATCTCCCATCTTGGGAAGAGCAGAAATACCTAATTTTTAAGTTATGTTTACCAACACATGGTTTTTGTTTCTTCCTGCTGCCCATCTACAGAGGCCAGACAAATGCTTTCTGCCTCTTAGCCTGATTCAGACTGCGGTTAAACTACACAGACATCTGGGAGCAGGCAAATACTTGGCTTATGTGGCTATCTTGATCTCTGATTCTGTCAAAGTAATTTTAATAGCCTGACAGCTGGCTGAAATTTTCATTTCTTTCAGCAACTAGGGAACTGATTGCCACTGTTGTGTGACAAAGACAGCTTGTCCTGGCATTTTTAATGCAACTATGTAATATATTAATTTTTAGCAACTTAATTCTAAACTTCAGTGCATTTGAAAGTTGTCAGTCCCTTGTACTTCTTTCTGAGTAAAAAAAAAAAAAAAAAAATCAATGGCCAAGTGACATTGAAAACAGGTGCACATTTAAACAAGCCAAGAAATTTAGTTATCCAATGTATAGAAGGATGTTCATCAGCACAAATGTTCTTGAAAACAAAATGTAAGTACTGGTATATTCCTGAGAGGCTGTTATTGTGATATATCTTAGCACTTGTCAGCCTCCATATGTGTATTTTGCCTATTTTTAATTCATTTTTATTCACTTCAGTACCTAACTGGAGGAGCTTTAAGTTGGTGCTGAATGTGTTTCTTTTGTTTTGAGAGCTCACTGTTCATAAATTAATAGGAAAAATCTTTGAAGTCCAGTGCAAAAAGCCCATCATTATCCTCATTAAACAATATCCATTATAAATTTTGGTATTTGCAAACTACCTGCATGAATTCCAGCATCTCAATGCCCAACAATAACAACAGCTCTTCTTTCTCGCTAGAGTGCAGCTGCACAATATTTGGGATAAAGTCCGTGACCTCCAGCAGTGCTTTGGGGTAAAAATCTTGCAGGAAATTAAACATTAGATAGAAAGTGTAAGGAAATCACTTATGACAAAGCAATGAAGTTCAGTCTGTTAATGGTCAAGACAAGACCAGTGATGATACCTGAAGGTAAAACTGAAGAGTCATAAATACCTTTGGGAAAAAATTGCAAAGGCAGAGGGAAAACTGAAAAACAGTGATGCAGAAAAGGTCCATGGCTTTGTCGCAGTTTATCACTTGGCTGCTAAAGGAACTCAACACTCATGGAAACTCCATTCATCCCAGCCCTGCTGGTTAAGCATAAAGTAGTCCTCTGCAAGCTGCAAAACTTCAACCTTGAAGACTTCCAACCATAGGTGTTCTGAATACCTCAGTCCACCTGCCAGTTGGCAATTAATGCTGAAAGACCATTGATAATGTTGACACCCTACAATCTATCTGAAATTTATAATACCCAACCTTGAAAAATCAGAAAGTAATTTTAATCTTGATATACAGATATAGATGATATAGGTGGAGATGAAGATGATATAGATAGAGATGATATAGATTAGATATAGATATGGGCCTATTTTGTCTGGATATTACTAGCTGTGTCTAAGGTTTACATAAGCCACTGTCAATCAGAAGACTTTAAAGTTGGCTTATACAAAATAGACTTGCCTCAGAAGACTACAGCTCCATTTAAAGCAACATAGCAAGAAGTAAGTGACTATAGCCAAGAGTACAGAGCCATCACTTCAAGCTGAAATACAACACCTAAAATCTGTAGCTTACCTTATGGGTAAGCACACATTGAGTTTAGCCAGATGGACTGGCAGTATTTTAATAAGAACATTCTGTTTGCCTTTGCCATTTGTTTGTTGGTTTGTTTGTTTGCTTTATTTTAATAGCACATTGCAGATTAATCTCTTAAAAGTTGAAACTATGAAGTATATGTAGCAGGTACTTTAAAATATGTTCTTGTATTAAGGAAAACTAAAAGAGAAGCAAAAAATGTTGCTTAACTCAGATTTAACTGAGGCAATTTTGTACTATCTGAAGACATCTTCTCTCAAAGTTGGATCCATTTCTCAGATAGGGTGCTGAAGGGTCATTTACACCAAGAATTTTGCTTTGGAAGAACCAAGTGGCACAAGATTCTTGTTTTTTTTTACTTGGGGGTTTTATTTTTTTTTTTCATATTTCTGGATTTATATTTTGGTAACTTTAAACATTGACTTTGAACATTGGCCTGGTATTCCTGGAAAGATATAGTTTGAACACTAGGATTAAATTCTGTGAGAATTAGAATTTTTATTATGTGGGAACATAAGCAATTTTAATGCACCCATTAAGGTTCAAGAGTAGGTTAAATGAATAGAATTATTTCATATGTCACTATGTAGAGCTATGAGACTGAGATACTGCCATGCTGGATGAGACCAAAAGTCCAGCTAGCTCAGCAACCCATCTCTGGTAGAAGCTAATAGCAGCTGCTTAGGGAAAGAGTAGAAGACATCAGGCATGTGTAGAGTAATCCTTTCCCTGGCAATAGATTTTCAGCTTCTGGCAGTCAGTGGTTTAGGGGCTTCCGGAGGCAGAGATTACATGAAGACCAGAAAGTTGATTAGCCATGAATGGACCTGTTTTTCATCCAGTTGCTTAATCCCTTTTAATCCTATTTACACTTTCAGTTTCCCAAAATCTGGTCATGCAGTGAGTTCTACCATTAGTGTGTTATTAAAAGTACTTCTCTTTTGCTTCAATTTAAATATTTTGCCTGATAATTTTCATGGCTTCTCATGAGTACTTATGCTGGATAGAAGGGCAAATATTATATCTCTGTATGATATATGTTCCTTTTTTACCTCCTACATATAATTCATGATTTTGTAGACCTCTTAATATTTGTCTTCTTTTTTTTTTTTTCTTTTTCAGGCTAAAAATCTCAGTCTAATGAATATTAATGAATGTTGTTTCATATAATATCCTCTCCGTTTCTTGACCTGGTTAATTTGTTCTTTTATAATTAGCAGGAAGGATGAGAACTACATAGTGAATAAGTGATGTAGGCTTACCATGTATTTACTAAACAGAATTATTATTCTGTTTTTGTTCTATTCCTTTCCAAATAATTCCCAATATAGTCTGCCATTGCCAATTTGACTTGCACTGGTCCAATGAATTCAAACATCTATCCTATACAGAATCTAAGTTTGTTGGGTTTGTACGTTTGTTTGTTTGGGGTGTTGGGGTTTTTGTTTGTTTTTGGGGGGGGTTATTTGTTTGTTTGTTTTCCTTTTAATTCAAGGCATTAAATATAATTCAGTCTGACTTTAGGGGAAGTAATACAGCTTATTTCTAGTGACAAACACAAATTTCCTCTGTAATTTTATTATTATTAAATGTGTCATATATATATGATATTTTCTAAAGGTAAAACTTCTGGAAGGGTAAGAAATATAAAATAAGTTTACAGAAAAATTGAATTCATAAACTGTTTATTAGATTTATATATTATAAGCATTTTATTTAGAAAATGCTAAAGTATATGCCCCAAATAGCAGAGAGCATTTGGCACAACAATCTTTCAAAATCCATCTTTCGAAATATGCTTCTTTGGCTCCTATCAAGACTTCCACTGCTGTGAAACAGCTTTTAAAAGCTTTTAGTATTGCTCAATATAATGAAATGCTATCTAAATACTGTATATATTACTTCAATGTACTTTTCAGTTGAGTCACAGCAACATATTCTGAGATACAAAGTCCATCTGAGAGGATTTTACGGGGCAGAGAAGAGTTAGTTATGTGTCATCATTACAGGACTTTATAGTTTTGCACTTATCCAAAAATCTGTAACAATTCACATTCAATAAAGTGAAGTATAACAATATATTAACATCTCCTTTCCAAAAAGAAAGAGGAAATGCAAGATAGAACAGATAAAGAGGCATCATTAAACAGGCTGATCACAATTGTTAAGTTCCCTTCAGCTTGCTAATGTACATCATATTTGCCACAGGTGCAGAGACACTATATGGAAATGAGGGCTGGGAAATCTGGTCAGTTTGGGCCATAGCTTGTCCAAGAAGAGCCAGTACTGAGTCATATTTTGTGCTTTAACTGTAATGTGATGGTTTATCCTAGAATAAGGACACTGAAGACATTCAATATGCTTTCCTGCAATTGTTGATTCATCCAGTCAGGTGTGCTACCTGTGTAGGGACATAGATTTCACTTTCCCTGCTTTAAATTACAGATGGTTTAATAGAGAACTCACATATTAACAGTTTCAACTTTTTCAACGTGCAAAAAAGCCTCTCAAAATAATAAAATATTTGTTAATCAGAGGTCTTTGTTGTACTAATGTGTTTATTTTTAAGTCTCCCTGTCTTCCTTCTTCATTATTTCAATAAGAAAATTAAGGAAAAAATATTTACATTCCTGCTGAGAAACTAACTTCATGTTTTGGAATTCAGCTATTGCACTGAAAAGTCAGGAGTTAAAACATAGTTTTCTATGAATAATATCAGATTAGAAAGAAAGAAATAATAAAAAGAAAAGAATAATATTTACTTGGAGGTGAAGGTAAGTGACAAATCCTGCTCAGATTAGCACACTTTTAAGTATCTTTTTTTTAAATTCCAGTCCTAATGCAACTTTTTAAAACAATGAAATGTTAAAAAAAAAAAATCAGATAGTCAACAAAGAGATCCATTGCCTTTTCAGGGTGGAACAAGTTTTCCCAAAACTGATTATGAAAAAGTTAAAGACCTTGAATTACTGTATAGTTCAATCTACATAAAGGGTGAAAAGAAAACTCAGATTAGCAAGGAAGGCACTCAGTGAGTAGAAGACTTTTTTGGACTCTAGTGAGAAGGAGCAGTAGAAGAAACATGATACTGATTTGGGGAGTGAGAGCTGGGCAATATGATCTCTTGAAATACTTAAGGCTGCATAAGATGCACCTGTGGAAAATATAAACACGGTAAATTGATCTTCTTTCCTTGATTGCGACACTCACAAAGCCAGAGATGGGCTGGCAGTTTAGAGCAGGCAACTGCTGATTTATGGCTGCAGGTATCTTTCTTCAGATAAGCTATAGTACTTTTGTAGCCAGCCTGATACCTCACATTGTTTTATCAAGCTCTTGATGAAGTGATATGTAAAATTTTGTGCCACAGGATTAACGCCCTAGGTTGGACTCCTATCAAGAACAGAGATGGAGTAGTCTGTGTCTTGTCAAGTTTGATTGGAAACAGTGTCCTCATCACAAAAGGTGAAGTTTATGCAAGCAAATGGGTGCAGTGTTAGGCCCACTTTCCCTTGCAACTGCAAATGGCAAATAATGAAGCCAGATGAATTTGGAAATCAAGGTGTTTGAAAGCCGCTCCTCTTAACTGAAAGTATAATAGAATGATTTACTTTGGAAGGGACTTTAAAGGTCATCTAGTTCCAACCCCACCATTATGGTCAGGGACACCTTCCATTAGATCAGATTGCTCAAATTCCCTGACTTTAAGTATAATTTTTTTTTTTCTAATCTGTATTACTATTGTAATATCAACAATAAACACTCCCTTCATAAGATTTGACACTGTGCATTCTGTACCTCTGTGGTCATGTTCTTCACAGGGATAATGTTTTCTATGTAGTCGCTTTCCCCACTATGGAGAAGTGTTGGAGATCAGAGACAAGACAAGCTTTCTCTCTTTCATCTTAGTGGGGTTAGTTATCTTCCAAATGGCATTAAAGTAGAGTTGCATTACTTTTGCGGTGACTTAGGAGGGAAAGAAATGTCTAAAGGGTGATTTATTGGGATTGTGAAGCTCGACTCTAATGTAGTATTTTGTTAGGTATTGTGAAGATTTGGAAAGGTATCACTTATCACCAGAAATAAACAGCATTCCATTGTTGACCGAAGAAATGTAAAAATATCTTGTTTAGTCTTTCTTTTCCAGTCTTCTCTGTCTCTGTCAGGTCTTTCCCCCCCTTCCTTCTTCTCTCCTCTGCCCATCTGAACTGGTAAATTGTGTTTAAAATAAACACAGCATCCTCTGTAAATTTTCATTACTGAAATCAGTTTAAGCAATGGCAATACCATGTGGGAGATGAAAAATCACTTGTGGAGCTGACTTATTTTTGCTTGTTTGTTTGTTTGTTTGTTTTTCTACTCTTTGCTTCTTAAATGAAAGCAATGAGAGACTGTGTTACACTTGGTAAACCTGATTTAAGAACACATTGTGTAATGTCTCACTTCCCTAGAGGCAGAGAGGATCCACACTGTACGATTAGGTTGTGTTTTACTTTGTTGTTCCCTCCTATCTCCACTTTCCTTCCTCCATATCTCCCCTCCTCTTTTTCATTTATCTTAATACAGTAGTAGTTAGAGCCTGTTTTGGCCTCTTGCAGAAATAAGAATATTTTTCCTCTAATTTTAATTGTTAGTTCTGCAGCATTCAGTTAATTTATATGTTCTTGTTAATTTAGTAAGAAAACTATTTGTCAAGAACACTTCCTCATGCATGCGTATTTTTTCAGACTAATCTTGAACTAAAAAAGGCATTCATTTTTAAAGGTGACCCTGCAGTAACTATATATTGAGACACCATGTTTTCATATTTGCAATTTCCTTTAAAGGGAAGAGGACACATGAGTCTGAGATGTTACTGCAACTTTATTTTCACTGTTATGAGGTTTAAGGAACAACTGACATGTCCAACAAAACTCTACTTGTTTTGTGAGCCACTGCTGCATGTCAGTGGTTAGTATAATATCCTTCTTATGAGGCCTCTGGATGGGGCATTGATGCTTAATATACATTAATATTTCAGAGGAAGTAACATAATGTTAGGAAAATATAAATTTCGACAAGCAGTGTTCGTTTCTTATGGAAAACACTCTGCGAAAGCTAGGTCATGAATATTAAGGAGAAAGGTGTAGGTCTTTATTATTCCACTTCAGCTCTAATAGATAATGAATAGTCATCATAATATTGCATTTGAAGGGATAGAAGAATTTTATAGCATGCATTCAACAAGAAGACTCTTGATTTTGTCAGCTAGCAACAAGCATAACATGGCATTTAACTGGGGACATGTTGTCTGAACAGTGATCGGGCAGGACAACTTACCAATTTAGGGATATGATGCTCCTTGCTTTGGGAGGAGAGAGAATAGTTTTAAGGCAATAATGTGCTTATATATAAACACAGTAGCAATTATTAAAATATTTTTTTAGGTTATTTTGTAAAATGGATTTGATAGTTTTATAGGCAAAGGGTAGAAAATTGCGCACCTCTTGTATGTGTTGGGGTTTGTTGTTTTGTTTGTTTTTTTTTTTTATTCTTGTCCAGGACTTTGCATAAACAGAAACATATCACTCTTGAGGAATTTTCTTGCATGTTTTGTGCAGAAGAGTAATGTGGGTTTTTTTTCTGCAGCTTCACTAAATCACTGTGTTTTTTTTCCCCCCCAGAAATGTAAGAAACCTTCAGCAGTTAAATTATTTTCAAAAGGAAATGCACCACATGTGAGTGAATTCATTCAATCTGAATGTCAGGACCTCTGCAAGCCACATCCTTAAACAGAACATGTACTCATCCAAAATGCACACAAGTAATTAAAATCAACCCTAATTTTCTTAAATGTAATTGAATTTCATGGTGTGTAGAGTATTGTAAAGGCAATTACTAGGGGTTTCAATAAGCTTTGGCAGCATTAGAGACAGCATGTTTATAGCATCACATTGGGAAGTTTAAAAAGTCACTGAATCCCTCGATGCTGAAACATATAACAAGCTTTTTTCATTTCTTTTGAAGTCAATTCACATCTCTATACAAATCCCCTTGATGCAGCTATGCTTTTTTCAGTTACTTCTGTTTGCTAAATGGAAGAAGAGTGATAATTTTGCTTCTGCAGAGTGGCATTCTGCAGCAACTGGTCTCATCAGCAGGTGAGAATTCTTTATGGATTTAAGTGTCCATTCTCCTGGTGAGTATTTGGATCTGTAACTGTTCTTCAAGAGCCACTTAAAAGCCGACCATTTTGTGGCTTAGACTGATTGTATCAATGAACGCTTTTGGGTGAAAAAAAGCGCCAACCATGCAAGGGTGCATTTCTTCTTTTGCTTTTATGATACTTTCATAGCTGGAAGAATTACAAATGCTGTGACATGAAACACCCATAACCTGGAATATGTTTATTTGTTGTGATGTATTTAAGGTGCTGTATTCTCCATGGCTCTTTGGATTTCTCTTCCCCCCATCCTCCTACTTGTAGTAGTTCTACTTCAGAAGTAAAGTCTCATCTTCTTTTCAGGTCTGTCTGGAAAAATATCTTTGTCCTAGGTATGAGAAAAGACTTACTATGTTCTCTGTGAGTAGTAGCAATTTTTAGGCAACTTTTGCCACAGGCTTGAGTGGATGTGATTTGCACATAGGCCAAAAATAACAGAATGTGAAATATGGCAATACAGCTCATGTGCCAAACCTCATGCCCATTCAGTAATAATAATTCTCAGGCTGTTATTTATTTCCAAGTGTAACAATATTACAGATTAGATTAAGCTGATGATTAAGTGGAAAGATTAAAGTGGAGTGGAAAACCATGGAAGATTAAGTGGAAAACCATGGGGAAAAATAGGAATATAAATGCCTAAATATATTATAATAATATTAGCAATACCTAAAATGGTACATAATTCTTCTACTCGTGACAACTCAAAGGAATCAACAAGAGGAGCTTGAAGCTTTGGCCCCGTCCCAGAGGTTTGATGTCACTCGCATAAGTGAAACCTGGTGGGATGTGTCCTGTGACTGAAGTGCCCTGTTGAATGGTTACAGGTTCTCTTCAGGAGGGATAAGAAAAGCAGGCAAGGCAGGAAGTGGTGTTGTAATGTGATGAAAGAGGTGAACTGTAGGGAGCTTACATCTAGCAATGACAGATTAAGGGGCAAATAATGAGGATATCATCATGGGAGTCTATTATAGACTACCTAGCCAGGACAATGATAAAAATGAATTATTCTCTGAGGAACTAAATCAACTGCCTTTGTCCTTATGAGGGGCTTCTACATGCCAGAAATAAACTGGGAGCATCACACAGCTGGCATGAACAGGTCCAGAAGATTCCTAAACACCTGGATGACAACTTCATGGTACAGTTCTAAAAGACCTGACTAAAGTAGATGCCCTCCTTGTTTTGTTGCTTATTAACAGAGAGGGTCTTGTGAGTGAAGTGGAGATTGATGACCATCTTGGCCACAGTGACCATGAAGCAATGGAGTTTAAAATCTCTGTTGAAGGGAGGAAAAGTGCCAGCACAACCTCAACTCTGGACATGAGGAGAGCAGACTTCAGGCTGCTCAGGGAACTAGCAAGTAAGCATTTTCCACTGGGAAAATGTTTTTGAAGGTGCTGAAGTCCATCACTGCTGGTCACCTTTTAAGCATTACCTTCTAAGGGCACAGGATCAGGCAATTCCAAATGTCAGAATTCAAGCAGACAAAGAAGAAGACTGGCTTGGCTGAAGAGGGATCTTCTCTTGGAAAGTGTATGCCCAATGGAGGTAAGGTCAGGTGACGTCGAAGGAATACAGAGATGGTGCTCACCACTGTAGGGAAAAAAAATTGTGCAGCCAAAGATCAATTGGAGTTGAAGAGGGTTTTTTACACACAATAATGGCAAAAGGGTGTGCAGAAATTACATCAGCCCATTACAGGATGAAGACGGTCATCTCACAAACAGGGACAGAGGCAATGCAGAGGTGCCTAATGCTTTCTTTGTGTCTGTTTTCAACTCCAGTGACAGGGTAAGGGTGCTCCAATGCTTCCTGAGCTGTGGGACCATGGCTGTGAGAATGATAAACTTCCAACTGACCCTGAAGTTGCGAGGGATCTTCTGCTCCAGCTGAATCCCTATAAGTCTATGGAGTCTGATGTGGTTCTTCTGAGAGTACTTAAGGGCTAGCTGATGTCATTGAGAGGCCTCTCTCGATGATTTTTGAAGTCTTGGGAATATGGAGAGGTCACAGTTGACTGGAAGCTGGCTAATATTGACTTTTCAAAAAGGGCAAGAAGGGTGACCCTGGAAACTACAGACCTGTTAGTCTCACTTCATTTCCCAATAAAGTTATGTAGAAGAATATTCTAGGAGGTAATGAAAAATACCTGAAAGACAATGCAGTCAGTGGCACAGCCAGCAGGGCTTCATGAGAGGAAAGTCCTACTTATCAAACCTGATTACATTTTACGATAAGGTAATCCACCTAGATGATCAAGGAAAGACAGTTGATGTAATCTCTCTGGATTTCAGAAAAGCTTTTGATACCATCTCTTACAGAATCCTTCTGGAAAAAATGTCCAGCTCACAGCTTGGGGTGGGTCAGCAAATGGCTCGCAGATGTGACGCACTGAAATGTTGGCTGATGCCTAAGGGTTTTTTTCATTTTTGATTTTTAAATTTTTATAGATTTTAGAATTAAATCCAATTGTAGTCAAATGTAAATTTTAGTGTACTAGTATTTCTAGCAGCTTAAGTTCAATGTTTATGCATGCCAACCCTTATCCCCTATCAACTCCTCAAGATTCCATTGGCTGTTTAGTCTTCTTTTCAAGGTAGAAGGCTGAAAAGCACCTCAAGGCCTGCTACATGAGACATGAAGATTGGCACAGTGACCTTCAAGTCCAGAACACTGGAAAGCCTCCAAGTGCCCTGTATGCTATGAGGGAGATGATGAATGATGAAGTGGTCCCAGTATCCCTCAGACTCAGTTCCTGATGGGGTGTGCCAGCGGTGAGACAGGGCAGGACTGAGGGATGGGTAAACAGGGATTGGATGGACATTATTATAAAAACCATGGAAATCAGTGTTCGGGCACATGCATTGATATGTATTCCTGTAGGACCTAGGCCTGGAAATTAAAGGACCTACCCTTTTTATGTTATCTAATGTACTAAGTTGGCTGGAGTCCTGTTTCCTGCTGTCTCTTAAGGCATCATGGTAATGACTTAAAGGTTGTCAAAATCATAGAAAGAATTTTTGTCTAACTGCTGTGACCACCAAAGCACCATCCTGTCCCAACACCTCCTGACTGGAATTTGGACTGTGACTGGAAACTTGAGATAAGACTGTTGTCTAATCATCTCAGGTATGGGCATAAGTAAGCAAGGGTGGTAGAGGAGAAGGTTTTTGGTTGTGTGATGGCAAAGTTTCTCCACATAATACAGAGTAAACCGCCCACTCTCTTCAGGAAGACCATGAGAAATTGATGAGAGACAGCTGAGAAGGGGTCATAAACCATCAGAGACCCCCACAATATCCCCCCAAGTTCATTCCTGAGACCTTCTACCATGAAAGGACTGTACATGATCCAAGTGAGGCAACAAATCCAGAGCCTTTCACAAGAGACTGCAAAGTTTCCCCCATCCTCCCCATCAGGAGAGATGCCTAGGCATCTAATGAACATATATTAATCAATTGGACTCTATGTTTTGTGGGACCTTCACAACTGAGAAGACCCGAAGAACCAGACTGACAGGATGCCACTGGGTTCCACAGTGGTGATCCATTTTCTACTTTAATCTCTGTCATTTTCCTTCTTTCCCTTCCTTCTTTTTCCTACTTCTATCTCTCTTTCTCTGCCTCACATTTACCATTGGATAAAACCTATATTATTGACTTTGGCATCTGGTCTCAATTGCACCTTAATTTGGGCAGACACATCTCTAATAATTTTGATAACTGGATCAGAACAACAGGTCGAGCACAGAAGGTAATAGTCAGTGGGGGTAACATCAGACTGGAGAACAGTCATTAGTGGGCTTCCACAGGGCTCCATCTTAGACCTTGTTCTCTTCAACATTTTCATAAATTATTTGGACCCAGGACTTGAAGGGATACTAAGCAAGACTGCAGATGATGCAAAATTCAGAGGAGCTGTTGACCCTCTCAAAGGCAGAGAGCCCTTCAAGAGAGACCTTGATAAATTAGAGGACTGGGCAATCACCAAGTGTGTGAAGTTTAACAAGGGCAAATGCCAGATTCTGCACCTGGGATGGGAAAACCCTGGATGCTCATACAGACTGGGGAATGAGATGCTGGAAAGCAGTGCCATGGAAAGGAACCTGGGGATCTTGGCTGATGGCAAGCTGAATACGAATCAGCAGTACCCTAGCAGCCAGGAGGGCCAGCATATCCTGGCGGGCATCAGGCAAAGCATTGCTAGCTGGTCGAGGGAGGGGATTGTCCTGCTCTGCTCTGCTCTTCACTGGGGCCGCCTCACCTTGAATATCAGTTTTGGGCACCACAATATAAGAAAGATTTAAAGCTATTATAAAGCATCCAAAGGAGGACAACAAAGATTGTTAAGGACCTTGAGGAGAAGCCATATAAGGAGCAGCTGAAGTCTTGCTTTGTTCATCCTGGAGGAGAAGACTGAGGGGAGACTTCATTGCAGTCTACAGTTTCTTGGTGAGGGGAACAGAAGGGGCAGACAATGACCTCTTTTCTCTGGTGGGCAGTGACAAGACCCAAGGGAATGGCTGGAAGTTGTGTTGAGGGAGGTTTAGGTTAGATATTAGAAAAAGGTTCTCACCCAGAGGATCACTGGGCACTGAAACAGGCTCCCCAGGGAAGTGGTCACAGCACCAAGCCTGACAAAGTTCAAGAAGGATTTTAACAATATTTTAGGAACATGGTGTGACTCTTGGTACTGTCCTGTGCAGGGCCAGGACTTAGAGTTTGATGATGCTAGTGATTCTCTTCCAGTTCAGAATATTCTGTTATTCTGTGATTATTTTCTTCAGCTAGTACTGACTCTTTCCTAACTGCAGATTATCTGAAACTAGAGCATGACATCAGTCTATGAATAGCACTAAGTACTGTTACCTATTGGAGTGCAATCTGTACATGTTTTGAAGGTTGTTGTTGTGATGCAGTAAGATTTCACATGGGGAGGGATTTGGGTAAATGTTTTTGAGCTGAAAATTGTTTTTCTCATGTTCATCAGCAACTAGAAGTGAGGAAAACATTAATAAGTACAATAAAAATAAATTCTAGGTAGCTGAAAAAATGCCCTACACTGATGTCTGTGAAAGATTGCTGGATATTGGCTAGACACAAAAGAGTAACTGTACTCTCACAGTGCCTTTTGCAGTATAAATGTGTTCTGCACCCTTCATATGGTACTGGATTTACAGGTTGTATAGTGGTGATTTTCCATATGCTGTGGAAAGATTTGAAAAAAGGTTCCCAAAATAAATTCTCTCACTCTACTTGGAAGCAGAGAACCTGAGTTACCGAAACAGTTCAGATTTAATTCAGATTTCTTTCTCAGCAGGAAAATTTCCATTGTTTTCCTGAAGAGTAGCTCCCTGTCAGTGTGTGAACTTGTCGAAGCAGTTTTGAAAACAAGTAACTTATGTACCACAAATGTCTGTAGAGATAAGCAGAGCTGAAGGTCCTAGAAAAGAACAGGGAAATTCAAAATGTACTTAATACAAAAGTATAGAACTTGCAGGTTACATTATTTATGGCATCTCCTCTGTCACCTTCTATGATATGATAATGTCAAAAACTTACTGCCTTATAACCAGTGTGGGCTATCCAATTGTTAACAGTAATCAAAAACTGCTTCCAATTTTTCTGCAGTATTTTAAGTACATGATGCTTAAACTACCTTTCTCCTTCTTTTCTTCCCTTTAAGCTACAGAGATTATTTTTTTCCCTTCTCGTCTATTATTATTTTATTCAACTCCTGTCTTTAAGTCTTCTGAAGATTCTGTTCAAGAAGTGTTTTTCATCTCTTGGATCAGAACACAAATATCTGAGTATTCTCTTGGAAAAATCCCTCATGCATCTGTGCTCAGGACAAGAGTATTTTTATTGCTTCTCCTTCAGAATGATCATTAGTTTTCCTAAAATACCTCTTTGCCTCTAGAATAAACACATTAGCATCAGCCTTACAGAAAAAAGGAAATATATTTCATACAGAATACTGAAAATTTGGAATTTCATAATAATAATGGTTAATAATAATGAAATAGTACACACTTTTTTAATGGTTTAGATGTTTGACATTAAAAAAGTGTGTTTAAAAACAACATTATTTCCTTAAGATTTCAGTAGTCACAAATGGAACAAGTGCATTGTCATCAAAGAAGAACTGGTGATTCTGCACTTTAATGTCTTTGAACAGGCCTTGCAATTTGCAAAATATTATGAGTCACAGTGGACAGTAATGTCTATACTTATAAATCAGAAGCACATACATCCTATCAAACCTAATGGGAAATCTTGCAGATGAAATCTGTGTAATAACTCAAATACTTACAGGTACAAGTCCTCCATAAATTACATATTTAAATTATGTGCTCTGTTGCAAAGAAGAAGCTCTTTTAATTGTAGTAACTTCTGTGGATATCAAGATCTTGGACAACAAAATGTGGAAAATACATTTTACCAGCTTTTACTATTTTTTTAAAGAAGACTTTAATGTGCATGAGGTTAATTGAAGGCTAGACAAATATATGATGTGGGTTTGGGGTTTTGGGTTTGTTTATTTGTTTGTTTGTGGGTTTTTTTGTGAAAGGGGCAAGAGGAAAGCAACTATTTCAACTTGAGAAATTGAATAATCCTGTCATGTTGTTTATTATATATATGTGTGTGGGTGCTTCCCTGCCCACATTATGATCTGAGAAATGCTCATTAGGCCTCGGCCTTGATGAACAACACCTGGGCTGAGCTCCTTTTGAGTTTATCAGAAACCCTGTCTTTTCCCAGGAATTAGTGTTGTGGAATAAGCTCCTTGCTTTTTAATGAACAGCCTTGGAAACCTTTTTTTCCTGAATAACAACCCAAGTGGAATCACATTTTTTTTCAAATAAAGTTGTGTACCCGGAGTCTAGCCAGGAAGAGTGATTATTATGATTAAAGCCCACTCTCTTGTAGCCCTATAAACAGTGGCCCGAAATGAGCACTCCTGGACAGCATCAGGCTGCAAACTGCAACCTCTCTTTGAGCTGGGACTCCTCTCAGAGCTACCAAACTCTCTAGTTTGCTATTCTTGGAGGATCATTGACCCATGATGAATCTTGGGCTGACATCTTACTCCTTGAGGCTCAATTCTTTGCCTGTTGAGAAGATGTAAAGGCAATTGAAGTGAGTATTTCTTTAATTCAAAGGGAATGTTTTACAGACTCTTTATGAGTGTGCATCTAAGAGTGTATATGCTATATCAAATGTGCTAGGAATTCTACTCTCCTACATTCTTATTCTTAAGTACTTTAGATTTGTAAGTTAGATCTATAAGTGAGTTACTGTTGTGACATAGTAAACCATATCTGAATCTTTTACTAAATTGGTTAAGTCATCAGTTAAGTTAACTGCTGTTAAGTTAAGGTGTTTTTAAGTTAAATTAAGTTAAATGCGGATGGGCTCTTAAGCCATATTACTTTTATCCTTACTCTCTGCTATTTTTTTGCTCCCCATTCTCCACTCCCCCACCCCTTGCCCCAGCCTCTACATAGAGAGTTTTGGGTTTTATTTTGGTTTGGATTGATTGACTCTGGATTTTTATTTGCTTTTTATCGGTGTGCTTTAACCATCTAGTAAGAAGAACAGTGAACCTTGCCAATGAATTTCATATGTTGTCACTTTTATATTAAACCTGTTTTTTCCTGATACCTTTGCCAGTGATTTTTTAAGCTACTCTAAACCACTCATTCATGACAGCCTGTCAAAGCTGAAAGAATTTTTCAGATAACTCAACTTACTGTTCAAACACAAGACTGAGTCAGCAACATAGGGGTACTTACTTAGTACTACTAGCTGAAACTCCTTAACTAGAGTGTGCATTTCTGTATACCAGTAGGAGTCACAAAGTAAGCAAAGTAACAGCTGCTCTGAAATCTTCAGTATTAAATGACAATTTTGTTCGAAGTGATAGCATTTGATATAATAAATAGGTAGAAAGGCAAGTTTGGCTATCAATACAAAATGGTAAACCTAAAAGTGTTGACTCTTCTTTAAAAAGAGACAATAACTGTATACCATCTATATAGTCCAATGTAATATTTTTTGAATGAAAGACAACATGGCTCTACCAAAATGCCTATAAGTCATTAGCAAAATAATGGAGAGTAATATGCTTGATAAGTTATCTCAAGTCTCTCCAAGAGAAAACAAAGCTAACAAACACATAAACCCTGAGAATCTCATTCTTATGAAATTTTCCATAAAAGACATTGTGGTTAGATAGCACTTTTAAATTGAAATACTTCTAAGTGTCATACCAGTAGCAATGAGATAATCATTACAGCACCCAGGAAAATTAAGAAACTCAAACATAGGATGATCAAAGCCAATCTGTTCCAGAACACGTGCTAATATTAAAAAATCTCACTTCGGTCCCCCACTTGAA
Source organism: Poliocrania exsul (assembly GCA_035041345.1). Classification (NCBI taxonomy): domain Eukaryota; kingdom Metazoa; phylum Chordata; class Aves; order Passeriformes; family Thamnophilidae; genus Poliocrania; species Poliocrania exsul. Next base: position 82,560,450 of record JAWWLZ010000082.1, on the reverse strand, counting down.
GCAGTTATTATGTCTTGTGGGGACTTGGAAATGAGATTAACAATATCAAGTTTGTTTTTTAAAAAAATTTGGGTACGAGTAAAGTAACTTAAGAATTTTGGCTTTTAGGAAGCTTTTCCAAAAGTAACCTATATGCTTTTGCATTAGTCTCTCTGAAAGCAAATTTATCTTATCTTCTGAATTAACTTCAACATAGCAGGCCAACCAGTAAGAGATATCCATATTCCTATTCACTCCCCCTGCCACGCATATAAATTACATCACCTGAGTGTAACTCAGTAGAGGAAGAAACTCTTCTATCCTGGTGAAACAAAAAAGCAGCAAGAAGCACCTCATTCTCCAGAAATACATGTTTTTATGTCAGGTAGGTTTTGAAGGCTTGATCTTCCTAAGTAACTTCAGTAATCCCTAATGCTCAAACTGCCCCTTGCTTTGTTTGGGAAAAGCACTGTGGAATTACCCCTTGAGCATTGTACCCCAAAACCAGTTTTGTCCAACTTGCAGCTTTCTTCTCTCCAGATTTAAACACACAAATGGGCCAAGGGCAAACGTCTACTAAAACATTCCCTTGCAACACTTAAAATTGTTTTCTGTTTCTGAAGAGAACTCAGTTTTAGCCTGAGGGAATCTGTTGTTAGCATGCTGTGGCTGTTTGGTATGCATTAGCCACAGAAGCTTTGCCCATTCTTTGTTGAAAACTGTTAATCTCTGGATGCCACAGTCATGATCACTGAAGTAAGGTCAGGAAACAAAAAAGCAGAGGCTTTATGCTGTGTAGCAGCATCTTGCAAAGAAGTTAATTGTTATTGCTGAAATAACTTTTTTCTGTATGTTTGAAAAATGTCTGCTCTATTTAGATACTGTCATCTATACCAGTTCTTGCCACATCAGGGTGTAGCTGACAGAATACCAGTGGTTTATAAAGGCTTTGTAGAGTGGCAGAAAGATCCAAGATAGTACTTTCATCTGGTATCCAATGAATTACAAACACAATATACAATCATCATCATCATGGCTAGGCTTTGCGAATGAAGATTTGGGAAGGACTCTGCCCATGCTTGCTGCAAGTGTGCTGGTGGCTAAAAAGGCCGATGCGGGATAGGCAAGTCCGGTTGCAAAAGGCACAGTGGAAAGCCTCCTTTGGCAATATTGGCGAGGAATGGTTCTTTCTGCATTGTCTTCTCTCCTCGAGACTGACTCTGTGAGTTCTCAAAGGAATCAGCAGCATTATAAATAATGTGTCTCCATGAATCCCGATTGGAGGCCAGAGTGGACCATTGATGGCAGTCAATATGGCCAAGGCTGAGGTATTGT
>JAWWLZ010000082.1:82526155-82544417 GCA_035041345.1 Poliocrania exsul | reverse complement strand
CTTTTAGCCAATAAGATGTACCTCTAACCCTATATAAACCGTGTACTTTGTGAAATAAATGGCTTCGCTTTGAATCTTATAGATTTGTGCTGTGAAGTCCTTTCTCTCTGTGAAAGTTTGTTTACTTTAGATAATAATTAACTTTGTTCTAAAATAACTATTTAAATGAACTGAGCGGTATGGTAATGCTTTAGATTCTGTAATTTATTATGGAAAACAAGGATTTTAGACAGACATGTATGGTTTAGATAAAATCCATATGTTGTAAGATGGTTTTAAAATCAAAGTTCATCAAAGTCTCAGGCCACAAATGCAATAATTAAAAACACTTGTCTTTGATTCTATTAATGGCACTAGTCACCAGTCACTTTCATCCCCCAAAAGGGAAACACATAATAAAAAAAAAGTATTTTCAAGTGCTTTTAGAGCTTTTCTATTCATGTGTCTTCTGGTTTATTATGATGCTGTATATCTAGAAACATACAAGTTACATATCTCAGTATGAATTGTAAACAGGGTATCTAACAGAAGATGGAGCAGCAGAGTTCCATTTCATTAAAATGATGCTTGAAATGGATGAGGTAAGCAAGCACTGAGAAAACTACTTTCCTGTATTGGGGTTTCTGCCATGGAATTTGATATGTCACAGTACAATCTTGTCTGAAATATGACTGTACCTTATGATAAATTACAGCACACATTTGGAAAAAAGAAATATCAATGATAGTTCTGCCAATTTATTCCAACACTGCTACTCCTATAGAGTCAAGAATGACACTACTTCCTCATTTGTTTCGTGTCTATGTCTAGAAGCTGCTGCCAGATTATCTTTTGCTTGTCTTACTCTCATAGAGACAATGCAATTTTCCTAACAAATTAATTACATTTTACAATGTCCTTTTTTCCTATACCATAATTTAAAACCATATTGGCTGACTTCTAGCAAGCTTAATTTCTTACTTTGTATTTAATTTTCCTAGTTATATTATCCAAAATGAAATTGTCTTTCTAGATATTCAAAATATGGTGGGTTCAATTGACAGATTACAAGTGCTGCTTTGCGCTTGATTTAAACTCTGGTAAGGGCTAGTTGTAAAGAACAACTGTTTTTTGCTCACTTGTGTTTATATGAACAAGATATTCCAGCAGCTTCAATTATACTCCATGTACTTGTGTGTTCATCCAAACAGTTTATAGGCTACAAAGAACAATTGCAATCACACAATATAACCTCTTTCATGACACAGTCAAAGCTAAGAGAATGGTAAAAATATCTGTCCATTAGAAATTTAGAACCATAGTGTGTGACTGTGTGTGTGTGGATTTCTTAAGGTCTGAGGTGATTGATGAGTGCATCCTTAAGGACCAGAGAGGCACCTGTAGAATGTGATGTCTTGTAACCCGTAGAATCTTTCCATGTATGTTAGGTGAACTACTGATCAATAGTGTACTGGCATGTTACATGTAGGAGTAGATAAAAGTGAAGCTGTTACTAGAAATAAAGTCCTTTGTCTTCGGTGAGCCTTCTGATCACACTGCAGCCTGAGTTCTCTGCTTCCTTGATCGCCGCTAAGCTAATCTACGTTACCCCAATACCACAGAATATTTCATGTTGAAAGGGATCCATAAGGATCACCAAGTACAACTCTCTGCTCCTTGCAGGTCTGCCTAAAACCAAACTGTAGGAATGAAAGCATTGTCTAGATGTTCACTGAGATCGAACAGGCTTAATGCTCTAACAGCTTCCCCAAGGAGACCATTCCTGTGAGCAATCACACTCTTGTTAAAGAACCTTTTCCTAATGTCCCATCTGAACTTCCCTGATGCAGTTTCATTCCATTTCCTCATGTCCTATTGCTGGTCACCAGAAAGAAGATCAGTGTCATATAGTTGTGATTGCTCATCTCTCTAATCTATCCAGATCTCTTCTTAAGGCCTCTCTACTCTTAATATGAACCATTATCCTCATCACTGTCTAGTTTCACTTTATAATAGTACCTTTATTATTGTTTATTACCATCTAACTCTATCCACAGAGGTAATATCTTTTGCATTTTACCTCTCTTGGTTGAACTGCATCTCAGTTTTAAATCTATAGAGTGTCCCATAACTGTTTTGGAGAAAGAAGGTGAAAATTTTGTGAAACTTGATAACATTTCTGCCATTTGAATGATGGCAGCCTATTAAGATAGTTTAAGCTTAATACTGTTCCTACTGGATTTCCTTCTGGGAAATTATGTGCTTTGAGATCAAAATTCTGTTTTCTTGTATAAAATATGTTTACAGCCATGAGATTTTTGATATAGTAAACATTTAAAATAAAGCAACCCCGGATTCCCAGAAAGCTGAGAAATAACAAATATTTTGTTCCATATTTTGATTTCTTTCTCTTCTTTCTTCCCAGTCATGCAAATATTGTAAGTGATAGAACAATTTTAATAATTACAAAGTCCACAAGTGATCTGTAACATACTGAAATTTATACAACCAGTCCCAGTTTCTACTCTATATTTTAAAGAAAAGAAGGGTCTGTATTGATTTTTGTTGTGCTTGTTGAAGGCATAAATGATTTTCAAAGTGGCAATGAAAGTAATGGAAAAGGGTTACATTCACTGAAGAAAGACCACTCCTGCTATGGTTTGGGAGCTTTTGCTGAAAGGAGATTTTGCTACTGGAATTAGACATGGCAAATTCTTAGAGATTAGTGATTTAGTTTCAAAACATAAATGACTAGTTCAGAAGAAGCCAAGAAACCCTAATAAGCTTCAATTTTTCTTAGTGCTGGAGGTTGAAATACACATCTTAGAGGGCTGACTTTTGTTAAGCCATAGTAGTGGAAAACTGTCAATAAGACAGTACAACACAGAAGGATTTTAAATTCTTTCTTCTAAAAACTACTGAGAATTGATGTAACTTGGCATTCTCTGAAAACAGTGGGAGTTTTTCATCAGGAACAGGGTTAAATGTATATAGAATAACTTTGAAAATCCCCACAGTTACTTTTATCCTGCTTTAACTTTCTACAATTTAGAATGAATGTGACATATTAAAATACAGTATTTTTATCTTGTTTTAACTATATGCAAACAAGAGGTTTTACGCCTCAGTGCTCTAGTGATACCAGTCATCTTCTATGTTTCTCCCGTTCATTATGCGGAATGGAATAAGCTTGGAAAAAGACTCTGGAAAGCAACACAAAATAATGATACTCTGGCACCCCAGGCGCCCATGGCTTGGAGAATTATTCTAGATACATTAGATAAAAATGAAACTAGAAAAATGCATGTGAGGAAGGGACAGAACAGAATTGGTTTCGATGCACGTGGCAAGCATCGGGTATAGAATTAGGGAAAGAAAATACATTTCCAACACTTCCATTACACATAAAATGCTGCAGCCCACCATGGACCCCCCAACCCAAGATGGCAGTGCCCGCACGACCAGCTCATCTCTTCCTTACCCTACACAAAGAAATCAAGCCATGCGCCCAGATGCTGCATCACAAGGCGGCAATGCTTATCTCGCCACACAGCCAGAGGGCACTGTGCCTCTGGTATTACCACTAAGCAGCTGCATTTACCCAACCACCCTGGTAGGTGCCACTGCCCCTCCCACGGGGGCACCTGCTGACGTAGTGCACCCCATTGCATTATGAGGAGTTGCCATGGAGCCCTCTGCACTAGCCAGGGGCATGGCATATCCCGTCGCATTGCAGGGCAGAGCGGTCCACCCTGCGGCACTGCCCAGAGGCGTGGTGAACCCTGATGCATCACAAGGAGGGGTTTTTCCCCCCCACAGTGACTCCAGGCTGCATTTTTTCTGTGGCACCACCCAGAAATGCTGCTGGTTTCCCAATACCCCTGAGTGGCAGTTATCCACCACCCAGCTAGGTGGCACTGTCCTCACAGCTGTACCACCGAGTGGCACCCTTCCACAGAAGGGCGGAGGGGGGGGGGGCGGTGCACTCCTCCTGGCCCCACCCACTTCCATGTTTACAGAAGTTGCAATCAACCAAGATGGCAGACCCCATAGCCACAGTCCCACCACCCCCAGTAATCAAACCTATCCCTACTCTCACATCAGACAACAGGCAACGACAGTAGAAGATTTAGTATTAGTGAAAGCATTCCCTGTTTTTTTACCACCCTAACAGTTCACCTGCATATGAACCTGTACCTTTCCCAGTTCTGAAAGATGTGAAAAAGGCAGTTTCTGATTATGGCTTAAATTCCCCTTATGTCATAAGTGTTTTAAAGTCACTTTTCGCCACATACACATTCACACCAAAAGACATTAAATATTACCTCACTCATATTTTACACACATTCAAGCGTCACTTTTTGAAGATGAATTGCAAAGATTAATTAGAACACAGGCAGAAGTTGTCTTCTATTTTTTTCCAGTTCAACGTTTTATTAGAATTAATACTTGGTAATTTGGCCTTTAAGGAAGAAATTTATAGCAAATTTGCTCTTCCATGACACGCATCTAATTCAGCAAAACCCTCTTCATAAATGACCTCCAAATTCAGTCACAAGGAACAACATATTTACATTTGAGTTAGTATTTGTAAATAATAAAACCTGGTGTCCAGATCACACTTTCACATGCTTAATCGTGATACTTGTGTCCAAAATATATCTCAAGCATTCTAAATATCCATTGTCCCTTGAATTTCTCTCTTCATGTTCTTTTATTTCTGCAAAGCCAGTCGCTTTTTCTAAGTTTTCTAAATTCTCTTTCAATTCATGTTTTCATTTAGATTTCCTCCAGCATTCGGCAATCTTGCTAACCATTTTTTATATTGTCAGTATGGCACTGATTTTTACACCATACTCTTGGCCACTTGCCAAGACAAACTGTTCATCAGCCTGATGCCCCAGGAGTCCATGAGCCTGTCTTTGCCATTGCTGAGTTGCAGCCATGACCAAGATGAGCTCCGAAGCTCTGTTGCAGTTTCAAACAGCACTTTGTTTTTTGGAGTTTCATTAACACTCTGACTTAGTTAATATATGAGATTCTGAAATGGAAAATTCAGTTTGATGGAACCTATAAATAACCTCTGTATGACCTTCTCAGGGTTGTCTTCTTCCAGGGAAACAAGGTCCACTTATCTGCTACCACTGGCCTGATATTTCATCTCTGCTTATTTCCTAGAAATGTGGTCCAGTTCAGTCTTGATCAGCTATGGTATTCCTTTGGCAGTCTCAGTTGCCTTTGGTTGTTGTCTCTGTTGTTTTTCTGATAAGAAACTTCTCACAGAACTCCTTAAAACAGCCCACTGGCTGTCAGTCTGGAGCATTCATCAATTGTTTTCTGATCCATTTTGCTAGCAAGAGCTGCTTCTCCATGCAGGAGCAAGCAGAGAAGTACAAAACACACTGAAAGAAATGCTCAATATATTAACTCAGTAGAGAGTGAATGTAGGGGAGGTTTGGCCTGAGTGCCGCATGCACAACCCACGATCCAGGGGCTGACAGGCAGGCAAGGTCACCGTAACCTTGAGGCAACCTGAAGGTGAGTAAACAACCTCAAAGCCCAGGAAAAACACAGCCTCGGCAGCGCCAGGGGCGTGCTGACTGCATCGTGGACACCAGCCCTTCCACCAATCAAAGCACACTGCTGCCATGTGGACAAAGCCTTCTGTCCTATCAGAATTTGTTATTGTCCTTGTGTTTACCCCAAAAGGTTATATAACCTGTTCACCACCACCACCCCCACCCCCCCCCCCCAATAAAGTTGAACGGTCCTGCTTTTAACTGTAGCGCATGGCTCTATCTCTATGAGAATACGCACATGCGACTAGAAGCCTGGACCCAGGGTCACATCGGGGCTGGCAAGGGCACGAAGAATCCTCTTGCAACACTCCCCTTCCCGAACAAGTGAACCTAAAAAATCAAACCATGCTTTTATGTTCTATGAAAATTCTTGTTATTGTGCTCAGTTTGTAATATAATATAATCTGAAATATAACAGCCTTGGGGCTTCCATGAATGTTTTATCCATAATATACTGATGCCGAAGGAGTTTTTGATTTTTCAATTTTCATATTTTGTAGACTTTAGGAACACAGTATATGTAACACTGTAGATTTTAGTGGATTAATATTTAGCAGCTTATAGTATAAAGTCCTTCTGTCTCTACCCCTGCTCCAGAACAGGCAGCTAAGATCTGCCAGCTATTTAGTCTCTTTCTCAAGGTACCAGATTAGAGAATATCAGAGAGAACATAAACATAGAGCAGAGTGAACCGAAGCCCTGGAGAGCATCCAAAGAACCTTTATGTGCTGAAGAAGAGGAGGTGGATGAAGACAGAGGGTCCTGATGACCCCAGCCCCAATTCAACAGGGAGTGGGAACTGGGAGGGGATGGAGGTGGAACTGGACATGTGGACAGTAGTGATGGGATAGATTATATAATAAAAGCTATAGCAATTAGAGCTTGCAGACGCACATGTCTAGGTATTCCTGGATGAGCAGGGTTTGCTCATTAAAGTGACTGCCCTTTATCTTATCTCCTACAAAAACTTGGCTCAGAGTCTTTTTTACAGACTTTTACGGCAACAATACCAAATAGAACATAAATATTTTTTCTCCTCTGCTAGAACTCTATCAATATCTTCTGTGCTACACACAGGTGGATCTTTAGTCACTTTTATTTGTTGTCTTAAGATCTGAAATATTCTATTGCTATTCATACCTGAAAATGCAAACTGCTTAAATAAACTGTGTGGCACTTTGATATTTGCCTTTGTGTTTCCTCACTGTATTATCATCTTTAGTAGCATAGTAACAAGACAAAATCTTTCATGATACAGCCAGCTGAACTGCTATTTTGAAGGAAAGCTCTTGTTGTATTTTTCATTAATGATTTGCTGTTGATGTTCAGCAGCTCAGTGTTATTGAGTGCCAAGTCCTGCCCCTGGGTCAAAACAACCCCATGCAATGCTCCAGGTTTGGTATAGAGTGGTTGGAAAACAGCCCCACAGAACAGGACCTGAAAGTGTCGGTCAACAGCCAGCTGAACATAAGTTGGCACTGTGCCCAGGTGGCTAAAAAGGCCAATGACATCCTGGTTTGTATCAAGATCACTGTGATTACTGTGTCCTGCAAGATCAGGGTAGTGATTGTCCCTCTGTACTGGAAAGTAGTGAAGCAGCATCTCAAATCCTGTGTTTACTTTGGGGTCTTTCACTACAAGAAGGACATTGATGTGCTGGAGCGTGTCCAGAGAAGGGTGACAGAGATTGTGAAGAATCTGGAGCAGAGATAACATGTGATGAACTTATTACAGCATCCATGCCCCATCCTCCTGCACTATTAAAGGCAGGGAAAGGTAGAGAAAACCGGGGGTGAAGTTGAGCCCAGGAAGAAGGGAGGAGTGTTGCTAAGATTTAAGTATACATCACATTATCCTACTAATAATTGATTTACAAAAAAATTAAATTAATTTCCCCATATTGAGTCTTTTTGCCCATGACATTAATTGATGAGTGATCTCTCTCTGTCCTTATCTTGACCCATGAGTCTTTTGATGCAGTTTTTCTCCCCTATCCAGCTGAGAAGGGGAGTGGAAGAGTGACTTTTGTGGTCACCTGGTGTCCAGCCAGGGTAAACCTACAACACTATTTGAAAGGAAGTTGTAGTGAGATGGATGGTGGTATCTTTACTCAAATAAAAAATGACAGAACAAAGGAAGTGGCCTTGAGTATTGTCAGGGGAGGTTTAGATTGAATACTAGGAAAAATTTCTTCACCAAAAAGGTTGTCATTCATTGGAACAGGATCAGCTAGGGAAGTGGTCACGTCATCATTCCTGGAGGTAATTAAAAGAGTTGTGGATCTGGCCCTTTGAGACAGGCTTTATGGTGGACTTGGCGGTGCTGGGTTAACAGTTGGATTTGATGATCTTAAGAGGTCTTTTTCAACCTCACTGATTCTATGATTCTAGGACAGGAATTGCCAGAGGGACATATGTTTCTGCAGAGTATCAGTCTTCAGCAGTGTAGAGCTGGCAAAGGAGTTGAGGTATATGGGTGAAGCTTTAGAGCTCGTAATGTGCATGCAGAGAATGTTATTAGGGAAAGACATCAAATACAGACAACACAGTAACTTAACAAGGTAAGCTTCAAAAAAGGTAGAGATGGTAGTGGTATTCTTTATTCCTCTTCTCTAGTAACATGCTTTATTTTATCTTTATCAGTGCAGGTATCTATGAAATACGATCAGATTTGACCATTTCACTAACCTAAAAGTAATTTTTAGATGGGTGGTCAAGCTCCCTTTAAAGAGATTAGCAAGAGATATCTAGTATTGTATCTATTGAATCTAGTATTGAATCTGTTGAATCTCTGTGTATGTTCAGCATGCCCAATATGAAATTTCATAAGATATGTCTTTTCCCTTCCCCTTTTTTTCCTTAAAATTGCATTTTGGCAATGCTTGCCATTTTAGATTGTTTTCCTCTTTTTGCCTATTGCATTCCTTCATGGTGATGCTTTCTGGGTTTCTTTATACTTTCACGTAGTAGTTAAATCCTGAATGTTGCTTTCTTTTTTCCCTAAGGACTAAATGTACTGAAAGATTTGACCCTTCCAGATTCTCTCGGCTTCCTGTGCTTATATCTGCTGGTGTTCACAGTTTCTCAGGCACTGGTTGCACCTTCTTTTATTGTAGTGAATTACTAATAGTGCAAGTAAGCATGACAAGGCAAACTCCTAGGTTACCTTCTAAATGCTCCTGGTTCACAAGGGATTGACATCACAGTTTTTAAAATGGGGTTAATCTTATATTCTGCTGCAGCTGTTTCAGTGCTGGCTGAGCTGGTCCGCTCTGAAATAGTAGGATTAGTAGCAATAGTTCAATTATTTTTTTCTGTACTGCCTTATGTAGAAAGTGGTAAATTTCTATTTTCAGAGGAAAAATATTTAATTTTTTTCTTGTCAAAATAGTTGTGAGAAAATGTAATGTAGTTTTTAACACGTCTTAAAAAATTGTCTTTAAACTTTATTCTCAGAGAATTTAGAATATTGTTGCTTCTGTTCCAGACTATTTTCCAGGTTTTTCTTTTTTTCTTTCTCTACAAGAAACAGGTGTCATAACTGACAGAATGTAAAAGCTATAATTATGAAAAAGTGATTGATATAATGGTATGTGCTTTCTTAGCAGGATAAGTAATTTTTAATATCAAGTTAGGCAGCGTTCTCTCTGTTTTACCTCCCAGATGAAAGTAAATCTTGACTTCATATTTCCTGCATAACTGGTATTTTTTACCTTAGTAGCTACAAGGATAGAAAATTTAATCTTAGATAAGACACTACTTTTCTAGTAATCAGTTGCTTCAATGACTGTACTGACTCCTCCTTAGGAAAGCTGCAAGCTTTTTTTTTTTTTTTCAGAAATGTGTGAGATGTTATGTTTCAGTTCTACCAACCCTATGGTGATACAAACCTATCATGGATTTAGGAGGAGCAGGTACTGCCTGACTAACCTGATCAGCTTGTATGACCAGGTGACCTGCTTGATGAAAGATGGGAAGGCTATGGATGTAGTCTACCTGGACTTCATCAAAGCCTTTGACACCTTCTCCCATAACATGCTCCTGGAAAAGCTGGCAGTCCATGGCTTGGTAAGGCACAGCCTCTGCTGGGTTAAGAGCTGGCTGGATGGCTTGGCCCAGAGAGTGCTGGTGAACAGGGCTGCATCCAGCTGGCGGCTGGACACTAGTGGTGTTCCCCAGGGGTCAGCATTGGGTCCAGTCATGTTTAACATCTTTACTGATAATCTAGATGAGGGGATTGAGTCTGCCATTAGCAATTTTGTGCATGACACCATGCTGGGGCGGGGAGTGTCCATCTACTGGAGAATAGGAGGGCTGTACAGAGGGACCTGACCAGGCTGGATAGATGGGGTGAATACAACAGTATGAGGTTCAAAAAGACCATGTGCTAGGTCCTGCACTTTGACCACAATAACCCCCTGCAGCTCTATAGGCTGAGGACAGAGTGGCTGGAGAGAGGCCAGGCAGAAAGGGACCTGGGGGTTCTGCCTGACAGGAAGCTGAACGTGAGCCAGCAGTGTTCCCAGGTGGCCAAGAAGGCTAATGGCATCCCAGCCTGTATCAGGAATAGTGGGGCCAGCAGGACCAAGGAAGTGATTCTTCCTCTGCACTCAGCACCTTGAGTACTGTGTCCAGTAGTGGGCCCCTCAATTTGGGAAGGATGTTGAGGTGCTGGAGCATGTCCAAGGAAAGACAACAAGGTTAGTGAGGGTCCAGAGAACAAGTCCTTTGAGAAATGGCTAAGAAAACTGGGGTTGTTTATCCTGGGGAAGAGAAGGCTCAGGGGAGACCTTATCACTCTCTACAACTACCTGAAAGGTGAGTGTAGTGAGGCAGGTATAAGTCTAGCAATAGAACAAGAGGACAGTGTCTTAAGATGGTCCAGAGGAGGTTTAGGGTAGGCATTGGGAAGAATTTCTTCACAGAAAGAGTAATTGAGCATTGGAATGGGCTGCACAGGGAAGTGGTAGAGTCACAATCCCTGGAGGTGATTAAGAAGAGACTGGATGTGGCACTTAGTGCCATGGTCTAGTCGGCAAGGTAGCGTTAGGTCATGGGTTGGACTCAATGATCTCAGAGGTCTTTTCCAATCTATTTGATTCTGGGGATCTGGGATTCTATGATTCTGTGATAAGTAGATTTCTATTATGCTTCTTCACCTGCTTCCCATCACATTACCTGTAAAGAAATACAGGCAGTGTACATGTGCTTCCGGAATAACGAAAAGGCTGAGATCCCTTAGTTATGGCTATAAGAATATTAAGGAACTCTTGAAGTCAATATTCTATCACATTCTAATTTCTTGATCGTATTTGCTTTTATGCTATATATGCTTGAATATCTTGCATAATAAAGTTCATCACATGTATAAAATGATAGAAATATGTAATTACTCTAAAAAATAGAAACCCCACTATTTTAACTTTACAGAAAGGGTAGCTACTAAAAACACATTTAAATATTAGATATAAATAAATGAAGAATACTAAAGACCTTTGCCTTATCAACAGAATAATTCACATACATGAATTGCTACATACAGGGATAAAGTACATATAAGTTTCACAGCAAAATCCTAGAAGTAGACAACTCTAGTGCTGACATGAAAAATTGTTTCAGATGTTTCATAGGAACTGGCTGTATGTGTGCCTCTCTCAGCCTCTGGTAAATGTAACACAAATCAATTTGCTTTTGCTCAAATAATCTAGATCACCTCCAGACTTTAGATAACAGACTTTTTCCAATTTGTTGTAGGATAGGAGCCCATGAGCAGGTTGCCTGCCAGGGTTAGCTAATGTGTGCTGAGACAAACCTTATGAGGCAGGGTTTTTGGTACTAACCCAACATACTGTGCCTTTACTGAGACTTGAGATGAGTTATCATATCCCATGCATACTACCTGTGTATCTTATTTATTGTGCCAAGCAAGAAAACCTCTGAAAGCTGGAACTTGTCGGCTGTTTTGCCTAAGTAATAAGCATAGTCTAATCACATACACTAATAATTACACAATTCTCATTTGACTAACGTACTCATTTATTCAATGGTATCTCTTTTGTACAGTACACGGTTGCAGATTCTTATCTCACTTTCCAATTTCAGTTTGATATTCTTGATCTTTGGACTCCTTTTCTCTCTCATGGTAGCACACACACTTGCCAGCTGTTCTTACAGAGATCCATACAAAGTTTGTTTTACCAAATTGAAACAGGGTAAACCTTTGATAAAATTGTTGTATTATTTCCAATTTATTTCAAGCACTGACAGTTTGAAAGCATATAAACACAAAATAGTCCTGTGAGTAAGCTTTCTTACACAATAAAAATTATTATAATGAGAAGTCATTTATTAAAAATGTAAACTATCAAGCTATGATTATTTAACTTTCAGTATTTAAATTAATGAGTAATACCTAATTAAAACATACAGCATTGTCTTTTTTCATAGAAATACTAATTAGATAAATAAATGAAAGATATGGAACAACTGAGAAATCTAGGAATGTAATTTACTGGCTTTGATATGGGATAGACTTTTGTTTTTGAGGCCACAATGAATATATTTGTATCATCTATATCCACATATCTAACTTTAAACAAGTTGTGTGGATGGGGTTTTTACTTTCTAAAGCAGTGATGATTTACTTCATTCTACTGTACTTTTTTTTTTCTTTATGGCTGGTTTCTTTCAACTGTAGATGTCAATAAGGAATATCTTGCCAAAATAGATAGAGGTGGAATTGTGCAAATAATAAGATCAGTTATTATTCTCATATTGCATGCAAAACTAACATTGGTGCAACCACAACTTCCAAAACATGTTTAAATAAAAGTAAGATTAATGGGGGAACAACAGAAATAGAAGAATTTTAAACATTTGATCTGCCACATTAGATAGGAGCTCCACTATGAGACCAAGACTTTTGTATTCCAGATGACAAGCAAAAGGAAAAGTAGTACAGTCCCTTCTGCTAAGAGTTTAGACTCCAAATATGAAACTCAGGACAGAATACATAAACCAAAAAAAATATGATAAGTACTAGGGAAAACTGAGTTATGTTCGCATGATTGGCAGTGGCCAAGGCATGCCACCACTGTGTGTAATTAGAAAAATCATTGCAGTTATGATGTTATTACTGATGCATAATATAAAATATTTTTTCTCCAATGCAGCTCTCATGGAAAATGCACTGTTATTGTTCTTGACATATATAAGTCTGAGCTAGATGTTATTTGAGAATATAAGGAAACTATCTTGTGGTTTATTCTATTTCTCTCAAGATTTATGAACTTCATAGAAATTGCTAGTCTTCAATAAAACTTCAACAAACAAACATTAAAAACTTGATCAATATTCCTTTCTCCAATAAGATTCTTCAATAACTAATGTCTTATGTCCAGCTAGGATACTGCTGCAAGGAATAAATGGTAAAAGGCCTAAACTAATAGTTCCTGCTAGATAATGAGATTTCAGTTTTTCAGTGAAACTTAGTTGTTTAGGTCAGTTTTCCTTTATGAAGATCTTTGAGTACAGCAAGTCCCAGCATATACTTCAAAGTTTTATTCCTCAGCCTCAAATGAAGATTGAAGTTATCAGGGTACATAATAATTATCCCTCCTTCTACTGCCTCACTTGGTAAATCAGATTGTGCATTAGTTCAAATAGAATTTTAAAATCAGGCTGATTATCTATTTAATAAAAAAAAATAGTGACAATACTAGTCACTTTTGAAAGCTTTAATCTGTATCTCTAATTTTCCATAACTAGAGGGATTAAGTTTGCAGGAATGTATGTACCTTCCATGTATGATTTGCATATGTACACCTCAAGTCATCCTTATATAGTCAGTGAATGCTGTAGGTAAATAACTAATGCATAATTATTGCAAGAGGTGTAGATAATATCCTAATACTATCTACATTAGAAGTAGACTAAATAGCATTAGTAATCATGCATGACAAATCTGAAATAAGCCCCCGAATACAGACAGAAGTTTTCTAGATGTTAAGTTGATCAATGAAGATATATTAGAATAGACATCAAAGTTGGGGGTAGCAGCATAATGCATTAGAAGACAAATTTTTCCCATAGAGAATACTTTTGACTGTGTAATGGTTCAGTAAGCAGGCTTAGTGAAGCAATCACAGTACATTATTAAGATTATATTAATTAGGTAAATATTCTGTTCAGAGAATGAATAAACATATGTAGAGCACATGACCTTTATTAGAAACCTTAAAAACTCTTCCTAAGAGGCATTTCTAGAACTGGATGAACCCAATTTGAGAAACCAGGGATAATTCATACCACCAACATTGTGCTTTCCTCTTGCACTCCTGCAAAAGTGCAAAATGAGATAATCTTTTTTGTTGTTTGTTTGTTTGAAACTTGTTATTGATATGCTGCAGGGACTCTGAACATTTCAATATATTTTCAACGTAAATGAAATCTAGAAATTTCACATCTGTGAACTCCCGCTGTATTTTGTAAGTCAAATTTAACTGTCTTAGTACTAACAATATTTGATATAAATTTCTATTACTCTCTGTATACCATAGTGGATTAACTGCCCTTGAGCATTTTATGACATTTAACTGTCCAACTAACTTCATCGTAATTAGAAAAGCTGCATAACCAATTCATGTGCAGTACAATCTTTATTTTGCAAATACCTATCTGGGGCAAAACTTTGCATGTTTATATGAAATTTCATGTAGCCATTAAGAATATATCTTTTCTTTTTGATTAAAAAAGCTCTTAAAGTGAACACCAAGCCGTGTGGTGTAGTTGACACACTGCAGGGAAGGAATATCTTCCAGAGGAACCTTGTCAGGCTTAAAAGCTATGCCTGCGAGAGTCATGAAGTTCAACAATGACAAGTGAATATCTTACAAATGGGTTGGGGCAATTCCAAGCACTAATACAGTTTGGACAGAGAATGGATTGAATGTGACCCAAAAATATGCACTTGCAGCCCAAAAGGCTACCCATATCCTGGGGTGCATCAAAAGGGCCATGAACAGCATGAAGCTGATGAAAGTGATTCTTCTCTTCTGTTCTCGAGAGGCCCCTCTTGAAGTATTGTTCTCAGCCCTGAGTTCCCCAGCACAAGAAAGATTTGGACCAGCTCAAGCAGGTCCAGAGTAGCCATAAAGATGATTAGGGGGTTGGAGTCCCTCTCACATGAAGACAGACTGAGAGAGCTGGGGGTTTTCAGCCTTGATAAGAGAAGGCTCCAGGGCAACCTTATGGAAGCCTTCTGCTATCTACAAGAGTCCTGTGGGAAAGATGAAGGACTCTTTTTAAGGATTATAATGATAGGACGAGGAATAAGAGATTTAAACTGGAAGAGGGCATATTTAGAGTAGATATTGGGAAGATTTTTTTTTGCTGTGAGGGTGGTGAGGCACTGCAACATCCCAGAGAAGTTGTGGATGCCCCATTCCTAGAAGTGATCACAGCCAACAGGAATAGAAATAAACGTTTTTATATTCAGTATTGCCTTTTATCCCATGTCCATTGCAATATCTCCATCCTAACTGCATATGCTGAGATGAAATGGAGATTTGCAACAGCTGTCTCAATTGTTCTGTCAGCAATACCAATTGTCACTGAAGAGGTGCTTGCATCCAGTATTTGAATAATGTGTGACTCTGAATTTAAAATATACAACATATGTACATATATGTATACATGCATATATATATACTTCTATATGTATATATATGTGTGTATGTGTCCTAGATTTTGCTAGGACAGAGTTAATTTTCTTGCTGTTGTCATGAGGGGGGCAGAGCTTGGAGCTGTGTGGGTGTGTCTAGGTTGTTGTTCTATATCACCCACATCACTGCTGGGGGACGTGGCTTCAGGTGGGAGAAAAACAGAAGGAGCAACTGAACTGCCATCATTTCGTTCCTTTTTCCAAAGGGGACCAAAGCAGTGAACAGAGTGGTGAGGTGGCATATTGTGGATGGTCCAACTTGCAGGGTTTGTCCATCATTGTTTTTCATTGTCTCAGGCTTTTGGGAAAAGCACCAGCTGCCCTAGCATCCACCATGTTTTGCTTTGTGTTAGGAAGCTGCGTGGTGCCAGGCTGCAGTAGCATCAGGTTGGTCAGACTTCCCTAAGCATTTTTGCATGTAATAACCCTCTTCTATTAGTATTGTTGCTGTTACTGTTTGTTTTGCTTACCATGTTGCTGTTTTTCCAGCAAATTGTTATCTCAACCCATAATCTCTGCCTGTCTGTCCCTCACCAGAGTGAGTGGGGAGAAGGGGAGTGGCTGCTCGGAACTTAATTTCCAGCCAGGTTTAAACCACAACAACATATATATAAGGTGCAATTTGTCCTAACGTCACAAAAGTAAACTTAACTTGCTAGCTTAGCTTATCATAGATGTAGAAAAGTATGGGAAAGAAAAAAAGGAAAAGAGAAAATAAAAGGAAGACAATTTCTGCAAAACACATAATCTTCATATTTTCTGTACCACAATTAATAAAATTTTATTTAACTTTATGGTCATGAATGCAGTTTTATTTTGTATAAGTTTACCTGAAGAAAAATTCAGAGATTTTAAATGACATTTCCAAGGAAACAAATTTCATATAATCACAGTATTACCATATAGGCTTGTGTCATCTTACTCTGTGATTTCTTCTACACCTATTCGCAAAAAAAAAGGTGAGTGCACTGACTGAGTTAAAGAAATCCCAATAAAAACCATGTTTATACACATCTTCTAAGAACTGATTGCTGGGTAAAGATGAGACTACCAGAGTGGGGCTAGGGTACATTTGTACTATAGTTTGTTTAAAAGCTTGTAGGTGGAGTGGTCAACCTATCTGCATTCAGTCACAGAAAAGATGCTGCATCTGCTGCCATATCCTAGTAAAGATGACAAAAGGACATGACCAAGAGGACACAGGACTGATGTATTGACAAGGCTGGTGATTCCAGAAAATATGACATAAATTCACTGAATGGAACTTGATTTTACTTAAGGCTTGTCTGAGACAGAAGGAAAACACACCAGTGAGACACTATTTCATTTGGTAGTTGTGAAATTATTAATCATATTCTTGAAGGTGTGTAAAAGAGTGAAAATCAATGGTAGATTTACTCTTTCTTAAATATCTCTCTAACAGCTGCCAAAGTCAGCTTTGGAACTCAAAGGCATCTGGTTTTTACTTCATTTGGGATAATCAAGCAGTGTGTTCATTACAGTTTCTGACATTAAGTTGTATAACAACAGAATCCAGCCAAAAGAAATTTTGATAAAAACATAATTATATAAAATTGAACCAGCAGGTATCCTATATTGTTACTGACTGTGTGTAAAAGAAATGTAGTGTTTTGTAAAAATAATTTATTAACCACACAACTTTCTGACAAGAACGGAGGCTGTAAAAGTAAACTAATAATAAAATAAGCTAGGAAGGAGATATTTACATTTATAGCAATGAAGTTTTAATTTTATAATCATCTTAAATCAGGACTTATGAAAATATAATGAAGTTCGATTTACAGTTAATAGTTGTTTCATTTCTCTGAGAATAAACTTTTTCTTGCATTTCAATAGTCTACACTGGTAGTAAATAATTTAAGTAGTGTGGCACAACAGAGAGTGTTATATATATATTTTAAATTAAGCAGTTTAAGGAAAATAAAAGTAATGGCTTGAAGAGAAAATCACTTTGCAAAGAAGGAAACAGTAAAAGTAGTCTTAGAGGAAAAATAAGTTTTCTAATGTTTTGCAAATAAAAAACAGCTACTCATAGTTTCATATAAGCATTGTGTTCTTCTACATTCTGTCTTTGCTCTGGGGAGGGTCTACGGTTGTGACCAGCACCGGCTCTCTGTCCTAGTCCTGAGTGCACCACACTGTAGGACCTTCTGTCCCAGTATCTCTGTTTCCCCCTGCTCCCAGCCCAAGGGCCTATTTCAGACCCTAGGGCTACCAGCAATACTGCAGCAGGCCTAATCTCCAGTTTCCAACATTCTAGCTCATCCTTGGGCCATAC
The DNA here is from genome assembly GCA_035041345.1 of Poliocrania exsul. Taxonomy (NCBI): domain Eukaryota; kingdom Metazoa; phylum Chordata; class Aves; order Passeriformes; family Thamnophilidae; genus Poliocrania; species Poliocrania exsul. The sequence goes on along the minus strand of JAWWLZ010000082.1, from coordinate 82,526,840 downwards.
CCACAGACATGTACAATCTCTGGGACTGGGGCTGTCCTAGTGCCTCCTGGCTGCCCACCACAGGGAGCTTCCAAAGTTGCCATCCTCCAGACAAAGAGGAGAAGCTGGACATTGTGGCACCTTGTCTGCATGCTCAGCTGACTAAGAAACTTGAATTAGAAATGACAGATACTGCTGTGGACTTTCCTTCCACATTACTATTAAAAATCTACTATTACTCTATTTGCTTTAGTTGACGAATCAAGATATTTCTGAAGCATTTATTTTTTTCCAGTCCTTAACCCTGTTGTAGTTTGGAATTATTATATAAATTCTCTCCCCTGACATTAACTGTCCATGCCAGTGGTTAACAAAGAAAGCAATTGACTGCTGATCACTTGGGTGGGGCTAGGTTGCCCTTTTTGTTTCTGAGGACATTTTTTCGGGTTTTGGGTTGGGCAGAACGCAGAGGTCAGTGTGGGGGTGTTGTGTGTGCTGGGGGGAGGAGAAGCCTCACGGCTGCCTGCCTGGTACTTGGGGTTGCTGCTCGCTGCTGTTGGCTGCTCCTCACTGCTCCTCACTGTTCCTCACTGCTCCTCACTGCCGGTTGCCGCTTCTGGGGGGAGGCGTTTCTTTTCCTCCTCACCACGGCTGTTCTCCTGGTTCCTGCATCTGGATCTCGGCTTCTGCTCCAGCCTCACTGCTG
>JAWWLZ010000082.1:82460905-82513816 GCA_035041345.1 Poliocrania exsul | reverse complement strand
CAGCTCAGCAGACAGGTCTACGAACCCCCGTCGCTGGTCTGGTCCCTTCCCAAAGCGACCAAGGCTGCGACAGTGTAGTTATAGTTATCCTTTATGACTAGCGGCTCAAGAAGGTGAAACTCAGAATAAAACAAACTTCCTCTATCAGCAAGAAAGGTTTAAGATGTTTGGGGGTTTTTGTTTCTTTCTTTGGTTGGTTGGTTAGTTGGGGTTTTTTGGGTTTTTTTTCAAGCTATGATGAAATAGTAGTTATTTCACAATTTGGCATGAAAATGATTTTCCAAATGCTGTTATTTCAAACATACATTCTTGCCTAGACTGAGTTTATTAGGGGTTCTTAATGCTTTTGTGCTAGTAAATAAGGAATGTCATCTATTACAGAAAGCAGAACATTTAAATAAGTTGCAACTACTTCTCCATGCCAATTCCCCCCCTTCAATTTATTCAGCAGTTACCTTACAGCTACCAGAAATAGCTGGATTTGCTGTACTAGATTTCAATATGCAGCCAATATGAAAGCTCCATCTGTCTTTCCAAACTGAAACAATATAACATTTCTCTTGTTCCAATATTTAACCAGACTCAGCACATGGATTAGGAAAAGCTGCCTGAGCTAAACCATATTAAAACAGAGATTATATAGATAGTCTGTCTTCAGCACTGCAGAGTACTATCATTACTATTTGGTCTGCATTAGTGAAGACATCTATATCTTGATAGAAGCAAATGTCTTGTAAAAGGATTTAGACAGAAACATGCTAAATATCAGGCTAGAAGGAAGAAAAACTTTGTGCCAACATTTACATTTTTAAAAGATAGTGTAAAATTATTTTTTTTAATTTAGTATCTAAAGCAAGTGACATATTTCTTTGTATTTTAGTTTTTTCAATGAGAGCTCAGCAGCTTGCATTGATTTTTGACATTACTGACTAGACACTCAGCATTTTAGAAAGTGAGTCACTTGCTAGCAAGCAGTCTAAGAGCTTTCTTTGTAACAGTGCTTAGTGCTTAGTCACTTCCATTTTTCTGCCTCAGTATTGGTGGAGGACAATGTCTGAAAAATTGTGACTGCAAATCTAGAAGTTTAGAATACCAGTTTCAAAGTCCTATCCATTGCCTATCCCTTACTTTTACGTTATTCAATCCATTATTGAATAGTTCAGCTTTAGAGAAAAATAATCTCAGTGAATACACATTCTTAAATATTTGTCTACATGTTTTCTTTGTTAGCTGAAATTAGAAGAACAAAACAACAAATGATGTCACCACAAACAGGTACACATTAAATTCTCTTAGTTTTCAGATTTTACAATCCCTCCTCATATATGGATATTACTGGTTTGATGGTGATGACAATGATGACAATGGTGGTGGAGAAGGAGGAAGAGCAAGTAAAGAAAAAAAGGAAGAGGAAGAGGAACAAGAGGAAGAGGAGGAAGAAGAGGAAGAAGAAGATGATGAAGGAGAATAAGAAATATTAGATTAATTTTAGTGGACTATATTTGGCAATCAGCAGAGGTTGGGGATTTTGTTTTTTTTCTAGAAGCATGTGAGAATTTATTCTTTAAGGAATCCAAAAGAATATCTCAGAAATAGATCTTTTTTCCAGAGACTCAGTCAATTAACATGTTTTCTTGAGTCTTGAAAGAAATTTCAGTATTTTTTCTACTAAAAGTGGCTAAAACAGTTAAGAAAGAAAATAAATTTGGGATCTAGAGCACAAATTAACAGAGATCAATGTCATAATCTGACCCTTTGTTTTCAAATTTAAATTAATATATCTTTCTCAATTTTGTATATCTTAATAATCTTCAAACCTCCTGCTTCAGTTGTTGAAAAGTTTCTTTGAAACAGTGTTTGATTTTACAAACATAATATCCAAATGACTGTCAATTTTTATTGAACATAGGTAAGAAAATATGTATTATCAGGGTAAGGATTATTCTGTGTCAGAGTGGTTGGAACAATATGTTTAGTTGGCTTTCCTTTAAAGGACATTCTCTGCCCCTAAACAGTGTTTCCACTGTTAGGTTTTTTTAATCATTGTTTGTGTCCTCCCTTGTATATCCAAGTGTTTTCAATCTCTTATTCTGCATAACACTGCTCAGGTTTTTGTGTCCTTAAAAACAAAAGAGGAAAAAATAAGGGAAACACACTAGACTATGAAGTATGGAAAGACCAGGCTTTGATTGTGGTCCTTGAGGAGGACAGCACTGGAAACACACCCTGAACCTGAGAAATTGCATACATATGAGAGACACGTTGTTGAAGTTTTAAAATTAGGCGGTTTTACCTGTACTGGGTTTTTAGTTACAAAGTTTTGTGTGACCTGTCCCTGCTCGTTATCACTTTCCTACTGGGTTGCCAGCCCCCGCCCTGTGTTGTGTCCACCCATCCCTGGTTCTGCCCTGTTTCCAGGAGGCATTTTGTTCTCCGAGTGAATCATCACCGAGGGCTCGTTAAACACAGCATTGTTTCCTCCTGGGCAGGGTAAGCCGCACGTGGGGGGAGCCCCCGGCCTGCCCCCACACTGCCGGAGCGGCAGCAGCAACCAGAACTTGGACGGAGCCGCCCGCACAGCTCCGGGACAAACCTGGGCGGCTCCTGCCAGTCCGAGTATGGGCGACTCTGTGCCGGAATGCGTCTGCCTCGTGGAACGAGGGCGGCATGGCTATGGGTGCAGCCAGCTTCTACCCCTCTCCAAATCCTATTGGATACTGCTCCCGTCTGTCCCCAAACCATGGATTTCATTTCTATTGGGTATTAGTCCCTCCATTTTCCTATTCACTAGCTGAGCACCTAAGCCACTTCCCCATCTGGAGTTCTTTCCCAATCCAGTCTCAGCTCTAGCACCTTCCCCTCCGGAACTTCATAAAAGCCTCCTGCATTTCACAATAAAGGTCTTTCATCTCTTGTCCTCCAAACTTCAAACATTTGTTTCTCAGCACTCCCTCAGCTCTGGAGGCAGGTGGGAACCATTTTCCCTGCCTCCCCAATGCTGCATAATTCTGAATGTTTGGGTTTTTCAGCCTTACAGCTGTTCCTCTCATTTGCTTTCATTCATTGAAAATCCAGGTTATCTTTTTTTGGTTGCGTTAGGAACATAAGTCTGGGAGAAAGTTCTCCAAATTAGACCTCTCTTAACACTTAATGAGTGTCTTTGAACAGTGGTTGAGTTTCCCCCTTTCTACTTTTAGCAGAAAGCTTTTCCACCATCTCTGTGATCCAAGGGTCAGAAGCCCCGGCTTGCATGCAGTTGCAATGCAATTAATTTTGGCTCTGTTTCTAATGGTCTAGGTGGTCTCCAGGGACATATCTTTGGATAACTGAACTTTCAGTCAGGAGGCATCCCTAGGACTGTTTGGTCTGTTTTTTGTATCTAAGGTAAGATACAACCAAATAAATACCACTGTTTTTTCTGCAAGCAACATCTTTCAGTCCAAAATGACCATTCTTCTTCTGAAGTGTTTGTCCATTGCTATATATTAGACAGCAATGAAACTGGGTTAATCAGAATACTCTACAGATATTTCATTTACATTTCTTATCTCCTGATTCTGGTGGTATAGTATTACAAGAGGGGGCTTTATTTAAATTATATCAGTATGGCTAGTTCCTTGAAGGACCCAGCCCTGTATTTAGGTACAATGGAGCTGATGCCCAATGTTATATTTCTTCAGACACACCAGTGTCATGGAGTTATTGCAAAGATCTCTCTGTGTATTAATTGTAATGACTGAGTATTTTAGAAAGAAAAGCAATCATTATCTTCTTTGCAAATAATATTTTTGACACTTTGGGAGAGATAGAAGTGCAAACTAAAGATTTAATGGTAGCAGTCTTGTTTTCTGCTTATTCACATCAGTTAAACTGCTTTAGTATTTGTTAAAAACTGTGAAATTTTGAATGAATGGTTGTTTAGGCTTAAGAATGTTGCCAAGACACTGTTGTGCTTTTTTTCCTTTTTCATGTTCAAAGGTCAGTCTAGCCCTAACCACACCAGGGAAACCATTTTTTTCTCCACCCTGTCTTGCTTGTTGGTTTCAAGGGAGGGTTTATATGCAAGTCATCTTGAAATACAAGATGCCTAATCCCACTTATCATTATTTTACAATCTCTTTGGCATAATTTTTGGAAACCATTTACCACCTAGCTTACAGAAATAGTGTAATTTGATTAGCCAACGTGTCAGCGACATAAATATCTCACTGGAAACTCTATGAATTATCTCCTCTTGTCTAATTTCTTAATTAATGTTCAGTATGTTCTAACAGTAGCAAACTGATTCAACAAGTACATTTTATGGATTAATTTAAATATTTGTTGCAGAAATTTTGTCTCTTTTTATCATAAGTTCTGCAATATTTTTTTTTTTTGTTTTAGTTATCATAAAAAAGGTTCAATATATCTTTGACTTTTCCAGTAATCAAAATTATTAATTTCTTTATGTGATGTGGAGCATGTTTTGCTTCAGTGGCTGCTCATGCTGTTAACTAGTTTCCTACCATTTCTTAGCAAACCTTGAAGCTATAATTTCACTTATCTGTATTCAGTTGTGTTGCTGGTGAGGATACTTAGAAAGCATTATAAAAATAGAAAATTAAACAAGGCTAAGGGAGGTGATATTGCAAGAATTAATTGTGTAATGTCTGACAAAAAATCTTGTGCAGTGAAGATTGTGAACCAACCAGTTGAGTTGTTACCATCCACCTACGCCCATTCATTGCAAAGTTACTGGGTAGAATGGAGGGGAAAGCTTGGATTTCTCCTTAGGAATAGCAATAAATGTGTGGGGTAATTTAGTGGGGATAAAAAAGTGAAAGACAAAGAACTTGAAGGAGAGTCACATGCTGCATTGCAGTATTTCAAGACACTGCTTGTGCCTAAGTGAAATTCTATGACAAAGACATTTCAGTTCAGTGCCAGGGTTTCCTTTCGGCCATCTGTGACTATTACAGACCTTTCTACTCAAGAAGCAGTTCTTTGAGGTTTAGTTCTATTTCTCTCTTAGCAGTTTTTCATGGGAATGTTTTCACTGTTATATCTTATGATCAACTGTGTAACGGAGAGTTTGTTCTCTGAATAAAATTAGTTAATAGGGAGTAGTAAAAGTTTTGACTCTGCACAGAAATCAGAAGCTTATAGAAAACTGAAAAAGAGGAAAAATATAAAATAGAATAAGAATTATTTTGTATTAGTCACTGACTTGAAAATATTGAAGGTCATAACAACTCCCAAATGTTAATGTTTAATTATGAATTACTTATAACTTAAAAGGAAGGAACTTCTACTTTGGATTTCCTTGCTACTGTCTTTTAGCTGTTTTCCTCATCTGTAATAATTTTCCTTGTATTTTTAATATTTTTTTTTAATTGGGATTTTTGAAATCTCTTTTAAGGACTATTTTCGGCAGCTGTTTTCCCTTTTTTTTTTTTTTCCCCTTCCCTTGTGTGAACTGGACATAGTAGGTTTGGAATGCTCTTAGACTAAGCAGAAAGAAGGTTGTTGAAAATCTGTTTGTATCTGACTCTGTTTTGCCTGAGCAGTATGAACTACCTTCTGAAGCTAAAAATATATTTCTACTAGTTTTTTAGGCTGGATTTGCAAGTTTGCTGCAGCCAAAACAGTATCTTGAGACAATAGCAATATAATTCACACCATTTGAAATTCATATATTTCAATAGGAAAACAGCTAGACATTGCATTATGATGCTCTTTATTACAGTTTTCTCCTTTATAAGAAATATAGAAGAATTTCAGTTTCAAATGTCTACACAAACACATTACATTATATACACAACACACACACACACACACACACAAACACACACACACACACACACACACACACACCAATAAATGAGCCATTTCCCCCCCCCAAACAAGTAACACTCACAAATTTTTAAATCTAAAGTACGCTTCATCCATTAGTAGAATATCACTTTTGATAGCTCATCTACACAGCATCTTACCAAAATGTTCTTAAGTCAGTGGATCATAATGTATTTGATTACAAATGTAGGAGCTTAGTTTAGAATTCAACATCCTTTCTATTTGGAAATGTATTATTATGATGACTGGATTGAGGCACATTATGAAGATAGAGTCGTCTCAGGGAAGTCACCTTTACCAAGAAAGACAGAAAATATTTGCAATCTGAGCCCCATTTTCATAAATTAATGGCTTTTCTGCTGAGGCTTCAGAGGCTAAGCAATTTTATGTTTAGCAACACATTCTTCAGGGCATGTTCCAATGCATTTTCTGAACAAGGAGCACTTATGAGTTTATAATATTGTAATTAAGTCAATGGCCACTCAGGCATAAATGAATCTTAGCAATCAGTGATTAAAAATTAAGTAGTATTTGCATGCTTTGGATTTGCCAGAGTCTTAGTTTTCTTTTTAAATGAACATCATGTCTTATTTAAACCTCTCTGAACAGTTATGATGAGTACCGGTGAGGTTCCTTCCTGTCAGTAAATCTCCACAACCTCATGTACAGCTTAAGTAGTAAAGGTTGTAAATTATCTGAATGTAGGTACTGTACTATTGATAAATGCAGGACCAGTGTAAAAGTCATGTAAGAAGTATCTCCTCATTTTAACAATGATTTTTTTTCCTCAGAAAAATTACTCAAGAAACAATTCCCTTTAGATATAGCCTTCAGATAATTATCAGAAAATGAACAATCCTCAGTCACAAATGCAGTGAAAGCCTGACTTGTCCATTTAGACTTCTGAGAACAACAAATACTATATTTAATAGGTTGTGAGTTTTTGTTTGGTTTTCTGTGTGATATGTTGATTTTATATACTTTTAAACCAGCAGGCCTGTTTGCATTCCTCAGCATACCTGTCAAATCCTAACAAATGTTTTTGAACTTTGTTAATGTTTTCAGCTGGCCCACTTATTTACAGAAGAGGCACATGAAGTATATCACCACGGATCAGGTCAGAAACTACTTTTAACCAGTAATACTAGACTTTGTTGGATCATAATAAAGGAGTGCTTTCAAAATGAAAAAGCAAAATAAAAGAAGAAAGAAAAAATGTATGACAAAGCAAAAAAACTACTGTACAAATATGGAAATTTAGAAATAGTTGGACACATTTCAAAAAGAGCCAAATAGGCTGAGCGTAATGAAATCCATAGTATTTCTGGAAGGGGAAAAGTTTGTAGTTTTCTATTATGTGAAATGCAAATTAGAAATGAACGGAAACCAAAACAACAACAACAACAAAACAGTTTCAGCTGCTTTATTTGCCCCAGGGGTGTAAGGTAATGTCTCTTTAGACTGGCTGTGTTTGGGAATAAACAGTATCTCCAGGCCAGGATCACAGTTTGAATACCCCGTAAATGCTCTGGAAGAAAATACTTCAACCAGGAGTAACCAGTACTCTTCTGACTCCTGAGTCTTGCAGACTTAGTTTTTCTGTTTATTTTTCCTATTTTCCCTTTTCCCAGGTTATTCTTTTTTGAGCTGATTTCTTGGACAAGTCTACTGGATGAAGTTTAACATCAGCTACCACATGTTTGGCAATAATTTTGATTGGCTTCAAAAAAGGCACTGACTCTCCCTCAAGCTGTTAGTACACTTCTTCTATGCCAGTTTTAGGCTTCTGCACTTCAATGACCTCTGCATATTTGAGACTTTTGCATATCTAGCTTGATGAATCTCTTCAAGACTGTGTTTCTATTGTTTCTGGTTTTCTTATCTATCACTCCTTCCTTGTTTCTTCAGGCATCCCTGTGCTACTATGTAAGAGTGTTTAAAAAAAAATAAATCAAGCACTGACACAACCACTCATTCATGCAGCTGATCTCTTCCTGATGTTCTCTTCAGTCATTACTGCCAAATGTCCTGTAGCAGCACAGAAACTAATGGTTGTCATCCCTTATGACTGAGGCTCCATCATGAGGGGACATTATTCTGTTTTCTAATCACTGTGCAATGATTGCTTCTTGCTGCAGACAGCTGATATATCATCTGTGATGTACTACATGGATGTTTTTACCAATTGGCATCTCTGTCTTCAATGTAATTTGCTAAGGGACTAATGGAAGGAGACCTTACTAGTCTAGCTAAAATTACCTCCTCTGATAGAGTTGACACCAAGAAAGTGTATAATTCTGTCTTTCTTTAATTTCCTTACATCCTGAGAATAATTAGAGAATCTATTTTGTATCATTTTTCATCATGTGTATTCAACAAGGTCTACCTGGAAGGTGAAGGTCCTTCATCAGTCAAACTTTTTTTCTAATAACTTGATGATATGTAGAGGCTTGGGGAGCTCCAGATGAATCAATGTGGTTTTTTTCTGATTATCAGGCAGCAATGGACACACAAGTTTATGGTAATAATTGACACCAAATATCTATGCAATTTATCCTGCACATTGTATTTTATATTTTCTTGCTCTACTGAAATATTTACAAATATTTCACTATTTAATGGCTTCTTTTCTGTCTTGCTGATGTCACATTTTATCATGCTGACATACAGCTATCCTTTCCCTTTGTTGCCTATTTTCATATGTCTAGTACATGGAAATCCATATCTGATAGCAGGGTCCTAAGTTATTAGAGTAAAACAAATACTTTAAATCATGATTTTTTAAGCCTGGGTCAAAATTCTGCTAATGAATGTATTACACTTTTGATTTTCATATACATGCATGTGGGGTGATAGCCCCGATAACCTTTTGATGGGTTAAGGAAAACACCTCAGTCCCTGGAGGGGTGCTCCCAGAATTCCATTGGCAGAGGGTAATGGGTTGCACAAGAAAGAACAAAGAGACTACAGAGCCTTCCCAAAAGTGCTTAAGTCAGACAGATAGAATTAACGGAGAATGGAGTATTATGGTGATAGCATGGCCTTTCTTCACCACATGCTGTGGAGACACAGGAAGCCAACTATTAGGCCTGTGTCATCTGTCCATCACCCCAGAAACTGTTATTGACTATAGTAACTCAAACTGGTTAAGAAAAAAATAGTATAAAAAGAGATTGGACATGAGCAAAAATCAAGGGAGAAATGTCATCATCTCTGAGGGGGTAGGTGGTGAACTGCCCTGTCTCCTCCCAGCTCCTTCAGACAATGTAGGGGTGAGCAAACATGTACTCTGTTTTCCTGTGCCTTATCACTTATCCCATAGGCAGTTAAATGCCTCCCTGACATCCAGTGCCATCAGATATCAGAAGCTAAGCAGGGTCAGGCCCAGTTAGTACTTGGATGGGAGGCCTCCTGGGAATACTGGGGGCTGTAGGTTGTAGTCCTGAGGACTTCCCTGTCACCATCCAAGCTCACTTGGACCTTATTTACTGATTATACTTTGCTACAACTCACCCAGTATATGTCTTGCTTTTTATTCATTGTTTTGGGTTTCTTGTTACTCATGGTTAGTGATTTACTTTAAGGTGTACAGTCCCTTATCTTAGTGAGTTAAAACATGTATTAGTGGGAAGCGGCTATATTCTTTCTTTTAGCTTCTTGCTTTGTGTTAACTAGTGTGTTTAGATTTTGTTCTAGTCTTGGTGAATTGATCTGTCGTGATGGAGGAGGTTCTGTATTGTTGCTGGAGTTTTGTATTGAGGCTTAGGTTGCTGTTCTGTTTGTGGAATGTGTATCTGGGATGGACTGATTAGGGCTTTAAAAGACATTGATATTATGGGGACACATACAGGTAAAAACTCAATAGAAGTGGAACAAGAAATCTTTGCATTTCTACCCCTCCTTTTCACATGACAATGCCCCAGAATAAATGCATACAAAGGCAAAGAGAATGAGTAACCAAACAATTTCTCAGCATCAGAAAATCATGTAGAATTTTTCTATGGGTGGAATATTGCAAGGTCTTTAACCCTCAGTTTCTATAAGCACTGTCTGTAAATTGTGGAAACAGTCAAAAGGTGAACAAATATTGTTTGATATCAAGTCCTTTAAACCTTTATACTTTTAAGGCATTCATCCTAACCATGGATTGGTATAGTTACTTTTTTCTAAGCTCACACATTTCTGCACATCATTTTTTTTTTAAATTAGGACAGATACTGCAGATGTACTTATTGTCATCAACTCTGACCATTGCCATAAATAGAAATATTTGTTATTACTTTGGATGACTAAAAGGTTCAGGATTACATAAAACTGGGTTCCGAACCATTGTACCATCGTGTTTTGGTTTGGGTTTGGTTTGTTTTATGGTTGTTTTATTTTTGTGTTGGTGATGTTTTTTTCACTCCTAGTTCCAGAACTGTCATTTTGTTTGTCAGTCACTTAGGTTTGTAAAAACCAAATCAAGTTTTAGACTATTTGTCATAACAGACTAACTTGCCAATAAATTAGTGTCTGTATTTGCCCAATCCAAAGAGACACAGACAAATAAAATTTAAAAAATTACCCACCACACTCCAAACCCATTTCAAATGCTTAGAAAGTTTTGTAGGTTGGCAGATAGTGAATTCCCCTGACAATAGCACAAAGTCTAGTTTGTAACATTTTGTAAACAAACATAGTTATCCCACAGCTTAAGTAATTACACAAAGCTGAAATGCAGATATGTAGTCTGTTTCCAGCTTCTATATCCAGGTCTTTGAGATGCAACATGAAAAGATACAAAATTCAACTAACATGGAACTCAGTCTCTCAGAGTAGATAGAGTTGAACTGCCAAAACCACACTTAAGAAATGATTGCTTAAGAGCACATCTCTATTTGATGGTAATGCTCTCTGGATGCTCAGAGCCCTGCATCTGAGCATAGGAAGAAAGAAGAGCTTGTGGAAGTTCTACTTGCTCTTTAGTACTTACATTTTTGTTTGTCCTTTTTTTTTTCTTTTTAATCTCAGAGCATTGATGGTCCTAATCTGTCCTACAACAGAGCAAATCTCTTTCATACAAATAGTATTGTACCTGTGACAGAGTGTGTTAGATGAAGCACATAAGTTGTCACCTTTCAAAATTGTTTATTCTTTTATCTAGGTCTTTATGGAAAAAAACCTGGCAGGGAACAGAGCAGGGAGAAGGGGAGTTGCGGTGAGGGCAAAGCACTTGCACCATGAGAAACCTACAGACTCAAGACATTGTCTTCCACAGTAAGTTAAGAGTCTGCCTGGAGGGAGGATATTGCCTCTCCTTCTAGTTGAAGCTGTGCCACTGTGAAGCAGGAATATAATATTTATATTTACGATAGAAATTCTCAAGGACTTTTATTATTATTTAAAGACTTTTATTCAAACAGGAAAATGGTCAAACAGTGGATATGAGGCATAGGGATTATGCTGTGAAGAGAATATTTTGTAATGGGTCTAAAGGAACTTACTTTTTGAATGTATCCAAATGAAGGTTCAGAAGAATAAAGTTGTTATCCATATATACACAGAGAGTGGAATTTAGCAAGAGAAAGAGAGAAAGCTAGTAGAGGGAAAAGTTAATGTCAGCATCACAACAGATAGATGAGTATAAAGTAATAATGAAAAACAAAGACAGTTTCAGTTCTGTTTCTTCAGTTTCCCTGGTATTCAAATAGAACTTTGCATAAAGAATCTATAACTGTGGATTTGGGTGTTATGCCTCACAATAACATTTTCATCAGTTATTTTCCCCTCTTCTCCCCTCCTCTCTCCTCCCCTCCCTTCCACCACTGCTATGAGGAATGTGTTCTAGTATTCCAACACCATAAAAAAATCTAAATCCTAATCAGAATTTCCCATGTTCCAACATGTGCTCCTTGCCTCTCATATTACTGCTGTGAATCTTTGAGAAGAACCTAGCTGCAAGGTCTTTGCTGCAAAAGTACAGAAAGGATCCCACAGCCAAAGCACTGAATGCAACACCAGGCACACACAGGCAGTTATTGACCTGCTAGATGAGACCACTTCTGCTCTAGTCTATCCCCCTCAGTGACAGGCTTGAGCAGACACAACATGGACCCCATCCCTTTTACTCTTGCCCTCAGAGCTTCAGAGTTGTTCTCCACATGTTTTGTGTTACCCCAACCAGCATCAACACTGCTCAAACGGAAAAGCAATTCATCAAGCCTCGGCAGTCGTGCTGCAGCATCCTGGAAGTGACATATGGTCAAGAAACAAACCTGAAATGCTGGCTTGGGTCAAGCCGCCAAACTGGTGCCTTGATCCCCACAAGTGAGAGTCTTCAGTAACTATAAGTTTCTTCTTCTCGCATGTGTAGACAAAAGTTTTGGTGAAGTCAACTCTGATAAATCCCCTTACAGGTCTTGTTTGCTCTCAGCAGTGCCCAAGGAAATGAACCTATTCTAAAACTGCAGATCTGTAAAGAGAGCAAGAACATTTTTCAAGGCCTCCATCCCCAGTGTGACCATGGACTCCAGATCCCCCTCATTCCTCAATTTTCTGAGCTCAGGCTCTTGTCCCAGCTGAGTTGTGTCAAAGACGACAGTTGATGGCAGCAAGTCTTTTCACTGCGTACTCTCACAGCAGATGATTTGATACATCACTTCAGGGCTCGAAGAAGATGTATACCCTTCTGTATTAACAGCTAAGGGTTAGCTATTTGCCAAGAGAGTATCTGGAATACAGCATGTACTTGGGCAGTGACTTGATTAATCCTTGTTCTCCTCTGGAAGTTCCGCTTCAAAGTTCTTCAGCGAAAACCCTTCACACACTGTGCTCAACATTAATTCATCCTCTGTATAAGATACCTCTGTTTTCTTCTAAGGAGTGAAGTAAACTAAAATTTTCCTTTGAAGGATATTTGCCCATTTGATTCCTATGAACTCACCATTTGAAAGAATAAAATCTTAAATTTACACTGCCTGTAGTACATCACAAGTTGTGTACTGTGAGAGAAGTTGGGATTTTCAAAGGAGTTGCAAAGTGTAAAATGCTCTAATCCTATTGGTGTTTAATGAGTGTTTATCATCAAAAAAATCTCTGCCAAAACGGGATTTAAATAGACTTGCTTAGGTCTATCATGTGTTTGAAGTCACTGAGTTGTTATTAGCAATTCATCATCATAAACTACATTTCTGCTAAAATTCAAAGCTATGAGTTCCATTATCTTCTACTGTTAAAAAAGCATCCTCAGCTACATTATATTGGCAGTACCAAATTAAGATTTTTACCTATATCTATGATTACTTATAGAATCCACTTTGACAGTTACAGCTCTATCTTTCTCTCACTAATTGTAATGTTTCTAAATTCATGTATGTTACATGTTGTGAAATAAGATACATGCAGGTACCCCCAAAAATGCCAAGGCAGTAAAAATAATCCAAGAAAAAAATATTTTGAAGGCAAGAATGCAAAAAACTTACAAAGGAAACTGCATCAGGCTGAAAAAAAGGCACAGTCTGGGAAAAAGAACCCTACCTCATGTTCATTCTCAGGCTTTATCATCACTTTCCCCCTGACTCCCCAGCTGGCTGCTAAGACCCCGTAGCATGTCTGTGAGTGTTATCTCTCTTCTCACATATCAGAGAGAGAGGCTGAGAACCTCTCTGCAATGCAGGGGGAGAAAGCATTGTAACTGCCTTTGAGAAGCATTTTCCTTTTACGCAGAAAAGCCTTCCTAAGCCCATAACTCTGTCTCCTCATAACAAAATCTTCTGCAAGGTTATTCTATCCTCACACGTAAGTTATGTGGAAGCATATTTTCCTAAAGAAAAGATATTACAGAGTAGACATCACACCAGCACAACCTAAATAAATGAAGCTGTGTTATTAACTTCAACTTTATTGAAAAGAAATTGATGTAAATTAGAAGGAATTACAGTATAATTTCAGCAAAACCAGAAATCTTAGGTATGTTAACCCAAAAATGTATTAAAAGAAGTTATATGTTTTTCAATAAAATAAAAGTGGTGATCAGTGAGTTCAAGGAAATAAAATTCTCTCTACTTAAAAGAACAACATCTTAAAAAAAGTAGAAAAATCCCACCTTTAAAAAATAGTAAATGTAATGGTTCAGATTTCAATTAGTGCTAGCTAGAAGTGCCTTGAAAGGACTTAGCTGGCAGCAAGTGAATCTTCAAAACTCTCTGAAACCTCTAAGGATTGAGGTTTGGCTGCTTGAGATAGATTTCTCCTATTTGTAGATTTTTTTTGGTTGTAGATTTAATGGTTGTAGATGGCATGATTGTAGATATATGTCTCGGTTCTAGTAATGTGCTTTAAATGACTAAGCAGAAGCTTAGTTTGGATTTTAACCTCTGTAGGTTTCTGCTATTGGTGATACACAGAATCAATGGGAAAAAAAAAGAGCAGGGATGTTCAGTGGCCTGTTAGGAAATTATATGCAACCCACTCCCAAGAAATGAGAATGGAGTGCCTATTCTAACAGGAACTGGTAATCAGGAAGGAAAATGTGATTCTTTTGAACTTGATGCAGTGGATCAGGGTATTTCATGGATAAGATATAAACCAGGACTGACTTAAATAACATGTAGTTAGTAACCTGTAAAATGTGTGTGCACTGGTCACAAAGTAGAAGATAGAGTGGCTCCTGAAAAATCAGGAATAGATAGTACTATATCACTGTAATGTACAAAAAAACCCAATATTTTTTCACATATTTCCTTGTTACTTAATCAGAAAAAACAAAGATGTTACGCACCTCTGTATTATAAAACTAAGCAGAAAGTTGTGCAAGCCATCACCTCAATAGTTCAAAGTATTTAATTATTTATTAATGAAATATGTCATAACTTAAAATGTATATGTTAATATTTTAATTTATATGTTAATGTATTACATTATAAAATTCTTTCAAATAATCTATTATCTCTCATGTAATATATGAAAAGTCTATACATACTATGATCTCCATTGCATACTCTGACAAGCAGTAATGTATTTCATGTCAAAAACCACTTCTGAATGTCACCTTATGCTGTAGTATATCCTCATGGCTCAAGTGAAAATGGTGTCAAAAACCCACTTAAGAACATTTCAATAACCTGTTCTGACTTTTGAGCCTTCATGATTTAGCAGCAATTTTAAGGATATGTCAACCCATACCACAGTTCAGTACTTCACAAAGCCATATGGATGTCTAGAACCATTTATCTTTTCTTTTATGCAGTCTTATTTAAAACTAACTGCAGTGATTTCTTGTCTAGCATTGAAAATACCAAAGAAATTAACTCACAAGAATATGGGTCTGAAGGGTAAAAGAAAAGAGTTTG
The DNA here is from genome assembly GCA_035041345.1 of Poliocrania exsul. Lineage (NCBI taxonomy): Eukaryota > Metazoa > Chordata > Aves > Passeriformes > Thamnophilidae > Poliocrania > Poliocrania exsul. The sequence continues at coordinate 82,498,652 of JAWWLZ010000082.1, read as the reverse complement.
ACTGAAATATTTTAAAATTAAGATGTACCTAGAAAATAAAAAAAAAATAGCTAACATATTTATTTTCATGTTAATTAGAGAGAGGATTCTTCCCAAAATATGTATTAACTCTGGTTAGTTTAGGCTATGAGATTAGTAGTTTTATTTTTTCCTTGCATGCAATCACAACTTTAAGGTTAATTCATGCTCAGATGGAACAAACAAATGTCCCCACATAAATAAGCCTGTTGTACTGCCTTCTGAAAATCAGTTATTTAGCTATTACTTCACAAAATTACTCATAAGAATTTCTGTAGTAGTGTGTTGCTACATTATGAGAAAATTGAATTAGTTTGTAAATATGATGTTTTTTCTCCTGAATGCATTAAACAGTACCTTTTAAGCAACATTTACAGTAACTGAATCAGCTTAAATTATGCACAGCTTTTTATGCAAAGCTAGGTGATCTGCTGAATATCACTGGCTGTGTATACATTGTAGGGTGGATTCAGATTTGGAAGAGGCTATTGCTTCATTTGGATTATGTGCTGGAGAGTGGTAGCAAAACACTGAGAAGCAGAGGGGAGAAAAGGGCAGCTGATGCTGCAAAAATCTGTTAAATTGCTATTTAAAATACACAAATGTTTGTTATTGTACGACTTGGTCAAGGGAGTCATAAATGTTATACTAATGGCCAACAAATCTGTGATATTAGGGAGTATGTAGTATAAAGTAATTACACTTAAAAGCATGGGTCATACTGGATTAAAACCTGCCATTTTTGAACTTGTGACCTGAAAGAAAAAAAGGATTGAGGCTTAGCTAGGAAGACAATTTAATAAAAACCTTATTCTGTTATTGGAACTCTGTTAAATATTTTACACAGTAAACCTGCCAGACCTGGGAAATACTCTCACTAACTACTTTTATGCAAATTTAAAATGATTACTGAAATATTAATAAAAAAATAATGAGGAATAACAATGGGGAATAAATTAGGGGATTTGGGTGATTTTTATTTTTTTAATACTATTTTAAAGCTACCTAAAACATGAATATTTAACAATAATTGTTATTTACTAATTCTAACAACCACCTTGACAGCAGAAGTTAACATGAATTTTTGTTTCCCATGTTTCTACCCACTGATTCATCACTGCTATGATCACTGCCAAGTGTCTCAGTGCTGAAACTCTACACAGTTAGATGATAAATCTTCTGTCTTTCCATTCAACAGTTGGAAGTTTTTGTCTGGATTTAACCTTATAATATAGAAACCAAACAGAACTCAGCCCTGAACCAGTTGTCATTTTAGTGTCTGGGACAATTTCAAGCCCATATAGAAGCATCCAAGTATGTACTTTAAGTAAAGGAAAATATGCTCAATTAAATGAATATGTTTGAACTGTCTTAAGTGGAGAGAGATTCTCTTGGGTCTGTCCAGTGACCTCCTGAGGGTTCTTGTGAGACTGGACAACTACAAAAGTGTCAGGAAAAGTGGAGGCGAAGACAACAGGCTATCTTACTGGATTAATCCAGCATCAGATTGCAATGGAGGGCAAGAGTGTGTGATGTGTAGATACAGATACTGTCAATTACTACAATGTCAACGTAAATACAACCCATCAGGTGATTTTGTAGCTGAACACTTATCTATTGAGAGGACATCAATACTGTTGTGCATGTTGTGGTGCTATCTTTATGATAAATCATGGTCATAATAAAATTGTATTCATCACATCTGTTCAACTATTTCAGTGTGTTTTCTGTGCAGTCATATACCTTCCTCAGAGCTACATTTAGTAGCAAAAAATCTTGCTAATAGCTTCAGACACAAATATGCACCCTCTTTAGAAAGAAAATAAGATTGTTGCCTTTGTCTTTTGAATGTGAATTTCTTCTTCCTGAACTACATCTATATTTTATGCAAACCTCTCATATTATGAAAAACAGGTTTGGGGATGTATGGATTATACGGTTGATCTCATATTTGGCCATAAGGCAGTAACAAGTCTTAATTAATGTGCCTGGACTTTCTATTAGTATTTATTTTATCATAGAGTATAAAAAAAAATGTGTCTACTAATAGTGTGTTCTAATGGTGTGATGTTTAACTTATTACTAGTCTTTTTCTTAACTGTCATTTAAATCAGTACCTGATCTGATATGCCTGTGCTTTAGTAGTAATTTCTTTAGTAAAGAACAAAGTCAAAATATAGGCCTTACTGACTTATGATGTATCTTTCAGGTGTGTGTAAGTTGGTTAATTTCATAACACTAACTTAAATATACTGGAAGTTTTTTCCAAGCTCTCTTTACCATAGAGTCTTTTTGAGTCACAAAATCTTAAAGTGATTAACCAGAGAACTCAGACTAAACATTTATCTGATTTGTAGAATAGATAATTTCATCTAGTGTAATGGAAACACCAAAATTCTAAGTTTCTGTGGAAAATTAAAGATTTTTATTACCTTATGAAAATAAAACCAGAATGAATTTGAGTGCTAAAATAAAGTAGCTTGTCACAACTATTTCTCCAGGAGATAGAAAGGAGAAAGTAGGAGGCATTGATATTAGATTGAGATGAGTGGAGCTAAATAACTAACTTAAAACTAATTTGATCTGATTTATCTGTGAGCAGTGGCAACTATTCTATCCTATTAATAGATATAATAATTCTATCCTAATGAATACATACTTAAAACACATAATTATTGCTATCAGTTTATATTTCTTCAAGACCATGTTTATCCAAAATAGTCCATGTGGAAAGAGATTGGGAATTCTTTGCTCTTAATATGCAGTTAATATAATGTTTGTTGAGTAAGAGAGTTGCAAAGATCACTCGGCCCAAGTACGTAACTCAGAATTAAGGTGTCCTAAAAGTGTGAGTTACTGATGTCTTCTTGAAGTACAGTAGAGGGGAAGGAGCACAAGTCTAGAAATGGATCATTGATAAAAAAAGTACATTTTCATATATTTGAAAAGGGAGAAAACCAAAGGCAAGCAGTATATGTAATCAGTGAGAAATGTTTCTAGCCTTAACTAAGTCTTTCACAAAACACCTGTCTTTTAATCTGAAGAAGGCTTTAACATGCCAGATATTCACTGCTGCCAGACAAACCTTCTGGTGTATATTATCACATGTTACTTGGATTTGTGCTCTATGCCATAGGCTGACAGTCAGCAACAGCTAGACTATATGAATTTTGTTTCTGTCATGTTACAAATTATTTTTTAGTGAAGCACAACTTAATTTTATGGACAGTTTCCTGAAATTTATTTTACATCTTGGTAAACCATTTATAATTCTGATGAACTATGAAGTATTTGATTATTCTGTATTACCATTTTTCATTTGTTGAAATGAGAGTTCTGTTGGCAATTTAAACCAGTGAGAGAAAAAATTTTATCTTGGGCTGGACATGTTAGTTGCTAGTCATTGAATATATGTACTGTCTTCTGACAGAGGTAAATTCTGAGTGAAGATAGGAACAGATAGAGTTCAATGACATATTAAACATAATAAAAATTCATATAAGCTTCTTATAATTACTAGAACAAGAAATAGCTTTAAGACTTCAACCACATGACAACTTCCTAACATAAAATACATTTGATACACATTTGCATTTTTTTTAAAAAAAGGTTAAAATATTTTTTTTTTCCTAAAAATTGGATTTCCATAATAGAGAAGTACATGGTCTCCCTATAGACGTTTACCAGACTATGGTGTGGAGTCTAAACTTGAGATCCCAGGTTGTGGTTAGGATTATGGCATTATTTTAGTCTCCAAATAGAGAGAGAATAATCCTTTGAACTGTTGATGAAGACAATAAGGCAAAAACTAGATTCCCTTTGTTCCTTGTAACCCAGTCAGTGCTTTGTAAGAGCTACATGGTGCAAAGCTCTGTTCCAAATATGCTGTATTTTAGCCTGTTGTCATGTACACCTAGTCTTTAACTTTCAGTACTTTTTCAGCTTTTTCTCAGAAGAGGGACAGTGAACAGAGACTTATATTTACTCAAAATAAAAACATAAATATTTTATATTAAACAATACACTCTGCAAAGTAACTCTAACTTCTAAAGTAATTAATATTTTATATCATGTATATTAAACCCATAAAAATTATCTTCTTTTTCCTTTTTATTTTTTTTTTATTTTGTTTCAGATGACAACTTGTTTACCAATATTTGAATTAAAATAATTTCTATATGATTACAGAAAAAGAAAGAAAAAAATAATGGTAGAATGCACTGTATACCTTTACAGTTCAAAGCAAGATGAGGGTTTATCTTCTCAAGCCATACCTCAAGATATGGGTGTAGTGGGAAAGCATGGTATACTACATATTGAATCTACTCCTTATATTTAATAGGATGCAAACAATTTCTGTTTTGTTTCCTGTTCGTTACCTACAGCTATAGTCTTTAAAAACATTATTCCTATTAATTTTAAAAGTTTCTTGAAGCAAGAAATAAAAGCTCTATGATTGCATCCTTATGTCTTGTGGTTAGCTATTTAGCCTTTAGTTAGTGTATGGAACTTGTTCTCTTGCGGCTCAGTTCTATGTGGTAGTGAGAAGTTTCACTGTGGAAAAGTATCATAAATAACCCTTTCTTGTTGACAACAAAAATAAGAAACTGATACATGTGGTTAAACTTATCTAGTTAAAATGAAATAAATTGAAATTCATCAGAATCTTGCTCTCAGAGTAGATGGCCTTTATAGTGAAAACAACGTAAAAATATTAACTCAAACCCAGTTATAGCCAACATATTTTTTTCCCTGGTAATTGCGATGCTTTACAAACTGTGCTGTCTGGATTTTTATATTGTCTGTCATATCAGTCTCATTTCTCCTTTGATTCCATGATCTCTGCTATGATTTCCTTTTTTAAATAAAATTGTGAAGGAAGAAAATTTAAAATACCAGAAAAAAGCCCCTTCCTTCTCATATTTCATTATTGCTGTTTTCTACAGCAGTTCATAATCTAAATCTCTTACTTCCTGAGAAAGTCCTCTCTGATCTGTTGCTCATCCTCACTTTCTTATCAGTCAACAGCATCTGAATCATCAAAACAGACATTATTATTCTGTTGTTAAATTATTATAGACCTTGACAGTGTCTATTTGGCACCAAATATCATGGGAGACTTGGAGAACTGCTGCAGTATGTGTCACAGAGCTTCCTGATAGCAGGGGACCACTGCTGCTGCTTGCCTTGACTTCTTAGTGAACCCAAAAGTTTACTCATTTCTGGAGGTAAACTCATTAGCTTGCTCTGTAAACAAAAACTCTGTAGCTTCATCTGCTATTTCTTCTCAATAATGTATTTCTGAGGTATTGTATAGGAAATGGGGCCATCCTTAAGTAGCTGTGAGGACAGCCTTTATATTATTTACCTATCAGAGTGGGAAATCCATGAGCTGATGAGTGCCTTACCCTCTATGATTTTTTGTGTATATGAGCAAATTTTGTTCCAATGTAATCAATTAATCATTGTCTTGCAGCAATACAGGAAAAAGCAAAGACAAAACTTTTTCTTACTCTTTAATGTAACAGTGAAATTTTATTAATCAGAAGAGATATCAGTGAAGAATCACACTCAAAAGTCTAAGATAAATGATAAATCTTCTCCCCGCCTCAGACTAAGTTCTTAAAAGCACATTACTCTGTCATCTGTGCTGACTCTATAAAGTGGTAAGATGTCTAAAGCTTGGGAGGAAGTAATTGCTTCAGGTTATTTGACTATAAATTTGCATCTGATAAGCTGTGAGAAGTGTAAATGTGAGGAAAATTTTCTTTGAATAGCAAAAACTTCAGTATTTGTTCGAAGTGAAAACTATTTGTTACAAACTCTTTGCCACTGAATATTTAAACTTTTTACATGCATTTAATTTTTGAAAGATCCCATTTTGGCCTGTGCTTTTATATGAAAAAAAACAACAACCCAACCCTACAGTTTTAACTTGTACTGTCTGATATGCTATAGCCCCCCCAAATTTTTATATTGCTTAAGCTCCTGTTACAGCTGCATGGATAATCCCAATTCTTGATGTGTCATATTTTAAAATTAAGTATAAAATTGATTTTGTGTAATATCATAGCCTTTTACTCTCAAATTTTGCATGTTTTCATTTGTACTAAGCATTTTCCTTACATTTTTGCATGCATTTTTAAAAACACATGCCTATAGAAAACTTATGAGAAAGAAATCACACAGACTTGTTTCTTAAATCAAAACATGGCTAACTGGAGAGCTATTGCTTATGATAACTAAAAGTTTTTGTGACAGCAAAGACTTGTTACAGAAAAAGAGCCAACACTTACAAAGATTAGACACTCATGAAAAAGGCCACCATCCCGTTGTTTGCTGCGGGAACACAACCAGTTTTGCCTTCCGGAAAGAGGTCAGTTTGGCTGTCAGGCTGTCAACAGTGCTCTGATCAAGGAAACACTAGAGGAGGTTGGAGACAGTACATGTGAAGAAGGCAGCTGGTACAGTTAGAGGAACTTGCTAGGTAATGCATTTGTTATTTCCATTCCACTATATTTATTTCAGTAACAAGCTATGTCGTTGTCTGTGGACAAAATAATCAGTTTTAGCCCATTCCCCTGGAAGGTCACACTTTACAGCACTGGAGTTTGTGCTTCACAAAACAGTTCATTATTAAAATTATTCTGTGTGCATGTTAATTTCAAGATTCTTTTAAGAAATGCAAGAATATTTGATTGCTGTCTCAGTTAAATCTGCTTGATAAATCTCAGCTAAATGCTATGAACAATGAAAAAAAGTGGTCTTAATTCTGTGCTGAAAAGTGAAAAAGTGAGGATTTTCTTCAGTGTACCATGTCTCCTACGCATTATCAAAACCTTATGGCCAGGTTTTGGTACTGGAGGGGCCACCAGAGTGGCTTCTGTGAGAAAGTGCTAGAAAGCTTCCTCCATGTCTGGCAGAACCAATGCCAGGGAGCTCCAAGATGGACATGCCACTGGCCAAGTCTGAGCCAATTAGAAATGGTGGTCATGACTCTGTGATAACAGATTTAAGAAGGACAAAAAAATAAAGTTTTTGTTCACATGAAATTGTGTCCAGAGAAGATAGGAGTGTGAATATGTGAGAGGATCAACTATACAAATATCAAGGTCAGTGAAGGAGGACAGGGACAAGGTGTTCCAGGCACAGGAGCTGAGATTCCCCTGCAGCTTGTGGCGCAGACCATGGGAAAGCAGCTGTCCCCCTGCAGCCCCTGAAGGACCACAGGGATGCCAACATTCACCTGTAGCCTATGAGAAGACCCACACTAGAGCAGGTGGATGCCTGGGAATTGTGAATTGAGGTTGTGAATCCATGGGAAACCTGGCCTAGAGCAGGGTCCTGATAAGGATTTGAGGACCCTTGGAGAGAGGAGCCCACACTGGAGCAGGTTTGCTGACAGGATGTGTGACCCTGTGGGACACCCACACTGGAGTAGCCTGTGCCTGAAGGACTGTACCCCATAGAAGAGTGAGCCATGTTGGAGGACTTCGTGGAGAACTGTTGCCTGTGGGATGGATTCATGCTGGAGAAGTTCATGTGAAGAACTGTTTCCCATGGGAGGGACCCCATGCTGGAGCTGGGGAAAGACTCTTCTCCCTGAGCAGTGGCAGGAACAACATGCGAGGAACTGACCACAGCTCCCACTCGCTGTCTCCCTGTGCTGATCAGAGCAGACAGAAGAAGAGTGTGCAGCCTGCACATTATTTTTGACTGTGTGCATGTTCATTGTAAATGTCAACATACTAAGTCTTTCAGTGTTTAAACTGTGTGATAAAGATGGGTGATAAACTGTGTGATAAACTGTGCTGGGTGCTGTAAGCTGAAAGAAATTGAAATAATTATGAAAAAAGGCTTCATTACAACTGGCCAGTTATTAATATTATATATTTATATATACAAGCACAATACAAAACTAAATGCACTTTTACTTTATTTTCAAATCTGGGTTAGAGATGTATTCAGTGTTACTGGAACACAGTAATGAAAGTAGCACCACAGTATCATTAAAAGCTTTGTTCTAACTTTGTCTTTCTAAAATAAGTGATTAACAGAGGCTCAATTGATCTGGAAGAAAATAAATCTTGCCTTTAGAACCTAAGTGAAACTCAGATTTATCCGAATCTTTTGGTACTGTGCTTTTCAAGTCTAGATAAATTATTTTTTCCTCCAATGCTTCCTGACATTAGTCTTCTTTATAGGAGGTATGGTGTTATATCATTAAAACATCAGCTCCTGCTGGGAGATGCATTCAGTTGCTTCGAATGCTGTTAGAAATAGGTGATTTTTAAAAGCTGGGGTTTTTAGTCAGTTATTTACTAAGTAAGAATATATTTAGGTGTCAATGGCAATTAGTCATTGAAGGTTTTTTTTTCCTTTTAATTAAAGCTCACACTTTAAAACACTAAATCAAGGTAAGTCATTCTGAAGAGGAATACTTTGTCCCTCACATTTCCTGCCAGGCACAGATATTTTCAAGACTCTCCAAACAGTAGGAAGTCTTTCTTCTAATCTGTTAACTTCCTGCACTTTGACATCAAAGCACCACATGTGGGCTATGGACCAAACTGATGTCATGACACTGTAATTACTATGCTTTTCCAAATTTAGGTGTAGATCTGATCTTATTTATTTTAAAAATATGTTTATTTACCATTTGCAGATATATATGAAAACAAAATATTTGTCAAGGAATTGTTTGGCTGACTCTAAATTAGGAAAACTCCTTTTTAAGCCATTGTTACCTATAATTAAGTACATATTGAACAGTCATGAAATTTTATAATTTACTTGAAAAGAATTTTTTGTCATATAACCGCTTGGGAGGGAAGCAAAGGAAGAAAATTATATTTTTTATTAAAATAATGAAAAAAAAAGCTGGAAACTGCTTTATCAGCAGAGTATTACATGGCCAAGAAGTCAAATACTTGCCAGTAACAGAGGATTTGTACCATCCATAAGGAATGTACCTGTTTTCATTCATAACAGCCAGAATTTTCAGTTGAGAAATTCAACAATATGTCTCGAGTCTTTCAACTTGGATAATAGAACTTTCTGAAATCATTGTTCTCAAACCAGTCTTACCTCGAAGAGAAAAAAATGTATCTTTCCATCAAACAATAATGAAAATTTTTCATTGCCTTTTTACAAGACATCTGCTCCTCAATCATAAATAAAATGATTGCTTTCTTTTTTAAAGCTTGATTATATTTTAATCAGAATAATAACATAATGGTTTTCAAAATTTTTGCTTTATAGTTCATTAGTCTGCCTCTCATATCAAGAAAAAAAAAATTGTAGAAATTAGATTATTCTATTTCTTGATTCCACTTTCTACCAAATGGAAAGCCAGAAAAGTGAAGAAGCAAAAACAAACTGACGAAAACCTCAACTCTGCAAGTAGTGAATTGGTAAAATCAAATGACCTTTTGAGAAAAAAATTAATTTTCTCCCTTCAGAACTAGGGAATTGAGATTGACCTTGTACTAGGAGAATCTTGAATATCAAGATGAAAGTATGGCTGAGGAATGAAAAAGAAGTAAAGGTAATTTGTGAAAAAAGAAGCACACAAATCAACTTTAATATTCAAAGTTGAGATTAAGTGACTGCAAATGAATATCATCTGCTTTTATACTGGAGAAAACACAAGTAGTATAGTCAATTTTTATTCTACAGAAAGTAATAAAATATTTCATCTCATTCTTAAACACATGGACTTGTATTTTTTTGAGAGTATTTAAGGTTAATAAGTATTGTTTCCCTAGGAACCATTAGCTGTGTAACATGCCTCAGTCAGACTCTGACACATATACCTTGAGTAAAACTGTCAAAAAATTTGCAAAAATGTAGCAACACATTTTATAATATCCCTCATTTTCTGAACCTTGCCTGTATTTATGACAGTAAATGTGTGTATTTATCAAATTGGCAGGCACTGAAAGTACTTTAGAAGAATGTTCTCTCTCACACTTTATGAAAGCTTCAAAGTGATCTGTAATAGCTCAATGTGCAGTTAGTCAAACGAACAATAATAGACTCAGTGCTGCAATGTATCTGTAGGGAAGAAGCAGAAAATCAGTGTGAATGTATTAATCACTATAAGGAATTCAAACACTGAATTTTATATTTTGAAAGCAGGTTATAAAAAAGCAAAAAAGGTACCACTATATCTTGTTTTTTCCTCTAAAGCAATTCTAATTGCCATCTGTTTATTTAGTCATGGTAGTATCAAATGTACACATTTTTTATCTTAATTAAATTTTATTTTGGTGTCACTTTATTGCAAGAGTCATATGAGTAGAACTGAACTTTGAGAATCTGAGGTTTTTCATCATACTTTAGAGGGTCTTTTTATTTTATTTTTTTTTCCATTCCTCACATGACTGAGCTCTAGAAATAAACACAATCTCACCTCTACTGTAACTGTTTATTTTCTGCTTTTTTTCTTTACAAAGTAAGATAGATAGGTGGAAGGGCAAATAGATGAGCATCCCCACAGATCAATCCTTTTATTAAAGTGTTAAAAAATGTTAAATAGTTAGTGTGTTGACTGTTGCATTTATTGAACCTGGGTTTTTTAATTATTATTTTGTTTGTTTTTTGCGGCGGGGGGGTGTTGGTTTGTTTTTTGGTTTGGTTTGGTTTAAGGTATTAGAAGCACCAAAAGTCACAGAATCACAGAATACTCTGAATTGGAAGGGACTTACAAGGATCAAGTCCAAATCGTGTTCTTCCACATGATCATCTTCAAGAGTCACATCACAGTAGAACATGAATTATGAAAGAGTATGGGAAAATGGAAGACATGATAAACCACAGCTGAAGAAATATGAGGAATTAAGAACAAAAACTACACAACTTTCTGTCAGTGTAATTTTTAAAACCACAAAAAATTTAGAAGTTGACAGATTTCAAAATAGAAGTATCATCAAAAAGTGAAAGAATTTGATATAATTTGTCAGTTGTATCAAATATGTAGTTTCTCTGATTTAGACTTCATTTAAGAGGAATATAGATTTAAATATAGAAACCTTTTGGATGTGTCTGTACTTTTCAACTGAATGCACTGTAAAGATAACTAAGTTATCTTTGGTCCAAGATGGCATGTGTACATGATTCAGGGAGCACTATGCAAAGATACTGTTTAAATTTGGAAATTAAAACATTAGACCACATCAAGTATTTTCACAGAGACACATCTGATATAATATTCCCTCTTTTTACAAAAAAACCCAAGAAGAATCTAAACTACTGTCGTAGTTCATTATGGCAGATGAAAGGAGCACGGGCCACAGATGTCACACCCAAAACTAATCTATTAAACTACATGCAACACACTCAAAATGAAATAAAATAAAATGGAAGAAAAGGAATAGGAAATAACAAAGATTGCTCAAATTACAAGTTACTCTTTATATATTATTAATCTCTCCCATGGTCACCTTTCCATACTTTATGGCAGGGTCCATATACTTATTACAGCTTCTAATTGGATATTACTCTCCAGATGTAATTTTAGTTTCATGAGAAATTTTCAACACATATTCCATTCCCACAGTTTGCTCCTCTCAGGTCCTCCCTTAATTCACTTTTAGTTATTCTTCCAGTTTTCTCACAGTCTTAATTATCTCTTGCTGTTTCCCAGTAGTACAAGGAGGCACCACTTCATTTAGGCCTAAAACTGCTTGCAGTTCCAAACCCTCATAATTCAAACCTTCATAATCCTCATAAAATACCATCAACAAAATATTTTTAGTACAGAGGAGAAAATAGTATTAACATTCTGGCTAATCTAAGAAAACTGATCAAAAATTCTTACCTCCCTAAGATATGAGACAAGGGTTTGATACCCTTCATGGTGCATTTTGATTCCCCTACCCACCCCAAAAGGCTTAGAGCAAGACCTTAAACTCACAACTCATACCTTAGGGCATTGTTTTAATCCTCAAGAGGCTGGGCATTCTTGTATGTGTGTCAGTCTTTCAGAAAACATTTTAAGGTAGAAATGCAAGCAGCTGATTTAAACAGATTTTCCTGGTTCCAGAACAGGAAAAGTAGATGGTGGTCTATAGAAAATAGCTTAGCAGTACTGACATTATGGAGACCTTCAGAATATGATATTAGAAGAACTGAACAACATGAAACCCAACAGTCATTGAAATACTGAAGAATGGATAAGCTTTCTTATATTTGTTATAACAAAGAAACAGCTGCAAATAAGCAGAAAGAGGGTCTTTGTGTATCCAGAGATACTACATTTTTATTTTTATTTTATAAAGGTGTGGTAGTTTTGGCTTTAGTTTTAGCTAGGCCTCAATTTAGGAGGCTCAGAGAATATATGTAGATTAGGAGAGACAGGTATCACCTGACTTAAGTAACCACAGAAATATTTCATACCAGGTGATGCAAACCTGAGATACAGATACAGTAGGGTAGGAGGAGTTTCTCAGTTGCCATCATGTCTGCAGTGGAGGCAAGACACGCTGGAGCTGTCCTGCTGTCCTGGGCCTTGCTCCTGCCACCACTACTTCGCATTTTGTTTTAGTTCAGGAAAGCAGAAACATTTTATTGTTATTTTTCTCTTTTACCTTGCTGGGTGTCTTTTGGGATGCTTTATGACTCTAGAATTAAGGAAATCTGGTTTTGGTGGGGAGTAGAAAATTGTTGTTATATCTAACTTGTGTAAGTGTGTGTTATATTGTAGTTTTCTTTTAATTTTCTCTTTTCTGTATAAATATATATAATTAGTTTAAGTATAAACCTAGTTTGAGCTGATTTTTGACGTTTTAAGCAATGATGGATTTAAGCAAATATTGAAGAGCTAGCAAAACACTGAGAGAGGTTGCATGCTTTCTGTAAACTTGTGCTGAGAGACTAATACTGAAGATGCAAAATGGCTGTTAGACCAAAATACTGTCATAACAAAATGGTAAAAATTATGGATAACTGTGGAATGAGGAGTAAGGAGATTTTGAAACAGCCATCATACAGGAGCAGAGTAATGTATGTAAGAAAATTCCACTTAAATAAACATAAAACAAGAATTCAGTAATGTGGTGATATTTAACAGATTGGACTGTGACCCATTATATCTTCTTCTCTGTTATTAAGTTTTTCCATGTGGTGCATGGTAAATACTTCTTGTTTTGATAGATTTGGGCATCCCACAAGGTGAGGAGACACTTAAAATTTGGATATTGACTTCCTCAATTTTAAAATGTGTCTATGAGCCATGAGAATGCAGCCCTTACTGACACTGCCATAGATAACTCCAGATATCCTTTTACTCACCGTTTCTTTGTATCTGCTCATCACGTGCATGTAACTATGCTTTATGGATTATTCTCTCTCAGGTATGACTTTCCAACATCATCATTTCTTTCATTATTAATCATTTCTAGACAGCTTCAATGAACTTCATTGAGGCTTATGGAGTTAAAATGAGATGCATCATAAGTAACTACACGAGACTGTGAATTTTTCACTTTGATCTTTTTAAAGCTTTGTCCATTAGGCAGATAATAAAAATACAGTACTGTGTGTACTGATACCCTTTTTCAGCATAGTTATTGAAAAATAACGAAATAAAATTAGGATATAGAGCAACTGCATAAGGGAAGATTTAGGGAACTGAATTGTGCAAGTAATGTAGAATCTAAATCTCATTTAATAAAAATGAAGCTGGAATTAAGATCTAGAAGCTACCAAACTTGTGTTTTCCATCTAAACCATGTTATGTTTCCAGAATAGGCATACATGTTTATCTTTCAGATGTTGACAAGTGTATAAATTACTTATTTAAGTTATCCTACTCTAATGGCCAGCAGAGTCTAAATACTGGAACTGTTCTTGTCTGTATTAGTCCTCCAGGTGGTCTTCAACTGGAAATGAATTATACTTGAAAAAAAAATGGTATATATTTTCTAAACTTAAGAACATCATTATTTTCTATAGCTGTAACGCACATAGTTATTACTAAGGATTGGAAATGCTTGCAAAAATCTAAATCTATCACTGTTAAAAGGGCAAGTTTTGCTATTCTCTTAGTTTACTTAAATATGTGTTTATGTTATTATACTAGCTAGATATCTCAATTGTTGGAAAAGATCAATGTTTCTTCACTTCTTAATGAGAACAAGAAAATATGAGTGTCTGAGAAAAGAAAGAAAAAGTGAAGGGAAGTTTCAGCTCTGTATGTGCACAACACACTAGCCAAAGAGCTGACAAGCTGCTGGCAAGGTCAGGCTGACCTTGGGGCAGCCAAAAGAAGGATTAAACAACCCAAGACCCCTAGTAAACAGCGCAAGGCTGTCGCCAGGGGTGGAGGCTCCCCAACTTGGGGCCAGGTTGTGATAGCTGGCTTCCAGCCAATGGGAAAAAGACCCCTGGCCCCTGGATAACCTTTTGACCTGTCCCTAAGCTGATCCCAGTTCACGTGTTCCCCCAAAAATCCATATAAGCTGTTGCATTTCCTGAATAAAGGTTCTTGAACGTTCTTTTAACCCACATGGAGCTTGGACTATTTATCTCTGTGAGAACTGATCTAAGTTCTGTTCGCTGAAACCCATAAGGGCCGCTCTAGGGTTGGACCCTAACCCTAACCCTAACCCTGAACAATCTATTGATGTTAGACTCAGAAACAGACAAAAATGGTGTTATCAGCTTTCTTATACATACAAAAGGAACTGATGTTGGGAGAGGCCTGGCCCCTGTATTTGCACTCTCCACATTAAGGTTTACAAGTTGACAAGGTCAGGGTGACATTGGGGCAGCCAAAAAAGTGGTAAACAACCCCAGAACAATGGAAGGGGGCTAGACTCTTTGGCACCTGAGTCTAATGCCTGCCACGTGAGCAGCTCATGCACTGTGCCTCCCAGCCAATGGGAGGACTCCTCCACCTCGTGCACAGACCCCTCCAGCCTATCCCAAGCCACCCTTGGTCGCGTGTACCCTCCAAAACCCTATATAAGTGTGTACCCCCCTTAATAAACAGTTCCTGAGTTCTTGAGTTCTTATGTTCTTGCTGTTAACCTGAGTGCATGGTGGTATCTCTAAGAGAACGACACGCATGTGTCTCAAAGCCCAAAACCTGGGATCACGTCGGGGTTGACCTGCTGGGGCATGGAAAAAACCTCTCGCTACATCACAATTTTTTCCTATAAACTGATGACCTTTGTTAATTTGGTTCTTGACAAAAAGCATGAAAAAATTCCTTGGGTAGAGTTTTCTAGCAGTTTGAGTCTAGAACATGGTGGTTGAGAAATTAATTTGGCATTCACAATAAGTTATTTTGTTTCCTGGTCTCTAAAGGGGAACTTAGTACATGGGCTTGGTGAGTTAACTGTAGTTAAAAGCCAGACTCCTGCCTGGCCACTCATCTTCCCTCTTCAACTGGACAGGAGGAGGAAGTATGATGAGAAAGCTTGTGGGTGCAGATAAAGGCAGGAAGTCCAATTGCCAGTTACTGTCAGAAGCAAAACAGACTTGACATGAGGAAAAGTAATTTAATTTTTTACCAATTAAAAGAGATTTGGATGGTAAAAATAAAGGATAAGCATCAACATATATCTTTCCAGCCTCTCTCCTAGGCTTATGTTTATGCCTTCGTTCCCAACCTCTCTTCCTACCCTCTCTGCCCATTCTGCCCCTGGAAAGCACAGTGGGATAGAGGCTGCAATCAGTCCATAACAGCTTCTGTCTCACACTCCTTCTCTTCCTCCTCTTCCTCCTCCTCTTCACACTTTTTTCTCTGCTCCAATATCTGTCCTTCTAGAGGCCACAGTTCCCTGACAAAATATCCACTGGCCCTGTCATGGGGTCCTCTCTACAGGCTGGACAGGAATCTTTGCACTGGCTCTTGGAGTTCCTCCTTCTTCTCTGACCTTGAGGTTTGCAGAGTGTTTTCTCACTACTTTTTGTTCTCTCCTCCTCTTGCTATGTGGCATTTTTCACATGTTTTCCCCAAGGAGCCACACCTGGGCCTGACGGGTTCAGTTACGTCCTGCAGTGGGGCCATTGCAGAGATGTCTGGAGTTATCTGTGTCCAGCACAGGGTAGCCCCAGCCTCTTCTTACAGAGGCCTCCCCTGAACCTCCTGACTGCCAAGACCTGGGCTCCTGTGTTGAGACCATGTACAAAATAGGTATGCACCAATGTATACAAGTAGGGAAAAAAAAATCCTCCTAAATGTATTCTTGTAGAATTTGTAATGTCAAACATAACCCCAGGGTGTATTATCTCATAGTCTTAAGAGTTGTTTATGCAGATGGAAAATTAAGGTCATTGATCAAAAATCATTAGGAACTTTTCACTGTTTGCTTGCTTTTGTCTGAACATCTGCTTTCACATGACAATTCTTTCTGAAGTATCTACTTGCTCTGCAAAGTATTCTGAAATCATCAGGTGCACAAAAGAAATACAAATGATCAAACTTGCTGTAGGAGCCCAGATCACAGACAGAAAAACTATGCACTCAAGCTAAACCTGTTTTTCAATACAGTAGGAGTCAGTGGGAGAATAAATAAGAAAGAGCCAACTCTTATTTCCCAAGAAGACACTGTCTGAGGCTGTGCAAGATTACAGTATAAATGCATTGATCAGGACTGGATAATAGGAATAAGAATCAGGGAAACCAAGGAACCAGCTCAATGTTAAGGCACTTGTGTTAATTTGAACCAGTTGCAGAATTACCACGAGGCTTTGGCAAGCCAGCAGCTGCCTCTGAGCACTTTCCAAAAGCTGGGGTTTAGGTCAGTTTTTTGATTAGTAGGTTGCTGAGACCTCATAAAAGGGATTTTATTACCTCTGACTTTTTACCATGTCTCTAGACTGCGTTCTCAAAGCTTTTTGACCTAGCAACTGTCTTGTTTAACTGTGGCCTGAATTCTATGACTTATGCTTTTTTTTTTCTTCTTCCTGGTATTGCCGTGATAAATGACTTGCTGTACATGCTGGAGTGATAAGCTTCTTTTTATTTTCTTGACTTTGCTTTTGCTCACCTTATGGTACCAGGTGTTCTGTTGTCTTCCTGATGTTTCCAATACCCCTCTACAGTGTGTCTTTCACAGATTACAGCCATGGTAACAGGCTGCAACCTGGTAAAATGTAGAGTAGAAATTACAAGGCTAAGGTTTGATTGCACCTTGTGTTGATTAAGGAACCAGCAGTGGAAAGGTTAAAATTCTGTACTTTGACCACAATTGTTTAGGTCTTTTGAATTTATTAGCAAATAATATTATAAGAATTGTTACTTGTTAATAAATTTATTCCCAAGTAAAAGCTGGGAGATCTATGGATAAAGTGACGCCAGGAAACCCATTACAAATAGACTAGGTTATCACAAACAAAGATTTTTAAATAATTATGATGTTAAGCACACAGTATTGTCAATAAATAAGCAGGAAAGCCATCCACAAAAATTCAGGTTCTGTATTACAATAACTCCTAATGGTCTAGAAGCAAAATCCATCTTCTATTATTGATATTTTTAAATACATTAAGCTATTAAAAATATCCTGCTAGTTTTATTCTACCAAGATATGTTAGATTGATACCAATAAGCTAATTTGAAATTACACTTTTTTTTTGTACCTCTACTCTTTGAAAGAGCTGGCTGCTTCTTCAGTGTGATGTTTTCTATTGTTTTATTCTCTACTAGGTTATCTAAAGATAAGCTGGAAGTGCAAAGATCTCTCTGGAAGTTTTGCTCATCTGTTACATTGCTCCTCCTCTTATATTGCCCTCATATCTGAGCATATCTCATACCTTTTTCTATATTATCTTTTGATATTAGTGAAGGTATAAATGTCTTCTTGAAACTGTCATGTTTGGCATGTTCTCAGGACTCACTATATAGAAATTACCTAAATAATATGACCAAAGTGCAATCAGGTTGCAAAAATTTTCCTCTTTTTGACCTGACTATTCAAAGCAATAAAAACTTCAGAAAATAAAGAAATTCATTTTAAAAAGTTTTCTGATATGACAACTTGTGTCTTGTCATAATACTGGATGTAAGGTTGTTTTTCCAAACAAATACATGAAATACCAGAGTAGTCTTCTGGGCATGGCGATGTTGGGGGATTTTTGGCGTGTGTGAATTCTGTGTGTTAAAAAAGGAGATAAAAGTACAAAACTTTCATTGGAAAACTGATCTCCCCTACATTCTGTAATGGAACAGTAGTAATCATACTTATTTTGAATCACTGAAATCTTTATATGTGCATTGGAATTGCAATTTCTGGGAATCAATCCTCTGAAGATGACCTTTGTATAGGGAGCACATAACTTAGAATAGAATAATTTAATTTAGCTTTACTATTTTAAGTAAACATTCTACTTTTTATTTGAGGTATGCTAGTCCTAAATGATGAGTTGCATGCCAACATTATTAGCCAGTGTTGTCAGTAGCTCTTGAGCCCTGCAAGAAAACATAATGATATCTCTAACCTGAATATATAAGGCAATTGTTGATTAGGTTTTGTTGATTAGGATTAGTCTCATTTTCTATGAAATTTTGTTATGAATAAGATGAAAATGTTTAGAAATTAATTCCCTCTGAGTGCAGGACAGAATGGGAATTGTAAATCTGTAAAACTGTGCAGGCTGAAATAAGATAAAACATCCATAGGAAATTGCAATAGGACCTTTGATCATAGGTACTAGAAAGTTAATGGCTAGGTATGACAATATCTCCCAGTACTTTATTAGCTTGTTAAATGCTCGTATGTATGAATGACTTGTGCTTGTACTAGCAATGCACTGGTTTCTTAGTCTGGCTCTGAGTATTACACATTTGAGTTTGCTAGAATTCTGTTAAAACAGTCTAGTATCTTATTCATGAATGCATTAAAATATTAACTGGACAGTGTCTTAAATGAAATTTATTTTATTCCTCATAGATGTTGCAAAGCTGACTTCTTAAATTAGATGGGGATTTCCTGATTAATTCACATGCTACTTGCAGCAGAAATAATCAGACCTGTCCTTGCCTATTCACAATATAAAGTTAAGGGAGTAAGACATGCCTATTTTCAAACCTCAAAATCACATTTCTGCTTTTTTTTAGCAATATATTGGAATAATGGGTGTTTATTCACTTAGATTTGGATGGAGATCAGAATATAGCCCAAGACTGACTAAATTAGTCCATGACTTAATATGCTGGAGTAAAATTACATTAACAGCAGGTTTCAGCCATATCAGCCTGTAAGAAGGATGACTTTGTATCATTCTTCAGCATTCAAAGAGTAAATATCTGATCTATAAAGAAATTTAGTATGGAATTTATTATTTTTTAACAAGATTATTTTGACTCAATCTAACTGATTTGGATTCCATTTCTTAATCTGTATCAGTGGATGTATTACTACATTTAACTTCCAGAGATGTTATGAATGTTTAATTAAAAATATTAGAGAAACATGTTGAAAACCTTGCATAATATTTGGCAGGTATCAAGTATCAGATGTTTGAGGTTTTGTTTTAGTGGAAATCTGTAACTAAAAGATGAGGAACATGAAAATTTTCCAGAGATGTCTTGTAAAAGATGACATTTAACAGTTTCTAAAGCTTCTGAAATCTGAACTGCTTTGGAAGGGAAAGGAAGCTGGGAGCCACAGTGATTTAAAGTAGGATTTAAGTTTTCATGAAATATAAAAGAATTTAGATTTTTCATATTAGCAAATAATATTCTATGATCTACATGCTATTTAAAGATGAATCACAAACTCATAGACTGGTTTGTGTTGGAAGGGACCTTAAAGATCTCTAGTTTCAAAACCCCTGCCATGATCAAGGACAACTTTTACTACATCCATTTCCTCAAAGCCCCATCCAACTTAGCCTTGGACACTGCCATGAGGGGGACATCCACAGTTTCTCTGGGCAACTCGTACCAGTGTCTCACCACCCTAACAGTGAAGAAGTTCTTCCCAGCATTCAATTTCAACCTCCCCTCTGAAAATTTAAACCCATTCCTCCTTGATCTGTCTCTAAGTACCCTTGTAAAAAGTTCCTCTCCAGTTTTGTTGTAGCTCTCTTTAGGTACTGGAAAGCTGTTCTAAGGTCTCCCAGGAGCCTTCTCTTCTCCAGGCTGAACAAACCTAACTCTCTCAGCCTGTATTCATAGGAGAGGATCTCCAGCCCTCTGATTATATTTTTCACCCTCCTCTGGACTTGCTCCAACAGGTCTACATCCTTGTGTTGGAGACCCCAGAGCTGGATGCAGTACACCAGCTGGGGTCTCATAAAAGCAGAGCAGAGGGCAAGAAGCAGCTCCCTTGACCTGCTGGCCACATGGCTTTTGATGCAGACTATAGCACAAGCATATACTGCCAACTCATGGTGAGCTTCTCATCAAGTGACATGTCCAAGTCCTTCTCAGCAAGGCTGCTCTCAGTGAGAGTAAGTATTAATCTGCATTATCTCCTGCTAGTTTCTGCTGTGGTCGTTTTCAGTTCCTCCAGCCATCTATTCAACACCACTAAATGACCTCCAGGAACTGCAAGGTTAGCTAGACTAATTATGACTGGTATTGGGGTGGTTTCATGCTCAACTATGATTCAAGCAAGGCTTTGTTAATAAACTAATTTATTAATGTTTGGACACATTTTCTGTGGCTCTGTTTTAAAAAAGTAGCGCAAAATGAGTTTTTATTCTATAGCTGGCAGTGTTCCATCTATTTGCTTATTTTGCCTGTTTTAGAAACTGCCTCAGCCCAGGTTCTGACATGGTATTATGAGGATGCAATTGCACTACATGCCTACAGATCAAGATTGGAAAGTCACTTATGCTTAAAATGCACTTAATTTCAGTATTATGAAGACTAGGATTTCTTAGGGTTCCTCCTTCTTTGCTAAAACTCTTCTGTATAGTGCACTTTCAAGAGCCATAATTGTTTGTATTGCATCTGTTCACCTTTAAAAGGATCCTATGGTACAACTGACTTGGAGTTATAGTAACTTGAGAGATGAGCACTAGGTGCGGTGGCTCTCTCTAGGTGACAAATTCCAAAAGAAATAGGATCTGTTCCCTTTGAGAGAAAACTAGATTCTTCCCAGAAGCCAATAAATACAACTCAGGGAGCCCCTGTCTCCTCCTGAAGTAGTTTACCACCATTCTGTTATTTGGCAATAAAGGGTCTCTTTCACTGCTGGCACTTGTCAGTTCCAAGAACTATCAAAGAAAGTCATAGTACTCAATTAGGGATGGAGAAATAATTTTTTTAACAAGTCTCAATGACTAACCCAGACAACATAGATAGAAACTATGTGTATATTTAGAAGAAGCCTAGCAAAAGAGCAATAAATGTGAAGATCCACAAATCAAACAGAAGCTTGGATGATAACTCCAAATATTGAAAATAGCACCAAATCATAGAAAGAAATAGAAATTCCCTCTGACTGGAATTTTAGTTTCAGTGACTTATGTACAGAAATATGAAAACCCCTCCAGTTAGGATGAGCACTAAAAGCACAACGTACACACAGTAGGCAGAACCTTATGCCAAATAGGATTGACGGAGAAGGAAGAATCAGGGTGTTATAAGAACAAAATGTAAGATTTAAAGTTTGCAATGTATGGCTTCAGGAAACAGCTTTGCCAACAGTCTTTAGTGGAACTTTATTCAGGAGAAACACTACTAAGGTCTAGGTTTGCCAGATGATCTTCCTTGGGCCAGGGACATTTCATAGAGTGTCTGATACAAAATGTCATCAGTGTTAGGATTGTAAATAGCCTGTTTAAGAAAGTAAAAAACCATCAGCAGTAGTTCCCGGTAAGCCAAACCAACTGGGCATCAGAACACCCAGCCAAAACAGGTTGTTCTTGCCATGCTTAGGCTAGCATGTCTCAAATCTGAGCTATTACTATTTTAGCAGGATAGTAAAAATGAAAAACAAAACAAACACACACAAAAAAAATCTGACTTACAGTTAGGAAAGTCTTAGAAAAATCTTAAATATCCTTTCAAAGGAAGATAGGATTGTATAGCAGAATATGAATCAGGTTAGGTAGAGAAATTATAGATGCTTGCATTTGCCATTTACTAGAGGTCAATTCCACAAGGTTTTGACAGGTACTTCTAAACAGATAGGTTGCTGTAAATCTGGATTATGTAATTTATCACAATCAAACTAGTGTTGTCTTTGTTGTCTTCTGGTTTAAAAGTCCTGAGTTTAGTTAAAATTATTTTCTTGCTGCAAAGATATTTTCAAAATATGTGGAAAACCAGGTCATCAGTCTGGATTTCATCCTGCTCTTGCTTCCACTTGACAAAAGCTTTGCAACTGACTTTTAAGAGGAGTTAGAGTTTCAGGGATTTTAAAAACCCCTAACATGTTTAATATAATACAATAATATTTACCCAAATCCTTGTTGTGATATTTTTGGGAGAAGTTCTGATGCAGAAATGGTAGCCAGTCAATCAGTGTTTGTTTTCAACAGTCTTGTTAGGATAAAGAGTGTCCTACACCATTTCATTTTCTGTCACTATCAGAACAAAACAACTGATAATGACTTTCCCTGTGGTGTTTTCAATACAGTCATATGAACTGATCTGCATTCTGATATAAACTATGAATCTGAAGTGTGTACTCCCTGTGCTACAAGTTTGAATGTCTTCATGATGTAAATAGAACATCTTCCATTCAGGGGGTAAAGCTGAAAAAATTGTTCCTGGAGCATAATATTTTGGGTAAGATCATAGATGCTTATTTTAGTCCTTTTATTACAAACATTAAGCTGTACTATCCTGAGACTGCCTTAGCTTTTTGAAATATACAAGCAGAGTTATCTAGATTTTTTACTTCTATAGAGAGGAAAAAGGTAATGGAATGAAAATGTTAGCTGCCCTTCTAATTTTATCACCTCCAGATGGTTGGACTTTAAAGCTACAACTCAACAAAACCCCTAATCTCCCCATTGTTTTGTTTTGTTTGTTTTTTTTTTTTTACATTATGTAAAATTATTACTAAGTAAGTAATGAGAATAAAAGGGGTTTTTTTTTAATAAATAAAAGGATAATGAAGCTGGCAAAAGCTATCTAATATTAACATTAGTGGGAGGACAATTGTTTTGATTAACACAAAGGAGACAGAACAACAACCTTGTGAGAGGAAAAAATAAATAGAGTCCCAAGAGCCACTTAAAATGGAGATGGAAGTCAAGCTACACTAGTTGAGGACTGTAACAAACTCAAATTAAGTATGTAGTGGATACTAGTAAGAATTCACAGGTAACCTTTTGATAGAGATGTAGCCTGAAATGTTATGCATTCAAAATAAACTTCTCAGGGGTCACAGTAATCCTGCAGCATCTTATACCTAGACATGTATTTTGGTAGAAAAGGTAGTCAAATATTTGTCAGAAGTAAACATTAGAGACTGTACTCATGAAGTATTTTTTTAATATTCAGGCATGTGCAAAAGTATCCAGTTGACAGATACATGAAATATCTTTATTAAAGGAGTGACTAAAGAAACTGAAGTCCTTCCGTAGGGAGAGGACTGTTTACAACTGTAACAGGCTGATCATTTTCACTTAGCAGCCTCTAGCAAAGGCAGTGGGAGGAAAAACACATAACTGAAGCACAAATGTAAACATTTTTACCTTTCTTTAATCTTTTGTAATTTGTTTTACCGTGTTCTATGTAGTGAAAATAAATTAACCACTTACCTGTCTTCCATGCTGGAAATGAATAAGTGACTTGCCCAGTGAAAATTGTTTTGTGGATTTGTAGAGAGGTAGGGTTGGGTATGAGCAGCTGCAAGTTATAGCTGGAGTTAAAGCTGAAACTCAGTGACTGTTGCTCTTTTATGTCTATGTTTCAAAAGGACAAGTAGTCATGATCATACTTTCTCTTATTTTCTCTTAAGATAAAAGTTCCCTTGCTTTTCATGAACTACAGCATTCTTGATTTTGTATAGAACATACCATAGTCTTTAAAATGCCACATTTATTTTTCATACTTTATCCATTTATACTTTTGATCTTTTGTCACTGTTAAATATATACTAGAGTTATTGTCACATGAAAAAAGACAATCATTAAACTATACAATCCTAAAGCAATTTAGTTTAATAAGGTCTTCTGAGCTGCAATGCAATTGTTAATGTAATGGATATACTAAATCAAAATGGATCTTTGTGTCATTATAGGATTCTAACATTTACATCTCACATAGGGCAATGGACTGTTGTTTCCTAAGTGTAATAGGAAATGATTTAGTAAAAGATAATACTTAGCTGATCTAGGAGAAGAGCACATGCAAAAGTAACAGCTATTGACAGAACAACAATTCTAATTAAAAAAATAGAAGAATAAAAAAAACCTTAGAAGCCATTCTGAAAAAAATATGCATGTGAAAAGACCATGAGCTTAAAAAAAAAAAAAAAAAAAAAAGCCAGAAGAACCTAGGCAGTAACCACAAAAGCAGCTCTTGAGGGGATGTAAGAGTGCTTCTCCTCTGCATCCAAAATGGTGTCCAACACGTAACACACTTTCAAATATTTTTTTCTTTATTCATAGTATTTGTACTAAGAAAAATACCAAACCAAACCAAACCAACCAACCAACCAAAACACCCAACCAGCAAAAACCCACCCCAAAAACAGCTCTCAAAAACCAGACCACATTTTTCCCACTGTGCTATAAACACAAATTACTTTGGAGTCTGATATGAACATGAAACTCTAGGAGATGGAAATGAATTGGCAAAGGTAATAGGCAGGGAAGAGATCTATTAGTTTAAGACAAGCTACAGAATATGAGAGTCATCAAGCATCCTCAAATTAAACAGACTTTTCAGAATGAAGTATATATATCAAATAGTTTCATATAATAAGAAAGAGACATAGGTATTTATATGATACATATGGTATGTTCACTAATGAGAAGTGTAGCCAGGATTATGCTGACTATGGTCATTGCACCTAGAAAACTTTTTTACTACAGAAATCAAAATTCTTGGAAATGTACTGGCTGAAAATGGATTTGAGATCAATTCTGAACCTGAAAAATCAAATAAACTAAATATAGATTTTTTAATAATGAATCCTTTGGCTACACTTACTGATTTGCTTTTTTGCTGATCTAATTGAAGTAACTGTATTGAATTACAAGAATATATAATTAGTTGTTGAATTTTTAGGAAATATGCAATCAAAACTGTAAAAACAAAATAATGCAGTGTAAAATGCTCTATTTGTCTTCTTCATCCCCTTTCTTCTCAATGCCAGTTTTGCATCTGTCACCTGTATTGTACCACCTGGAAGATTTCAATTGATTTTTCTACCTTTTTGCTAAAGTGTTGACATGCATCTGTTGAAATATTTATCAGGTTATTGGAACCAATGTGCCTACTACAGTTGGCATAAGAGATGAGGAAGAGTGCTGCACAAAAAATGCATATGGGTGGACACACAAGCAAAGTAACCTATTCTGACATGATTAAAATGAAGCACTTCATTAATTTTTTACCGGATTGAAAATTTTCTTAGTTTTCAAAGAACTATGGGAACAAAAGCATTTATCCAACTAACTTTCCTTGACTATTCTTTAGTAAAAATTACACAGGCTCTGTGGAACTTTATAACAAAGGCAGCTTGTGGAGCTACAATAAAAAGAAATCTATGGTGCATCCAATATATCTAGACAGAGAAGATGACCTGATTTTCTCTACTAGATGACAGTGATTAATACATGAACTCTTCAGAAAGCAATCACACAGTGTGCTATAAAACCAAAAAGATGTACAGAGCGAAAATCACAATGAGCCCTGAGGTGCAAAATACTGAGAATGATGAAGTCCTCTTTCTTCCCTGGGAGACTGGGATCTCCAGACCCACCTTCAGCATTCAGTCAACAGAATAAATCAAGTCACAAAAGAATAAGGAAGGGAGATGGAGCATCAGATTATGTGAACTTAATTTAAAACAGTTACTTTGGGCCTCTGCCTACAGTGCAGAGGAGCCACTATTTTGTGTTGAAAGGTTTTAGACATGCAGCAATGGAGGGCATTTCATCTTGTTTGTGAAGCAAGGAGGAACTTTTGGGACATATATTATTTCTTTTTATGAAGGAGGGACACAGTTCAATCTGTAGGAATCAGATGAGTTAAGGTCCTCCCATAAATTTTTTCAGGCAAGCATGTTCTGTGAAAAATATGGGTAGGAGTCTGGAACCAGGAAGTCCAGAAAAATTAGCCGGATACACTCTGACACACTGAAAGCAGGAATAACACATCACTTAGTTTTTTGTTGTTTTGTGTGTGTGGGGGGTGTTTGTTTGCTGTTTTGTTTTGTGTTTGTTTGTTTTTGTTGTTGTTTTGTTTGTTTGTTCTTGGTTTTTTTGTTTTTTAAGAAACAAAAATCAAACTCATAATACTACCATAATTGTCCTTTATTCTGCCCTGTGTGTCTGAAGTATTTCTTCATTACACTTATTCTGGACTGGGAATGGCATCTAGCACCAGCTGCAGAAATCTGCTCTCTTGTGATTTCTGGGCAGTGTCAGGTCTACAAAAAAAAAACTAATATTCTACTTGAAGGCTCTGGTCAGTTTTTTCTGTTTCAGTCAGTTGTCCTACTCTGTAACCTGGAGATATCCTCTCCAGCCTCTGTGTGTTACAGCAATCATCTCCAACAACAGAAGAAAGCAGAACAGAAGCAACCAGTAATCTGAACTCTGTATCCCCATTGAGAGAGCTCAAAGTGAGCAAAAGTGCAAGCTAGTTGCAAGTTTGAGAAGTTTTTATAGCCAGTTTTGCTTAACTCTTATTTGAGCATGTGCATCTAGGGGCAGAGTACAGAAGCTCAAGGAGAACAAGACTGCTCCTAAGGTTCTTACAGTAAGCAGCTTAGAATTTCAAAGAGAAAGCTTGGAGGAGCTAGATTTTGTTAATCCTCTCCCACTGTGCTGCTTCAGAAAAGTGAGCTGAGAAATGGACTCATGATTCACCCTTAACTCTTCTAAAGGAGGTTCTCTCTCCTACATCTCATAGTTCATGTAAGACTTGCTTTGAGGGCAGCTCTGCAATACTCAGGAGAATATGCTTTTACTCTTCATAAGAAAGAGATCATTGGCACAATGGGTGTTGTAATTTTTATCTTAAACCTGTGGATAAGCATGAAGGAGCAGAGGTGACATTTGAAGATTAGAAGTAGTTTGATTGTTAAGTGTTGCCTTCAATTAGTCTAACCTTCCTTTTCCTTAGACAGTGTTGGAACATTCTGAATAACAATGTTTAACTAATGTCTTGTTCATCAGCTGGCCTTCACAGAAACCTTCTTTTTGCATCTTTGCTCACCATGGGCAAACTAAATGGAATTTGTTGGATGTTTGTAAGTCTAGGACAATGCTACCTAGTTACTACATTCAACAAGTATTTGAAAAAGTTCTGGATAATCTCATTGAAATTAGAAGGGTTCTACGATGAAGGACACAGAATACTAGTATTTCTGGAATAAATAGTAGAAATATTAAAAGGAACAAATATAATTATACAAACTACATTACAGTGCTTGATAGATAGGAAATACTATCCCATTCATGATTAACTAGGCAGCTCCCCAAAATATATGAGGCTTGAATTATCTAGATTTTCAGAATAGCACAAGTTCTTTTTTCTGACAGACTTTCATCTATCATTTAATTGAGTAGAGCTGTGTGACTTATTATTTATTTTGAAACTGATGTATAGGTTTTAGTGTGTTCATGAGATTTTGTTTGGTTCCTGAGACACCTGAATGGCAGGTGATGTAATATTTTCCCATGAGTATAAGGAATCACTAAAATCAGTTTAAAAAGAAGAGCCCAGCTAGTGGGCATAAATTAAAATGAAGCCATAACATTTCTGGTTCACCATTTACTTAATTAGATGCAGTATTTTCCCCTTTCTCTTGGGAAAAAACAAAAACAAAACAAAAAAACCACCCCCAAAACAACAAAAAAACCCCCAAACAATCTATTGATATCCATGTTATTTACAAAATTGGTTTGGTTTTCTTGGTAAATAAAAATAACAAACTACTTACAAGCAAACTATGAAACTGTATAATTTTGGGCTGCAATCAATAGGAAGTCTTTAAAACTTCAACGCTGATTACCAGGCTGGACTTTGAAGACCCTCGAAGAAACAAACTGCAGCTAATGTCGTAGGTGCAAGCACTCAAGACTCATTATTACATCTTCATTTTAACAGTCAATTTTCTGCCCTTTTTAATGTAACAGTAATTTTGCAGACTAGCAGTATTTCATGAAATAGTGATCTTCTATGATCTAAAAAAAGAAAAAATAAATATCTTGGTAGTTCATATTATAGTACTGTTGTCACACGATAAATTTTAATTTTGAGGGCAAAGAATTTAAAGAAAATATTCTTAATTCAGTATTTTTTTCTAGTTTTGAATTTCAAATTCTCAATTTTTTTTTAATTAAGGACATGGGGGTTTTTTGCATTAGATATCAGTAGATGTATATTACCCAAACATCAGATATGAGGAAATGAGTGGGAATAGAATTTAATTAACTTTAAAAAAATGGTTTTAATATATTTTATCTAGATTATGTAGTGTGTAGGATTAGATGCAATGGATCTACTCCCTACTACAAAGTTATATGATTAAGGAAAAGTTTTACTGGTCATATTTGCAAAATATAACTTTGTATACTTAAGGAACACCAACTCTGAGCGATTTGAAGATAATCAGCTGTTTAGTAGAACAGTAGTTTGTTCTGTGAAACTGTTTCTTTGAAAAAAACAATACTAGGGAATATTGAGTAAGAAAATTGAGTTCTCCATGTAGCCTGCTTGTGCTTGTGATGGAAATACTATGAATTTTTGTGTCTGTACTTAAAATAACCGTACAGAATATTCAGAAGGTACAGAGAAGAGATATGAGTTAAAAAGAAAAAAAAAGTAACTCTTGATGAGCTTGAACTTTTTGGGTTTTATTCTGAGAGAGAACTGCAGGGTGATCAGTCTACAGGTAGCTTAGGGGGAACAGATGAACTAATATTTTTTAGATAGCTAGTAAAATATAGGAAGAGCACATGTATGGAAGTTAAAGTCAGACTTACAGAGTAGGAGTAAAATAAAAATATGATGAGATGCATTTTAACTGTGAATCATTGATTAAGTATGATTTTGGTAGATTTCCTAACACTGGAATTTTATAATTGAAGACGGGAGGTTCCTCTGTTACATAGTATTTATTCCAAAGAGGAATTTGTTTCCATTAGAGAAGCTGTTCTGTTTACCTGTGTACTAAAAAGAAAAATAAATATTAGTAGTTTCTTACAACTCTGAAATGAAAGGCAGCTACTGAAACAGGACAAGTAATTATTGAGTCAAATTAAGCTTAAATAAATCCATATCAATATTATATATATTATATCTTGCTGTTTAATTTAGTGTGAGTGTCTTGTGCTATATTGTCCTGGACAGCTTTCACATGTTATGCTGATGCTAAAAATGGAAAGAAAGAAAAAGAAAGTAGGCAGGATTTCCTGTGCCAACATATTAAATCCTTCCAAAATTTTATAGGAAGAAAGCAGACTGGCATTCATTACTTGAAAGAAAGCTCTTCATATGGACAGTGGTCACGTGTGGATTTAGTCATTACATTTGCTTTGACCTTTAAGTGTAAAAAATCTGTCAACACAGATGCAGACAACAAAGCTTTTAGGGAGTCAGATCCATGTTAAAAGATCTATTAGAGTGCTTCTCAAGCACATTCTTAAGAAGAAAAATTAAATTACAAAACAACCTTCTGATTTAAAAAATGATTGTGCTGGGTCTTCTGAAGACATTTGAGTGGATTATTTTGCAAAACTGACCAATTTCCAAGGAGCAGTTATCACATTGGGAAAGGCTATAAGTTGTAACTATAGTAATATCTCTACAGACATGATAAATGTATCTGTGATTGGACCAATTGGGATTTCATGGTCTGAAGTATTATGAATTTGTCAGTTCTGTTCAATTGTTTCCAGCAAAGTGACTCCATCATATTGTTCATGTTATTTGAAAGAAAAAAAAAAAAGAAAATGAAAGAGTTTAAAATTAGATTGTGTACTGACTCCAGGCAATCAGTCCTTGTCCAGAATCATTTTCCTGTCTGTTGATAGATTCTTGCTGTAATATTCACAATCCATTTGTGGCTAGTCACAGCCCATTAGACATCTGTTCCTCTATTAAGAAACTTTCTTTTTATAATGTAAGTATTTAATTTTAATACACTCTATCTACTAAGCATTTATCTTACATATAATAAGGAACAGTCTCAAACTTGGTTATTGGGTCATATAAAAGTATTCATTTTTTCATGGACTCCTTTGCTTATAAAAGAGGAATACACTATTAGAATAGCTTGAAAAGTATTTAAAGTATTTGAAGTGCAGATTATTGTAAAGAAATGGTACTTCTTTAAAGTGTGATATGAACAACATGTTTTGGATGCTGAAACATTTGCCTAATTTACCAGCTTATGAATACAAAGTGAGCTGTGGAGTGTAGCTTTGATTTTGCAGATTACACTATGTAGCGAAGGTGAGATCTGCTAACAACAATATTTATAAAACACTTGAAACATATAGATGTCTATTTGTTTTTAAGAATCCATTTACTTGCCTTGCTTGTTTAAAATGGTTTGGCAAAGTATAATGAAAAAGACCAACAAACAGCCAAGGTATTTTATCTATGAAGTTAAAAATCCCAGCATGCAAGAGGCAGGGAATAACAGAGTTAAGATTGCCAGAGTGACTTTCTGTTTCAAAATGTACACATGTGCATTGTGATGATTTTTAGTTATCAAATCATAATTCATTTTCTGACAAAATTCTGAATGAGACAGGACTCCCACAGAAATTCACATATGTGCCAACTTGAAAGATTATGGAGGAGCACTTGGCCTTGTAGTATGTGAATTTTCCAGCAGCAACAAAATTACTAGGTTTTGCAAGGGATTTTTTTTGCTTTGTTGTCAGGTTTTTTTGGAGGGGCTTATGGTATACTGTGGGGTTTTTAATTTAGTTATGTAGGATAATAATAAAAATTGCTTGGGCTGTGAAGACTGGAGGTCCTACATATGATTTGGAATTTCAGTAAACAGAAGCTTACCAGCTCTGAGCAGTTTGTGACTGTTTGACTGTCAATGCAGTCTCTTTTCTGTTTTATCAGTAATGAAGTCTTCATCTGCTTACAAGTCATCTTGGAAAATAACATTGGTTCTCCTATTCTCCTATTCCTTTTTGCTTTGTTTCCTTTTTTTTTCTTCCTGCTTACTTTTTTTCTTGGCTCCTCATTTCTTTCACTTAGTTTAAAGATGTTCTCCTGCAGCTTCCACTGCAGTTGGTCTGGTTAGCATAAATTTGAATATTGCTTGCACTCCAGGAAAACGTTTTGCTTCCTCCTTTGAATTTAACAGGAAATAGTAAGGCTCCAGAGATAAATGTTACTATGTATAAAATAATAAAATTTATATAAATAACACCTACTTTAAAGATAAATAATTTGATTTAAGTAAAATAATTTCTAAAAGGATTACAGTAGCAAGACAGAAGAATCAAGTCTTGTAAAAGGACTGTGGAAACTTTGTGCTGGTTTAAAGGTAAACCAGAAGGAAAAATGAACCTGACTCAAGTCATTAAAAGTCAGAGTTTCAATTTTCTAAAAAGATCACAATATATACAATGACACAGAGAAAAAAGTGGTTTTAACCCACAAAAGAACAGATGTATAACCTGGCACCCTGGGCATGAACAGAATGATGTTTGTCAGTCCCTGCTAAGAGCCATGTGGTCCCCCTGAGTACAAAGTAAAAGGAAAGGAAAACCTGTTGGTGAGGATGATGGTCAAAGTCTTGTTGAGAGTAGCAGTCACAGTCCTGTTGAGCTTCTGGTCCTCCTCTGGATCCAATAAGTGGTACCAGAAGTCCCCAAATCCCAAGATTATATACCCTCTGGTTCAGGTGGGAATGCCCAGTACCTCCCCCAGGGTGAGGAGTTGCACAATGAGTGATTTAACTCTGAGTTCTGATAGTTTTGGAATCTTTCGTGGTCCATTAGCAGACATGACCCCTTAGGCTGGGTGTGAAGGTGGTAATGCCTCCCTTGTGGGGAGTTATCACCGCTGAGACATTGATGCAAAGACAGGAACACGCTCCTATCTCACAGGATTCTTTAACACCTGGCTTGTAACCTGGCTTCTAGACAGTTGTGTCAGGTGTGCCCTGGGCAGCTGCTGCAAATGATCCATTATTAACAGTTCATCAGAAATGACACAGAGGGTGTAGAATACGCAGTTTTGGTCACACCCACACGGTGATAAACTGTTCCCAGCCACTGTAACAGGACACTGTGTCCTTCACATTCCCTAGGAGGTTCTGGACATAAATGTATTTAGAATTTTTTCTTGAAACAGAAGAAAAATGTTCAATGGAATGAAATTCAAGACTATGTATTTAAAAATGAAAACATGACCATGTGGTTTTAAATATCTAGAAAAAGAAGTTTCTATAGAAAAATTCCTGAATAAATGAATCTTGTTCCATTCTCTGTGGCATGAAATTTATCCTTCTGTAATTTCTGAATTTGTGTAGCTGGTCATGATGAAATTGAACAAGGGATAAAGGTCTTTAAAACTAAGTTTCAGCACATTTTATTGACGTAAAGGTCTGTCAGAAAAGAGAAGCTTTAACAAAGGTGATGCTGAAGGAGCTTAGTGATTTGTCCTTGTTCCAACAAGAATGGGGTTAATTTTCTTCTAAGTAGCTGGTACAGTGCCATGTTTTGGATTTAGCATGAAAAGAATATTGATAACACACTGATGTTTTAGTTGCTACTGAGCAGTGCTTAACCTAAATCAAAGACTTTTCAGTGTCTCCTGCTCTGCCAGTGAGGAGATGCACCACAAACTGACCTGAATAGTCATTCGATACAACAGATCATGCCAGTTATTGAACTCATCTTAACCCCAAGTTTTACTTACTTTTTTTATTCTGATTCTTCTCCCCATCTCACCGGGATGGGGAGGGAAGTGAGTGAGCTTACTAAAGGGCAAGCTTACTAAAGGACAAGCTTACTTGTATGACAACCTTACTAAAAAAAAAAAAAAGTAATATGGAAGATTATGTATAAGTGCCGAAGAAGCCAATTCATTTTTTTGTGGGTCATGAAATCGTTAAACTGATTCAGCTCAATTTTTTTGCTTTTTATTTTTGCCAGTTGTAATTTGAAAGAGCTATACTCTCAACTGTAAGACTGTTTAGTGGTTTAAAGTCTTTAGCTTCTCAAATTTCATCTTATGTATAACTGAACATTCAGAACACAATGCCAGTTTTTTAATGCTGAATTTTTTTATTTTTTTTTTTTTAAGCTCATGTTTTGTTTCATCAGTGAGACATTGGTGTAGTGTAATTTAAATGTTTAATGGCAGCCAGAAAATTTTGAGTGAATGACAATACTAGAAGAAACCAATAATACTTTGGGAAAAGCACCATATGTGTCTAAATTTCAGAAAGCATTCTCCCCATCCATTGTTCCTGACCCTGTTGTGTTGTGCTTTTGAGTTTATTGGAAGCTCTTTTGTCTTTCTTAATGTATATCAGCTTGTGAATGAAAAACCTTCTTCCCAGCTGGCTGCTCTGGTAACAATCACTTGTCTATTTTGGTGACCAAGAATTTTGCACCAATTTCTCGTTAGAGGACTACATACATTATTAATGAAGTTCTGACATTTTAAAGTTGTGATACCGATTCCGTACCTTTCTATCTTCAATATTGCTTTCAAAAGAAAAAGAAAGAACATTATCACCTTTCAGCTATGTTTAGATCAAGCCAATACATGTAAGAAGGAACATTATAAAAAGATATAAATATTGCAAACAATTTTAACCAAAGGAGAAATTGGATGAATTCCTGAATACTCTCCCAGCTCTCTTTTTCTTGCTTTAAATTTCATTCCACCACTTCTAAGAGGGGAAAAAAGCTGAAAATTAAAAGAACACAGTGCGCAGAATCTGGTCTAATAGCTTTTGACATCTGTAGGTCTCTATATGCCTCAGTTTTCCTGGGTCTTAGGATTTTTATATATTTTTAGATTTTAATATTTTATATGTTTGTAGATTTTTATATAGCTGTATAGTTTCTCACACTGGAGATAGAAGCTAGCAGATTTTCACAGTTTGTGCCACATTTCTGAGCTTCTGTTTAGTAGTCTCTTCAATGGGCAAGATAGCAACAAGGACATCTTTTTTGGAACCCATGCACCTGGACTGCAATAAAAACATATTATAGTCAAAACAAGACAGAAGTCCCTGAACCTTTGGAAGCACTCCAGTGGGGCAGTTCTGAGGGTGGTACCAGGAGCAAAAGGATTTTGTGTTGGATAGTTCTATTAGATATTATAATTAAGTCATTAATTTGTAAGAACCCCATACTGTGTGTGTGTCTACATAGTTCGTGCACATGAAAGGTTTCATTAAAGAACTGCTCTCTACTTTATCCATACTAATATTGTCTCAAAAGTTTTTCCTCGATTTTAGGCAACAAAGGTAGTGTTGGAAATTCTGCATTGGACTTGGGATGCACAAACAGTTTGGAAACCTATCCCAAATCCGTAATTGAAGTACTGTGTATTGTATTTGGAATTAAAAGACATAGCTGATCCTGAAACCCACTTCCTATATAGATTCTGCTTCAGAGGAAAGATATTTTAGCAGCAAGACATAAAAATATGTCCTAGTGCCAGTTAGAAAGAATGTTGATTCTAGGCTAAATATAATAAATTCTAAATAAAATATAAAATATGTAGTTGTTTATTTGGTTTTTTGTTTGCTTTTTAAAATATATATTCGGCAATAGTCCTTGACATAAAAAATTTTAGTTCACATTCTGAAAAGTGAGTGCGTAGACATGCACTTATCCATGTAACGACAGAGACTTCATCTTGAACATCCAATGGAAAAATGTTATGAACCAAATTCAATTTTACTTAGTTTAATATTGATTTAAACATTTGCCATCTTCTTGCTTTTGGAGTTGCCCATTCACTTCAGAGACTATGATCAAAAAGTTCTCTCATCCTGAATGAAAGTACTATTCTTCTCATACAACATGAAGGGCCTCAGCAGGTGCAAATTGGCTTTGCTCCATTGAATTCAGTGAAACTGTGTCAGTTGTCCATGACTGGGAATGTGGCCATTTTAACTTACAGAATAGTTTAAGTTCAAAGAGGTCTTCAATCACAAGGTTTAACGAAGAATTATTCTTTCATGTTAATGTTGCCCTAACTCCAACCTTGACTGTCCTTTCCTGAGCTCTATAGGCAGCATTAGCTTCATGATCTTTTATTACTTTATACAGTTGTTAACATCAGGTATTTAACAACTAAAATAAGAAGGGTTTTTGCTTCATTTATAGAGTGTTTATAAATGAAGTAGGGCTCGGGCTTTTTGCAGGTTGTTTAATAGACTTTTCCTGGTAGTTGCTATAGTAACACAGTGCAATAATTGAACCTTAAAGGTGACGTCTCATTTATGTCAAAAGATAATGCATGCAAAGGGAGAGAACAGAGAACTCTTTTTACTAAATCATTTAGAGTCTTTTAAAGAAGGGGCATTAAAAGGGGCAAAATTCCTGATTTTTTCCCCAGGTTCCATTTAAACAAAACGTGAAAAATAAAGACCTGTCCAATCTATTTTTTTTTTTTTTGCAGCTGTTCAAGAAAAATGGAACACAAATATTCCTTTACTCCAATATAGAATTTTAATTTTCTTACTTAAGCTGTAAATACAATGCAAATTTGACTCCCCAAGAATGAAGTCTTCATTGTCTATAAATGCTGCCACTCCAAATGGCTGCATTTCCATGCAGAAATTTGCAGTATAAACTTGTGCACAAGACCATGAAAGAAAGAGCTTTGTTGCACACAATGATGCTAAGAAATTGTTTGACTTTAGCATAGCTGGTATAAGTGACAAGTCTTGAGCATCAGTTGTGGCTCAGCTAGGACACAGCTGAACTGAAAAACTTTATTTTCCAAGTTTAATGTCTAAGGGTTGCACTGTGTATTATCATCAGTATTAAAACTAGGTAGCAGGGTTATGACAAATTGCATTGCAGTATCAGCTTTTATGCTACATCTGAATTATTATCATCTATACATCTAGGTAAGTTTCATTTATTTTAAGTAATTCCTGTGCAAACCATTAATTGATGTCTTTCCATAATCTCCAGCATATACAGTACCAAACAATACTAAACCATATTAAAGGAAACTTGGGGGTACAACAACAGAAGATTCAATGGAGTTTATTTACTGACATTTCACCTGCTTGGGTCATTGCTGAGGTAGAAATTGAAAGTTTGGTTTCATGTAACTGTAGTTCAGAAGTGACTTTATGGATCTGGTGGTGTGCTAAAGGACATGACTGTATGATATGCATCTTCTAGGAGCAGTAGGTTTGCTTTCCTTGCAAGCTATGGAAGTAAAAATAGGAATTCAGAGATATGCCAGGCCACAGCTGGAAGGAAGGGCAGAGTGGAGATACATTAGATGCTGTTAAAGTTATAAGAAACATGAAGTATGAAGCATCAATTTATGTCACTCCGAGTTTCTTTTTGCATTCAAAATCCAGTCATCCACATAAAGAATCATGAACACTGTTTCCTTATATTTGATTTGAACTCCAGTACTTTTCAGCAGTGTTGCTAACTCACCAGTGAGTCTCAGTCTGCACATCTGCATGAGGTTATGTTGCCTGAGATGTAGAACTTCACATTTCTCCTTCTTGAAGGACATGAATTTTCAAGTGTACTGACCAACCTGCTGTTGTGCATGTGTCAAGATTAGGGTACATTAGAAAAGCAAAAGACCAGACTACACACACACAAAAACACTTAATTTTTTTGTTCTCATGCACAATTCAAAATATCAGGCTAAATTTCTCTTGGTGTCTGTGCAGAAGACCCAATGGTGTAGTCAGAGCAGCTGTCCAGGAAGTGTTGCTATGTAACCATGTTGAAGTTCCATATCTGGGCCTTCAACATAGCAAGAGCTACCATTGTATTTGAACTACTGTGAGGTGACGGCCCCTGATTAGGCCTGATGGGTTGAGGGAGACGCCTCAGCCCCCTGGAGGGGTGCTCCCCACAGAAGACAAAAGCAAGGCAAACTGATAAGAATAACAAAGGATGGAGTGTTAAGAAATAGCAGGGCCTTCCTTTGCGATATCTTCTATGACTGCTCAAGGGCCCACTTCGCCTCAGGCATCTGCATCACCATCACTCCCCAACAGATTGACTATTAGTCACAAAACCACATGAAGGAAAAAAAAGGTATAAAAAATGTGGAGTTTAAACTCCAACAGAGAGGGGAAAATGCCACGACTCTGTGAGGGTAACTGCTGCAGCTTCTCCTGTCTCCTCCTACCTTCTGGAACAATGTAGGAGTGAGAAGACCATGTGCTTTCTATTCCTCTACACTTTACTTTCTTAACCTTACTTTCTTACAAAGCTTATTCCTTTATACATTCTATCTTACATCTTATGCTAACAGCTACTTTGATTCTTGCTTCATAAGTATCTTCTTTCCTGACTGTGCTTTGCTGCCTTAATACTAACTACAGTAACTTGCTCCACACTTTGCTACTTTATATTGGTTATTGCTTTTTGCTATTCTTACTTTATAAGACTAGCTCTGTTTTGCAACTACAGTAACTTGCTTTAC
>JAWWLZ010000082.1:82352877-82460805 GCA_035041345.1 Poliocrania exsul | reverse complement strand
AGTGTTTTAGGTGGCTGTGTTTTTAGTTAGTAGTTCTTTGTTGCTAGTTTCTGTCTGTTGTGAAAATGGGATACATTACTGTATTGTAACTTGAGTTTAGCGTGTTTGTCTCTGTAGAATGTGTTTTGTGCTTGTTTCTTTTTGGGTCTTTTATTATCAATTAAATACAATCTTGCAGCTGAAAGTTATCACTGACAAAGCAGAACCCACAATAACTGTCACATATTTGTATTAATAAATATTATTTCGGGAGCGGTTGTGGTAAAAGTTCTTTTCTGGCTTAAGTGTGGCTTCATATTAGAAGTCAGAAACCCTTCCAAACTGTGGGATGTCTGTTACTTGACAGGCAGTGTTGGAGACATAAGGCTCTTATTGTCTAGAAGCGCTTACAGCTAATAACTTTTATTAATACAGTTAGGACTAGAAATCTTTACATTTCTGTCTCCCTCCTCCCTTTCACGTGACAACAACTAAATATCTCACTGACTTCATTGATGCAGCCCTGATGCCTGTAGCATCTTGCTAGTGGCAAAGTACTCTGGTATGCACTATCCCCATTCTTTGTGAGGAATAAACTCCAATTTTAGTGCCCAAATCTCACTGAAAATCAACAATGAGCAGACTTTAAATAGAACACAGGCACCTAAATAACTCTGGCAACATAGTTCTTATTAAGAAGGTTGTGGTCAACAGCTCCATATCCAGATAGACATTGGTATCAAGCTGTGGACCTGTTGGAACAAGTCCAGAGGAGAATAATGAAGATGTTTAGAGGAATGGAACACCTCTCCTATGAGGAAAAGCTGAAAGAGTCGGAGTTGTTCAGCCTGGAGAACAGAAGGCTCTAGGAAGATCTTAGAGCAGCTTTCCAATACCTAAAGGGACCCTATAAGAAACCTGGAAACTAACAAATATAACTCAGAAAAATCACAAAATTACTTTCAACCTTCTCTTCAAGAGTAAAATATTTTCTGCATGCTGGCAGCATCCATCAGAGCCAATTCCAAAGCAAAAAAAAAAAAAAATAATTTTTGTCATGCTGTAGGGAAAAAAAAAAAGGATTTTGTCATCTGATAAGTTTTAATAGTCTCCAATGAAGCTGAGAATAAATGTACATCATTTCACCTTAGCTTCAGCCTTATTAAAAGTCTCATATCTTCTTCTATTCATTTAGAATCCTATTCAAGTATAAGACTCATGGGATAAAATAACTTTATAGAATGATAAAGATTTAACCTAAGAATATTACTTTCAGATGATTCTTACGTCAGAAGAAGTATTTTAATTCCTTTCTCTTCTTGTAACCTCTTCAGAGATTCCAATCATACCTTTATGCTATGAAATTATACAGTAAAACACCATGATTTGCCTCTTAGATGACCGATATAGTTCCATTCTTACGAGTTGTAGCATCATGATACTTAAGTAGGACTAAATAGAGGAGTGTGTCCTTTTAATCAGAACAGAAGCAATATGTATATAACTGATTGATTTCAATGTATGTATTTTTAACTGATTGTCGATTGGCTGTCAAGGCGTTTGTAGGCTCCTGAGGCAAAGCACATGCAGACTCAGTTCTGCCTGCCATTCCCTTTGAATGAGTTCTGCTGCCATTCCCTCTCAGTTCATATACAGGTACTACATGACTTAGAATTTATATAATGGATAATTTTACCCTCTTTCAATTTCATTTGATTCCTTTTTTTCTTTTTTTTCTTTTTTTTCTTTTTTTTTTTTTTTTAACCTAGCCAATAGCTTTAAAATATACATGAAAGATAGTGAATCCATACTTGGTTATTTCTTGTTCCAGCAATTTTTTTACTCTGGGATAAGTAGCTTCATTTTACTGTAATTTTGCTTTTGAATGTTGAACTTCATGTTGAGAGAGAGAAAAGGATTTGAGTGCAAATTTCTGCTTTCCTCTAAATAAAATCAATTACATTTTTGTTGAGGAAAAAAAATCAAACTGTAGTAGGCTTTGTTTGCTATGTATCTTATTAATCTAGGATAGGCATTAACTGGGTTTGATAGTTCAAGAAAAAACAGATTTTTTTTGCCTTATACTCAGTCAGTTGCAATAAAATGAAAATACAAGTTTTTCTGGCATTTACATTCCAGTTTCTCTCTGAAGGCTGAAGAAAAGTGAGTGATCAAAGGCTTTCTCTCAGTGATTCTCTGGCTTATATTTCCAATTGTACAATTATTTTAAAATGCTTTTAGCTTTTATCAGGTTGTGTGTTTCATGTCTAGTCATAATAAACCAAGAAAAATACCCATCAAGGATCTGATGACTAGTGACATTAGGAGGAATGTTTGTGTCTTACTCTTAAGGCTATCAAGGGAGAAGAGGCATCCCTAGTCCCCAACGTGACCAACAAAGAGGACTCCATCAAAGAAACTTCTTTCCTGGAATGCCTCGCAGACTGCAGGGAATTACTGCTACCGGGCTATAGGAGTCAGTATGGGACAGAAAGAGATTTCAGGGGAGTGTAAAACTTACTATTGTGATATTTTAAGGGCATGGTGTGAACGTGGGAAGCTGATTATGGCAAAGATCATCAGTCTGGACAATCTACTGGAGATAACTTTTAAGGGAGATCACCATGTATGTACTGTGACTATATGAATGTGTAATGAGAAATCCAAGTACCATCGACAGCAGTGGGCCTGCAAAATCAGGTTCTTGTATGTTCAGGTGTTAGCAGCTAGGGATAACCCAGACATCTGGGGAAAACTACTGGATAGGCTTGAGTGTCAAAGGCCAGCTATGGGAATGATCCACATTGTCTGCTCACTTTTGTACATACATTTCACTAACTGATTTCAGTAATGAACAGATGGAGAGGAGGAACAGGACAGGCCCATCTGTGCTGTTCACTTTTGTGAGAGTGCTACTCTTTTTTTCCCAGTGTGTTCTAGTAAGGTAATGTTCTCTGTATGCCCAGCTGTGTATGTGTATCCACACATGTATAGTACGTGATGTGCATGTTTTTGTGTATTTACTATCATCCTCAGTACTGGTCAAACTGGGGACATATAGATGAAATATCATTGCATCTATTAGTCTGCTGTACATTTTTTTTGTAAGATACAAGATGACAAAGTAAAATTAATAAAACTATACTTCCTCAAGTTTGAAATAAGTTAAAGTGAAAACAAAACTACAAAATATGAGCTTGTGAATGTTCAAAAAAAAACAAACAAAACAACCACCAGCCAAAGATTACTGTCAGATTTTCAGAGTTTGAGACTCCTGGAATTTTTAAGAGGAAAAAGCAATCCCAGGAGAATGAGGTGGTAAAAAAAAAATAAATTGTATATTTCCTGAAGATATATAGACTATTTGTGAATACCAGAAGAAGAAGGGGGGAAAACCCCCTTTAAATATTGTTGCATACTACATGAAAGGAAAATCTTAGACCTCGCAGAACATTGCTGTAAAATTATTTTGACCATGTATGAACCAGTTGTACTGGAAATAAAAAATAGACCAAAATATGCTTTTCAGAATACCTGAACCGATGAAAGTTCATCATCAGAGATAGGAATGCAGAGTATGGCTTATATTCACGAAATTTATGGGTGGTGCTTGATACTTTGTGGAAAGTTTAATGAGTAGTTTCAGATGACTGGCTGGTAATGTAAAGGTTCATCAAGGAGTCACTGAAATTGCCTGTCAGACACTACTGGGCAGTGAGGACCACAGATGGAGAATGATCC
Source organism: Poliocrania exsul (assembly GCA_035041345.1). Lineage (NCBI taxonomy): Eukaryota > Metazoa > Chordata > Aves > Passeriformes > Thamnophilidae > Poliocrania > Poliocrania exsul. The sequence goes on along the minus strand of JAWWLZ010000082.1, from coordinate 82,457,085 downwards.
AAAATATATTATTGTTCCTCAAATGTGAGCCTAATGGACACACTAATTAAGTAAAAGATTCCAAAATCTCACATTGCAATTTTTCCCATGCTTCTTCAAGTTCAAGTTTAATGACATGCTTTTTATTATCTGACAGTGGTACTAGGTAGTGATTCTAGTTGCTTTAGCACATTTGTCTTTTCTGTGTGAATAAATTTTAGACTAACAGTTTTGTTTGTGAGTGTTTGAGTGTTTGTTTTCATAAGTTCATAGGTTGTTTACAACTTCTCCATCAGGAGCCATGCTAATCAAGCAGTTTTGTTTCTATCTGCTAATGAAAAGCTAAAAGAGACAGACACTTCTCAGTTTTAACTTCCTTGACTCCTGAAGTCTCTTCCTTTCTCTATCAACTTGCTTCATTGCTTCATTGACTTGGTCTCCTAGTTTTTCACCTTGTGATACGTAATTGAGAGCCTGGGAAAACTCCATGTCTGTCTTTTTTTTTTTTTTTTTTTTTTGTCTTTTTTTTTTTCCATGGCCTGAAGTCACCACAGTGTCAATCTCTTGACCCTGTCCTTCTAGCAAGTATTAGTTATCTTTCAAAGTCATGATAAAAATATTGTAGAGGGCTATTTCAGAGCAATCAATTATTGCATCCTTCCAGGTATTTGGCCCTGTGATGAACTGGTGAGGAAATTCTATTAATAACTTGGGAATTTAATCTCCCATAATGAAGGAGTTCCAATCTTAGTCTCTTTGATACCATAAGCACCCTCAGATCATATTTCATTCTAAGATTTTTAGCATTACCACATTATTCTTGATCATCCCTGTACAAAATGACATAGTCATATCTGTTACATCTATTATGCCTAGTTTCTTTGTCATCTTATACATCATTAACACATGTTGACTCACTGCCTCTACCCTTTTACTGGCTTACCAGGGTAGAACAGTACCTTTCAATACCTCCCTTCTGTCACAATTATTTCTCAGCATGATTTGTCATGAAAAGTTCCTGGGAAATTCATAAGGAAAATTTTGTCCTCTACACTTGACTCCCAAAACCCCAACATAATACTTCCAGTTACATTACTTAGATTTTACAATGTCTGCTACTGTTCTGTCAGCTAGTGCAGAAATAAAAAGAGCAAGTGTCTGAGAACTGAACATTTTGCACAGGTGACTTTAAAATTGATAATATCTACTGTAAGTAATTTGATTCATATTACATAAGTTTCAAGTTTAAAATGCAAATAAACTTTGTTTCTCCAATCATACAATTCAGGAGGAATATTAACAGTATTGTACTGGTAGCTAATGTAGATGAAGGCAAGTGTGTAAGTGTTTAGCTCAAGATATGTATATGATTTTGCTAATAATGTTGTTTGCTTATCCTGTTGAGGTTAATAGGACAGTTATATTGGATTTCTTTGGATCATGGGCATTCCTAAAATGTTGTCATACTTCTTAGAAAAATCCCGATTCATGTTTTGGCACCATGTAATGCTTTTTCTTTGCTTGTGCCATTGCTTAGCCAGAGGCAATAGCTGGGCACTCACAACATTATTTCAATCGAAGCAGCAAGGTCACTTTTTCTGGTTATGTACACCTCTTCTAGAAGGAATTGCCCTACATCTTTCTGTAACATCTGATTGCCTACAAAATCAATTAAAGAGAGTTTATAAGACAGTCTATGACAATGAAAGGACTTTTAAAATTATATGGAAAAGTCAGAGGAAAATGTATGAAGTAATCTGCTACAGAAGTAGAATGTCCTATATGTGTATCACTGTGTTGTTAGTTTTGTGTGTTATTCTTCAAATATAAATTTCTTAAATGTCTGCATGATCATTCTTTCCTAATGAAGTTATACCATATACATGAAATATATATATGACCTATTTCACTTCATTCACAAAAGTTGAGATTTATATCCAGAAATATTCTGAGAAACAGAATATTCTCAAAGAACCTATGATTCTCATACAATTTAAAATTCTGATTTTTATTTCTTAGTAGAACTTGCTGGAAATAGTATTTTAAAAATATTTTGTGGTTAAAATGAAAAATAAATGCTGGAGGTAAAGAGGAGTAAGGTATTCTTATATCTTCCGTGGTATTCTACTGATTCTGGACAATGATGTGAACTTAAAGTCACATTTCAGAGATAGTAGACAGTGCTGTAGGGAAAAGGGGTGCGCTGCAAGAGGGTTCCTCGTGTCCTTGCCAGCTCACCCCGACGGTACCCCAGGTTTGGGCTTCTAGTCGCACGTGCGTATTCTGACTGAGATAGAGCCATGTGCTAAGGTTGAAAGCAGGAACGTTTGAACTTTATTGGGGGGTAAACAGATTATATAGCTTTTCGGGGTGAACACGAGGACAATAACAACTTTTGATAGGCTAAAGGTCGCTGTCCATGTGGCAGCTGTGAGCTCTGATTGATGGGAAGACTGATGTTCACGCGGCGGTCAGGGCCCTCCTGGTGCCAGTGAGGCTGTGTTTACCTCGGGTCTGAAGTTGTTTGCCCCTTCTTCAGGCTGCATCAAGGTTACACTGACCTTGCCAGCCTGTCAGCTCTTTGGCTAGTGTGTTGTCTATGTGGCTCAGGGCAAACCTCTCCCACACAGTGCTGTGTTATGCATTCTCTTTTGCCTGTGAAGGAGAATGTTACAGAGGAATCAAGAAACCTTCATCCCAATTTGGACTTCGATTTCATGTTTCTGAAATGTGTGAGGGTTTTGTCACAGTGGCATTTGTAGCAATAAATAAGATTAAATTTTTTTGACCAGTTCTTCAAGTGAGTAAAAAGTCATCACTCAAACCCAGTACTTTTAAATGAATTGCCGTGATTTAAGCTTTTATTATGGGTTACATTTTGAAAAGCATAGAACTGCATGATTTCAAGAGGGGCTGTGGGTGCATAGATGTTTCTCTCTTACTAAATCCTTATAATAGGATTTATCATTGTGAGTCATGTTGATGCTTATAAAATTTGTTTAATCATCACTAAATATGTGTGTTACCTGACTATACAGTGATACAGAGATCATAGTTTCAGAATGAAGAGCAGAAGCAAAGTATGATCTGCTCAAATCTGTTGCAGTTTCTGGTGACTGACTTACTGCTTTACCTGGAAACACAGAGGGAGATGTCTCTGAAGTCAGAGATTATTTAGGCTTTGTGCAGACACTGCCTTAGGGTTGAGCTGACCTGCACCAAGGACAGGGCTAGAAGTCAGAAGCCTTCTTGTTTTGTTTTTTAGAGCGGAGAAAGCTGCCTACTGCGGAAGACAGACCAGAGGGTATTTCCAGCATCCTCTCAGGCAAGCAAGCTCTAGTTGAGGTGTGTTAGTGCTACATTGTAGTTCAAGGCCTGGGAAGAGATTGCTCCTAGCACATCTCTTGATGAAACTGCATCTTGTGTGACCTTGCCAGTGACAGAGATGAGCCGTGCTGAAGCAATTGTGTTTCAACTCATGAATGAAAGCAGCTCTGCCAGCTGAGACCAGGGCCCAGTTGGCATTGCTCCTCTTCTGTTCAACTTCTGGGAGACACCACCATCTCTGCACTCTTCACCACTTAGACTGTTTCTCTGTGAGGACAAAGGGAAGGAGTAATCTTGTGCAGAGACAGTCCTCCCATTTGAGACCAGTAGCAGTGCTGTTATGCTGCTCTATTCCAGTAAAGCTAAGAAGCTGAGCTGCTCTGTGAGGGCTACAAGTGCAGTAGAGTGATTCATTTCCCTCCCAGCACATACTGCTGGTACTCACCACCTTTTCCTTACAGCTGAGACTTATGTTTGCTTGAGCAAGAGCTGTCACTGAGTTTAAATTAAGATGTCTTCAAGATGGCTTTTTCCACTTAGTACTTCTTCAAGTAAGTCTGAGCAAGATGGGGCCACTTATACAGGCTCTGATATGGAGGCTCAGTCTGTTGTCAGGTCAGCATACCTGTAAATGTATCTTTTGCCAGCCATTTAGGAACTCAAGGGCAGGAAGGTATCCTGTTTGGGGTAAAAATGACTAGAGATTTTTTTCTGATGGGTGGGAAGCTGTGTGTCTCAGAACAGACTTTGAGTCTATGAAATGGGATTATAGTAGTTGTGAATACTAAAATGTTTGACAATGCCATAGTGCAAGAAAAGGATGCCACTTAGTGTGATGCACTTAAAATTGGAAGGAAAAAGAGTAATGGGGAAAGAATTTGAATTTACATGACAGAAGCCATCCTATTTTGGCATGTGACATGAAAAAAATGCAGTACTAAAAGAGCTGTTCAGACATACCAGTAATAGATTCTGCTCCAACTGAGCAGTTTAATTACCGAAAAATGTTACACAGGCGTATGTAGTGCAGGGGCTCATGTAAAAGTTGCTTGCTGTCCTGTTATAGCTTAAATTTTGTTTGCTTCTGTTTGTTTAAGAGAGTCTACTAAAACCCCCTGGAATGAGGTGGGAAATTGTTTTTCTTTTTGGAGCTACTGAGCTTGCTCTAGGTACAAAATACTTAAAGGATTAGAGAGTGAGGCTAGAGGAGAATTTCTTTCTGCAGTCAGAGGCCTGCATCTCATGGATATTCAGAAATCTTTGCAGATGGGAACTGAGAGCCAGCAACACTAGAAATTGCATGAGCTATCCCAAGTGGCTGCAAATTTGAAGAAAGATCTCTGATTTGACTGTAAGAAAGGTCTCCACTCCAAGGCTGGTGTGTAGAGTACTTGTCAATACTCCTCTGTTTTTCCACATTGCTTAGAGTTTTCTCTATTTTAAAAATTGCAGGGTCCTGCAACTGGGTTGAGGTCTGGTCTTCTCCATCAGAAAGAGGACATAGCCAGAAAGTTCTTTGAACTAAATTGTTGTATTTTGAGCTTTGATTTTTTTTTTCCTTATACTGATGTTGCATTTGGAAGATATGCTATCACTTGCAAATGTGCTTTGCAGTGTACATTTGATTTCTTATGGTTCATATCATAGAATTAATTAAATTTTGACTAGTGCTACTTACTTTACATATGAGGTTCCTCAAGCAAATTTCCCCAGGTTCTTCTATTCAATCATCTAATTTACAATAAACAAATTAGTTTCAATCAAAAATATAGATAAGTTATATAAATATTTGTTCCATCTCTTGTGTCCTGCTTAATACATGGTGGGATTGCACACAATTTTATTTGTTCAGGATTCGTTTGTTTGCTTGTGACCTTCCTCTGTATTTGTCAGACATTTTAGATTCTGCTTGCCATCATCAATGGAGAAGTCCTGCACCTGCACATCACTTTTAAATGAGCCTTATTTTCTAATTCTTGTCCAAGACTTGTCAAAAATCCTGTATTCTCTTAATCCTTGTACATTAATGTGCTAACAAAGACTTCAACTTGCTGTTTATTCTAAAACTTGGGGTGTTTAAGCAGTAGCTTCACTTATGGTAGGGAGATGTTCAGCAAACACATCCAGAATGTGAACTCAGGCTTTTATTTACAAACTCATGTAAACCCACGTTATAAATGTATACTGTGAGGTTTTGCCACTTTAATTCGACACATAGCAGTGATTTTCTTCTTACTTATTTTTATCTGTAAGGTTTCATCAAGAAAGTATTACCTGACACCTGGTTGCTCAAAACAGTTCATTCTGTGCACCCAGAATGTGACAGGCTTCAGTAAAAATCTTTCAAATCCTATGCTTGCCCTTTAGAAAGAAATGCATCCCTAAGATCTAAATCACAAATTATCAAAGTTAATTAGACCTCTAACTGGCCTGGTTTTCTAAAAGTGTTAAGGCTTAAATTATTTTGAAATCCACTTCTAATAATGAAAAATTTCAGTTCAAAATGTGTAAGGCTCACTTTAGCAGAGAAATTTGGTTACAGAGAGTATTAGCATCATTTGGCTGAGAACAGCCATATTATACTAAGTAGCTTTTAAACCCTGAAGCAAAGAAAATTAAGTTAGGTACAGAGTTTGCTACAAAATGGAGAGAGATGAAAAATAAGGAGATGATGAGTATCATGGAAAATTTGTAATGCTAAAGGATAATGTGTGTTGTGAATATAATGGAAGTGGATCCTAAGTGCTGCATAAAAGCTATGGGGAGCTGTCCTGTGTCTGCAAATTGACCAGAATAGCTAATAAACTTGTCCTACATCCAGATTCTGTGATGAGATAACAGACCTGTAGGTCAAAGAAGTAAATCTGAATTTCATGTTACTCAAAATCAGACTAGTCACTAAACCAAATAGTAAACAAACAAACAAACCAACAAAACTCCTCCAAAAAAAACCAAAAAAACCCCAGTAAGCAGCAACCTGGTTTTAGGGTCTTCATTAGTGTCATGTACTTAATTTTAGTGTGAAGTACAGACCTTGATTTCCCAATCAATAATCTGTGATGTCCTCTAGCTGATTTGCAAGCCTGAGAGTAATTGTATTTTAAGAAAAAACATTAGAATGGAAATAAAGATTTCTTTTCTCTGGCAGGTTTACGTTTTTGGAATTTAGGAGATAATTTTTAATCCTTTACCTAATCAGACTTTTATACTTTACCTAATAAGATACAATGATACAATGCTATTGCCAGCTTGCAGCCACAAGACAGTGTCTAGTGATAAGTTCATTTCTAATGTCACTACCCCAAGAGGCTAAGGGACACTCAGGCATTGTATATCTTGTTACTACATCTTGACCTGTAGTTTACATACATCTAGCATTGTACTGTTCATGTTCTTTATTCTAAACAGCAATCAATTTTCATCACTTTGTAGAAACTCCAGATAGTGAGACTTAAGCACAGCTTAGCAATGTTGTCAGCACAACTGCATGTAATGTAACTTAGGTTTTTTACTGTGATTCTTGTATTGAACCTTTTCCAGCTATGTCTCAAGTGTGCATGCATCAGTAGTGAAATAAATTCTTCTCACAAGTTTCTATCTTCTGTAGGTTTGTGAGATGTGCAAGTTAAATTAACAGCTGTCTTTAGTTTATTGAAAATAAAACTTAGAATCTGTATTATCAGTCTCAAGGTAGTGGAAAGTACCCATGGTAGTGGTATCTTGTAACTTCCAACAGGAAGCATAAGTCTTTTGCTGAGTGCATTGATAATAAAAATTGAGGGCAATTTGGAATTATTGTAGCTGTAAAAATAGTCTTACAAAAACTAGTCAGATTCTTCCTTTTAACAGTATATGCCTTATGCTGCATATCTATTTGTTTTGTGAAGGTTCATGAGAATTTTATATCAAATAATATTGAATTTTGCAGTCATTTCTTATGGATAACACCAATTTTTATTTTTCTTTTATGTTCATGTCTGAGACTCCCAAGAATAATATCTATACAGTGTCAATCCACAGAAACTTAGCATCTCCAGAGCTGCTTCAACTCCCATGGACATGAAAATGTGTAGATTAAGAAAGGTAAGAAAGTGCCAAGAGTAGCCTGTATAACTTTGGCAAGCAGTAGAATTCAGTTTCTTGATGCTCAGGCATCTCAGTCCTCATCAAGATACCTAAGCATCAGGAGATTTTATTGGCTAAGGCAATGGTGCCTCTGGAGTGCAGGTGGATGACTTTTCAACTGATTTTAATTTTTTATATTCACAAAAATTCTGCCTCTTCACAGAGAAACTTTGAAAGAAAAGTGTGAAATGCAGTTTTCCAATTAAAAGATTTGCAATGCTGCAAAATATTTCAAGACAATTTAGAAGGTTAAACTTTCATTAAAATGATTCTCCCTGCTTTTGCTTCTTATATATCTTACATTTACTGAGGCACTTGCCTTTAATATTCCTTTTAGTTCAAGTCCTGATCTTGAAACTTTTTATCTAGTTAAAATGTTCCTTAAAGTAAGCATTAAGCATGGCTCTTTTTAGAGTGTGTATCTTCATATTCCAGTCTCTTCTTAGCCTTTAAAGAGATACATTTTTATGCAAATTGAAAAAAAACTGCTCAAGGTAAAAGTTCAAGAGTATCTAATGTGTTTAAATATTGATGTATATTCTATTGCACTTTTTAAAATGTGCCTTGCCAGAGCTCTGAGGTGCATGCACAAATCAATTTAAAGGCACACGGAGAGTCTTATATGTAGGCACGGAAAGAGACTCTTCAGAAGAATTATCAGTCTGAGAAAGGGGTATTCTCACTAGCTAATCGAGAAAAGTATAGTATGATGAAAAATACATATGCCCATTTCTGTTTTCCTCTTGTAAACTTAAAATTGAAAATGGAAGGTCTTCATTACAATTAGCACAAGTAATAGAACTGTATAGAAATTCATAGCTAAAGCTCGGTAGCATTTTTGATAATGCATTTACATTTATCTAGTATAATACATTACAAATTAACAGTTTTTAGACCAACAAAATATTTTTGTTAAAATAATATTTTGTATTGAGGAAAAATTATTGAGGATAGTATGCCAGGGTGTAAGCTTAACTCATTATTTCAATTCAATGAGGAATAATAATTGTCAGACGGGAACTGTAAGGGCAACATGGGGCTAGTCCAAATGTCTTCGTGAATATTGTCCCACAGAAATCTTTCAGGGTTCAGCAGATAACCGGAATTTAGAGTAGAAACTTAATCTTTACTCTGGAAATTCTATCTTCATCCAGAAACAAATGTTGAAAAACCTAGGCAATGGTTATGGTGCCACTGTGCTGTGTTGATTTTACTTCCAAACCGTGGCCCTTTTTTCTTCTCAATCAGATATTATGTTAAAATACACAGTGTTCTTTTGTCAAACTGAAGATTGTGTATATTTCAATGCTATTACCCATTTAAATATGTTAAATATTTAATTAAGGCTCTGTGTTAATACCAGAATTTTAACAGAATTAGTTTGACATGTGTTATTGTCTCTTGATATTAGGTGATATGCTGAAAGACATTGAAATTCACAGTTTAATTGATGGTATCAGGAGAATATCTATGAATGTGTTTCTTTTGTGATATATATTTATATAGTCCAGAGTCACTGCTCTGATTTAGTTGGATCATTGACATATACATGTCAATGATGTCAAGCACAATTATGTAATTTTTCCTTAACACTGAGTAACAACACTGTAGATCTCCCACTATCTGCCTTAAATGAGACAATCAGTGTACCTTATGTGAGGTTCCAGGTTTCAGTGGCATAATATGCAGTTTTGGGAAGTACATCTCAACTACTTGTCATCGGGATTAGTTTCACTTTTCAAACCTCTAAACCTGTGTCTATGTTAGTAGATTAATCAGAGTCAGCAAGCATTTCTAGGCACTAGAATATGATTGTCTATTCCATTAAACTATTCATATGTTCCCCAAATATAAAATATGTAATTCCAAACAGTTTTTTGGCACAGTGTAATTCCAAGGGCCATTCCCAATACTCAGTTTCCTGAAGCAATACCTGTGGTGGAAAATAAGAGAATTTGATCATAATTTTTCAATAACATAGATCAATCAAGATACTCCATGCTACTTGTACTTAGGGAAAATTCTTGGGCACACAAAATTAACTATGGACATAGTGCTGATAGTCTTCCTTATGTAAGAGATTGAAAGGAAGGGAAGTAATTATTCTGTCCAAACTATATTTTCCAGAAAGCATAAATGAGAGCTTTTCCTAACTTTTCCATTAGCTAAATTGGACTAAAATTCTTATATATTCCTACTGTTAAAATAAAAATGTTTCCTTTTAAGCAAACTGTCTGCAGAGTGCAACAATAGCAACAGAGAATAAACAGAACCCCAAACATCATCAAATTCAAACCATACCATATAATATAATATATATGATATAATGAAATAAGTTGGATGCTAAACCATGCTAATTGAATGACATGAAATAATGTGATTTGGATCAAAAGCAAATAGAATACAATAGATTCCTTGTGCTTTTTACTCAGAGAAAGTATAAGGCTTAGAAGAAAATCAAAGCTTTCTTGAGAACATTCTGAGCTTGTGAAAAGTGCATTTCTTACAAAATCATGCTGATTAGAAAAACTCCTGTCCAGCTCTTCCTTTGATGTATAGGTACCAAATACTTGTCCAAATTAAATTCATATATCAAAATCTCTCCCTCTTCTGTGTCTTTCTGTAGTTAAAAGAGGTTTTCAGGCTATCAATAAAATATATTCATGCTGCAATATCTGAAATTATTACTGTGAGATTAAGCTCTTTTTTTTTTCCTAGGTAAGTTTCCTAGGATAAAAGTAAAAAAAGAGATGATTTAAAGCCAATATTACCATTTATAGGTATGTGTTTGTATGTGTATTTATCTACAAATTTTGTATGTTAAATTATGTGTGATTATATTAATTTAAAATAATGTATTTTAAACAACTAGGAGTTTTATTCCTTCCAGCCATAAATGTAGCTCTTACCATGCAGTGATCTGAATAGAAAAATAATTGAGATCTGCTAAAAAAAATTGTAATTCTTTAAAGTTGTGGGGTTTTGGTTGTTTTTTTGTTTGTTTGTTGGTTTGGTTTGGTTTGGTTTTTTTTAGGTTCAGGAATAGAGAAATGCTTTATATCTACATACATTTGTAAATGATTGGATGCCAGTAGATGGTGCTCACTGTGTAGTATAGTCTCTGGGGTTCCTAAGACCAATAAAATGTGTTGTTTTGCAGTGAAACTGGTGTCTGTGCAACTCTTTACTGCTACTCTGAACAGATGGTAGGAATGTTCTGTCTAATCTAGTGTGTAGTACTAGCTTGAATACAGATCCATATATCACATGAAGATTTTTGACAGTCCTTTTGCTGGCAATAGAAAAAGATTTCTACTGCTCTTATGGGTGACAGTTTGAAGTAAACATGGTGGCCCAACAAGTGAAGATGTATTGGAAGGGATTCAAAGGAGAAAAGATATGAAAGGAAACACTTGAAACCACAGAAAACTGATGTCAAGAGGAAGAAAATAAAAGATACCAACATTGGGTTGAGGGGAGAAAAGAAAGTGCAAAGCAAGCGGTTACAAGATTGAAGGAAAGAGTGATGGAGATGGGATAACAACATTTTAAGTAGAATTTAAGGAGAAAATACATAAAAAACCAGGACATATTTAAGAAAATTAATAGAGAAATATTAAAAAGGTAGATATTGTCGAGAGAATAACATGCATGAGGAAAAGAGTCATATGAGAAAAGGCAACATGTAGCAAAATGACTATGTGTATTACTAAGAAATAAATACTTTTGATCTTTTGATTTCACATGTGTCAATACTACATTGGTGTAAGGTTTGAACAAGAAGAATGAGGTTTAAATGCCTAGGAGTTCTTGAATTCAATTTAGTGACTTGTGCTCTCCCTTAAAATTTTGGAAATATTCAATTTCTCTAGTTATTCTGCTTGGAATGTCTTGGTGTAGGTCTATGTGTCTGTCTTCTGTTGCATTTAGAGGTATGTTGTAAGTGGCATTTGTTGTCTCTCTGTGGTAATTTGCTATGTTCCTGCCTTTAGTTGTAAATTTGGTCCCAGGCCTACTGCTGGTGTCCCTCAGCAACATTCTAGTGAAAGAATTGTGCCATAAGACATGACATAAAAGCAACAAAGTATCTTTGCATGATGGAACAACTGATGAAAGAGAGATGAGATCATGGAGAATGATATAACAAGAGATGTGAATGTCAAAGTTATTTGTTAAATGTGTGCATACCAACTTCATGATGTGCAGAGGCAGAGAACCTCTATTTAGGATATAATTTTTATACCTAGAACCCCTAATTGTTCCTGTTTACAAGAATAATAGTTTGAAATTATTATTAAAAAAAGATCTGAAAACTCAGAAATTGAATTCAGTTTTGTTTTAATAGCTCTTTCCAGCTGTGTCCTGATTTATATGAAATGAAATTAAAGAACTCATAAACAGAAACTCAATGAATTGTAACCAACGTATGGAGGAAACCAAACTGTAAAATGCCATTAATATGGCTTATTTTAAATTCCATTGTTAGAATATCTTTAAACCTACTTTATCTACCAACTCCTTATTTGTCTTTGCTCTTTGTGTAGATCTAGTAAGAATTACTAGCATCTAAATTTAGTGTACACAGCTGATTGTATACAAATTTGTAATGCAAAAGATTCTGATATATAATTCATTCTGTTTAAGATACATAATGGTGTTTAGCTTTAGAATCCCTAGAGACCTTGGTTGTAGAAACAGAATAATCCTGCTCTGAACAGGGAAACAGTGTTCCAAAGATATAATCTATAATTAGTCAAATTTAAACTGGTTCTGTATCTTACTGATAGTCCTTGTGTTACATTATGAATTACTTGTAAAATAATGTAATTTTCCTTTCATTCTCTTATTTATTTAGCTGACACCTTTAGCTGACTGGAAATGCACAGTTTTGTGCATTTAGAGGTGTTATACAATGATGCTGCTGTGCGTTAGTGTGCACATACCACACCAGTTAAGGTAATGGGGTTTTTCTGTCTAAACCGTGCTGCCTCTGTCTAGCTGCCCACTTTAGATTGAGTTATGTTATTGAGACCTGAAACTAGCAGCCTGGTCACCCTTTCACTCAGCCTAGGCAGGTGTTACAAACAGGTGGGTGCCAATATCTGGTCTGGAGAGACTCTGAGCCCTCTTCCAGATGATTCAGTCTCTCTTTCCCAAGTGTGCCTCTCATTAAGACGTACGTACTACCTTTGAAATCAATGGGACAATTCACATGCTTGGTCAGACATGTATTTTAAGTAAATTGCTGAACTGGGACCATTCTGCACCATCTAAATGACTGCATGCTCTTCAGTACAATGGAAAATCAGCCTCACAGTTATTTTAAATATGACTCAGAAAATTATTAAATTTGCCTGCAACTGTCTTCTGGTGAAAATGAATGGTCCAAGAGAAATATGGAGAGTCATCACTCACAACACTGGAAAAACAAATATAATGTTTTTTTTTTCTCAGGTTGTTATATAAGATTAGTTACACTTGGTTTGTGGTACTGTATCAATAAAGTTAAGGAAGAGAATTGTTATTCTAACATTACTTGTTTGGAATGCTATATAGAGACTACTGATTTTCTGTTTACAAAGACCCTGGGGGGGGGGGGGGAAGTGGTGATGATTCATGTTTCATGTTTCAAAAGACAAATATAAAATTGTACACACTCTGTAAATCTAAACACATGATGATTTTCAGTACTGCTTTTCTTTCCCAGAGAATGTATGTCTCAGTCTGTACAGAGCTCTGCTTTGATTTCTTGCAATGGGGACTGTACATTGATTCTTAACAGAGATAAAATCTGATATAGTAAAAAAACCTCACGATGTTTTGCAAACACAGACATTTTGTTAGTAGAATAAATAGCAGAGCAAACATAAACATGAATATAGTTTGAGTTCACTGCTATGTTGACTTAAACCAACTAATTTTTTATCAAAGGTCCTTGACCACCCTTACCAAAGGGTGCACTATGTGACTGGAACCTGGAGAAAGCAACATATTTAAAACTATCTGAAATTAAATACCAGCATGGTCTTTCTGTATCTATTGAGCTCAAGGAACAGTATCTGTTGCCTTGGAGTGGCAGAATTTACCAGAATTTATTTACTAGTTATGTATGCTTGAATTTTATAACTCAGAATTCCCTTTCATTCCAGCTTCTGCAATTATTCAGCAAATCAACCTGCATAATTGCAAAAAGGTCCGATTTTGGTTTTGTTTTTCTTCTGCAAACATTTCTCTCTATTTATATCATTTTACTTGATAGCTAATGCTTTCCACTATACTAGACAAATTTTTATTTATAAAATCCTCATGACTTGTTGAACTCTTCCCACCTCTCTCCTTAATTGTCCAAATATAATTAAAGGTTTGGATAAAATGAATCAAAAATTCATCCAGCTTTATTGCCAGATTCAAAGACTGATTGAGTGAGGGGAAAATGCTATATTGACACACTTGATTTAAAAACAATTCCAAATGTGGCTGTGCGTAGTATTAATTCCAGCTGAAGCTCTGGAGAGTGATTAATTAAAATGTATTGTAAATCCTTTGTGATACACTCCAATACCAAGTGTACCAGGCCAGACTGTGGTTCAGCGTATGTATCCTAGAAGAGAGTAAATTATCAGTGGTCTCCTTGCATGGCCGCCTGAGAGGAGAAGAAAATGGGATTGAAGCACTAAATGTCTAGTTGCTATTTTTTATTTTCTTAGCAGTGGCCAAGAAGTGGCAGGAAAGAGTACGGAGCAAAGACTGATGACCAATATGTCTGCATTGAGTCAAGATGGATCTGAAACTACTGCAAAGTGGTATCTATAGCACTTCAATTAACTGATAAGAAAAGAAGGAGGGCAGGTCAGAAAACATCCTCTTTGTTCCTGTGTGTATCATTCTTTCTGCCCTCAGGATGTCACCTGGGGAGGTTGTTTCGGCTGTGCCTGAAGATTCTGCAACGCATTTCAGAGCATGAGTTCAGCACTCAAGTTTGGAAGAAGATTGGGGTGCACCAGTAAGAAGTAGGTGTCCAGTAAGAAGTAGGTGCCTGCTGGTGTAATATCATGGGCTCTGCCAGTAATGGACGTGGATGAGTCAGAACAAGCCAGGACAGCTGTGCAGCTTTAGCTGTTACAGAGTATCTGTGTTACATAGGGTCTGTGCTAGGGGACAGGGACACAGGGAAAAAGGAACAGGTGGGTGAAGAATTGAAGGGAAAGGAAATGATAACTTTAGAACAGTTAGGAGAGTCAAAGCAGAAAAACTGAAACTCAGAGATATGTGCTAAACAAACTGCGGAGAATAGGCGACAGAGGGAACAGCTCTCTAGTCAGTTAAAGTGACAAAAGGAGCAAGTTATCTGAGCATTCAAGTAGCAGGGGTTTGGAACATCACCTGACTTGTCCTGCAGGATTGTTAGACTGATAGAAGTATCTCTTTCATCCCACCTCATCATCTGCAAGAAATATAAAAGCGGTAAGTGATGAAAAGAAAGTGCCTTTCAACAACACAATTGGTTTCTCGAGGCAGTACAATTACCTTCTCATCTATTGCTGTGGTTCAGTCTAGCCCCCTACACTATATTCTGTTTGTCCTATAGCAGCCTTCTTTCACAAACACAAGTAATTGAACATTCATGCTTGATCACTTACACCTATGGCAAAATTCTTAATTCTGATTTTGGTCCAGTTAATTCTATTGTCAGTAACATATACAGATTTCCCTGAGGATGTGCTTTTTAGTATTATAATCATCTACAAGAAGTCTAGGTTACATTTTCATACTATCAGCAATCATCAAGTTATTATTTAACCTTATGCTCTATTACAGTTTCTTCTTGAATATTTTTGAACAATTAGTTCTGAAACAAATAAAGATTTATAACACTGTTTCTGGGGACTCTTCACTGCTTCCTTCCACCCTGTTGTCATGGTTACAAGACGAACCCATGGTTGCTGTGAACTTTTTAGTAGATTTGTAACTTCATCTGACATCATTCTTACCCCTTTCTAGAAAGCAGAACCTTTTGTTTTGTTGTCTTTTAAATGTGCACTTTTGTGTTTCAGGAATCAAGAAGTCATTTTTCAGTTACTATTCAAATGTCTTCAGGTGTGACATTTTGACCTGTGTGCAAAAAGTTCACAGCACCCATAAACCTTGAAATACCACTTCCTGAAAGGTTCCCATTTAATCTTTAGCAGGATGTATATACACAAGCCAGAAATTTGTAAAAGTGCATGTCCAACCTGGAAAGCCAAGACACAAGTAGCAAACACAACAGTGTTTACAGGATGGATTAAAAAAACCCACAAGATCTTGTTATCAGACTGCTTACATAGAACAGGTTCAAAATAGACCTTATGCTTTCAGTAGGTTTTACTAGATTTTTATTTAACAAATGTGAATTAAAATGTTTAAATATCTTCCCGTCTTTTTACTTCTTACTTACAGCTGCTTCTTTCACACTTCTCCTATGCATAAACATATGAAAAAATAAGCATATGATTTGATAATTTTCATCATTCTGACAGCTTCCTTAGAGGTTACATTCATCTTCTACCATTTTTATATTCACAAGCTAAAAGATGATTGTAGGAGGTGTTTTGATTGTGAAGAACATGCTCTCCCATCTGTGGCAATATACAAACGTGTTCTTACAGAAGGGTTGTTTAGGGTTCTTTCCGGATAGATAGATAGATCCCAAGATGTATAGGTTTATTGATGAAACATCCTAAAGTGAGGAGAGATTATAGCATAATTGCATATTTTTCACATCCGGCATAAGAGACACATTTCAGTAGTACTCCACCTGCTCTTGGATAGGTTTAGTTTCCTATGATGATTTCATCTGCAGCTTCTTTATGAAGGGTTTGCATATAGGATATGTTATTAAGCCCCAAAATTTCTGAGTTTTGTTTATCTTTGTTACCTGTTAGGAAAGCAAGAGCTAGTATTTGCTCATCTTTACAGAGGTTAGATATGACACAAATTAATCAGAAGAAGAAAGATTCTTAGATTGTATAACACTTATCTGAATTCATTGTTATTTCCATTTACCATTTAAACAATTATGAATTATGTAGACAAAGTAATGGGTAATATGGGGGAGCAACAGAAAAAAAAACCTGTCCCATATACTTTTTTGTAAGAATCTTTCAAATAATTTCAGGTTCTGTATACTTTTCTCCTTCTCAGAAAAGAAGGAAAATTACATTACCCAAATGTTTGGGTTTGTGCCTTTTTTTTTTTTTTCAGTAATGCCATTCTAAATTGCTAGTCTAACTGTACCATAGGAGAAAAAGAACGTTATGTGAGAATTCCTTAAGGCTGCTAAAAGCTGGTGTAAGTTCATTAGTTCAAACTGGACATTGTCATTTTTACATATTAGCCAATATCTGCATGTTCACAAATGAAGAAAAAATGACTGTCCTAACGGTTTAATTTTCAAAGTACAGAGTGAAGAAGGAACTTCAGATTATTAATTGACAAAATTTGCTTCTGAGATGAGACTCTGAGTCTTGTCTGACAGTCTTCCACGGGTAACAGAAAAAAAAAATTGTAAGAATATCACAACAAAGATAGCCTAGCCTGGCCCTTGGAGCTGATAGAAAAAGACAGGAAGATGAATAAACCCCTTAAATTCCAGGAGGATACAATTAGTGACTTACTGAAACACTTGGATCCTCAGAAGTAAATTGGACCAGATGGGATCCACCCCAGGGTGATGAGGGAGCTGGAGGAAGAGCTTGCCAAGCCACTCTCCATCATCTTCCAATAGTCCTGGCTCTCTGGGGAGGTCTCAGATTATTGGAATTTGGCAAATGTCACACCAATCTACAGAAAGGACTGCAAGGCTGGCCCTGGCAACTACAGACCTGTCAACCTGACCTCTGTGCCTGACAGGGTTATGGAGCAGATCATACTGAGTGCAATTGCACAGAACCCACAGGAGGTACAAGGGCTCAGACTCAACCAGCACAGATTTAGGCGGGGCAGGTCCTGTCTGACCAACCTGATCTCCTTTTATGATCAGGTGACCTGTCTAGTGGATGAGGGTAAGGCTGTGGATGTGGTCTATCTGGACCTCAGCAAAGCCTTTGACACTGTCTCCCACAGCATACTGCTGAAAAAGCTGGTAGCCCATGGCTTGGACAGCGGCACTCTCTACTGGGTTAAGAGCTGGCTGGAGGGCTGGGTCCAGAGGGTGCTGGTGAATGGGGCTGTGTCCAGCTGGTGGCCAGTCACTAGTGGTGTCCCCCAGGGGTCAGTGTTGGCCCAGTTTTGTTCAACATCTTTATCAATGATTTAGATGAGGGGATTGAGACCATCATTAACAAATTTGCAGACACCAAGTTGGGAGGGAGTATCAACATGCTGGAAGGCAGGAGGACTCTGCAGAGGGACCTTGATAGGCTGGAGAGATGGGCTGATTCCAATAGGATGAAGTTCAATGAGGCCAAGTGCTGGGTCCTGCACTTCGGCCACAACAACCCCATGCAGCGCTACAGGCTGGGGACAGAGTGGCTGGAGAGCAGCCAGGCAGAAAGGGACCTGGGGGTTGGATTGACAGGAGGCTGAACATGAGCCAACAGTGTGCCCAGGTGGCCAAGAAGGCCATTGGGATCCTGGCCTGTACGAAGAATAGTGTGACCAGCAGGACCAAGGCAGTGATCTTTCTGCTGTACTCAGAGCTGGTGAGGCCGCACTTTGAGTATTGTGTTCAGTTCTGGGCCCCTCAGTTCAGGAAGGACATTGAGGTGCTGGAGCAGGTCCAGAGAAGAACAACGAGGCTGGTGAATGGGCTTGAGCACAAGTCCTATGAGGAAACGCTGAAGGAGCTGGGGTTGTTTAGCCTGGACAAGAGGAGGCTCAGGGGAGACCTTAACACTCTCTGCAACTACCTGAAGGTATGTTGTAGCCAGGTGGGGATTGACCTCTTCTCTCAGGCAACCAACAGTAGAACAAGAGGGCACAGGCTTAAGCTCTGCCAGGGGAGGTTTAGGTTGGCTATCAGAAAGAAATTCTTTACAGAAAGAGTGGTCAGGCATTGGAATGGCCTGCCCAGATTGGTGGTGGACTCACCGTGCCTGGAAGTTTTTAAGATGAGACTGGATGTAGCACTTAGTGACATGATCTAGTTATCAAACTGGGGTTGGATCAAGGGTTGGACTTGATGATCTCAGAGGTCTCTTCCAACCCAACTGATTCTATGATTCTAGCATAGGCTTGGAGAGAAAGTTAGATTAGAAATCTGTCATCACCTTAAGACTTTGTGCCTCACACTGGGTGCTGAAAAGGATTGTCATGTTTAACTCCAGACAGCAATCAGCTGCCACACAGTCACTTGCTCACTTCCCCACCAGTGGAACAGAGAAGACAATCCAAAGAGTAAAAGCAAGAGAACTTATAGGTTGAGATAAAGACAGTTTAAGAGAGAAAACAAAAGCTGTGCACGCAAGCAAAGCAAGGAATTAATTTACCGCTTCCTATGGGTAAACAGATGTTCAGCCATCCCTAGGAAAGCAGGGCCCCAAGGCATGAAACCATGACTTGGGGAAATAAATTCCATCGCTCCAACCAGCCACCTATCTCCTTATTCTCCCCCTTTTATATTCTGAGCATGATGTCATATGGCATGGAATATCCCTTTGCTCAGTAGGGTTCACCTGTCCCAGCTATATCTCCTCCCAGTTTTTCATGCACCCTGTTTCCTCAGCAGCTTGCCAGTACAAAAAGCAGAAAATACTTGGACTCACTGCTCAGCAATAGGGAAAAAAATGTCTCTATATTATCATCATTTTTTTTCAGCACAAATCCAAAATACAGCCCCTTGCTAGAAAAGCAGCTCCACCCCAGCCAAAACCAGCACATGTGGGTCACAGATGTGGTCACTTATTGCTGTACGTCTTGCAGCAATCAACATCAATTCAGACAAAGTTCTCAAGTTCTTCATGAATCTTTATTTTTTGAATCAAGATCTCTGTCCTGACTTCTAAGAGTATTGCATCGAGTGGGGAAAAGTGCAATTCTATTTTGTGTGGGTTTATGTGTAGACATATTTACCTTCTTTTTAAGACTGTTACTTCCATTGCTAGTGCTGTTAGTCTTGGAGACTAGACTACCTGGACTTCGTCACCAAAAGAGAAAGCCCCTTTCTTTCATTTGAAATTAATATATACGACTGCTAACAATCTTATATATGATGACAAGCCTCTGAAGAGGCAAAAATTGTAGACTCTTGCTCATGTAGCAGGTAATTTTATTCCACTGAAAATTAAGTATGCATATCTGCTATTTTTTTCTTACATTTATGGAAATGCCTCAAAAATATTTCTCTGGAGCTAAAGACTCTTAAAATCAATAGAGCAACAGATATCTTCCAGCATTAATAGTGGCATCTCAATGCATAAAAATGTAGGATGTTGGACTTCCCTGATAGTCTTATTTGTCTATAAATATAAATAAAGTAACTTATTTCCACAATTTACACTACAAATTGTATGCTGAAATAATGTATAAGAACCATTATTTTTATAAGCTGTCAGAAATGTATTCTATTTTAACAAGTGATTAATACTGACAATTTGGATGAGTTTTCCGTTGTAGAGGCAAATAACAAATATCATGAGCAGACTAAAACAGAGTTAGCCACTCTTGGAAGGCCAATAGGACACATTCACAGTTGTCTAGAAAACAAAAACTAAAAAAAAAAAAAAATTGACAAAAAGTGCTTACCAGCCTACTTCTGAAGATCTGGTGTGGACAAATTTTTCAAGAACTAGAATTAGTTTACTACAAGTGAAAATCAGTGTTTTAAAAGCTAGGAAAAACTCTGCCATATTCCCCACACAATTGTGCCAGTTGTTTGTTCTCTGCTGATCTATTTCCTCAAATCTGTTTGTTGGCTGAAGGGAGAAGGTGGTAGCAAGTGGGAGAAACAATGGCAAGACTACAGCACTGTTAATGTAAATTAGCTGAAGCGAAGGAGCCAAAGCCTCAGTCTGGTAAGTAGTGGAGAAAATTAAGACTTAAGGAAGATTCCCATATTGGTGGGAGATGACTTGCTTCTTAGAAGTGACTTTTACTGGCTAATTATACTGAGACAGAGTAATAAGACTGGACATTTCATTAGAAAATCTTAGGTGACATAAATTTCATCCTCAGCATAAAGTAAAAGAAAATTGAAGCAAATGACAGATGAAATTATTTATAATGAGGGAATGAGAAAAAAAAGAGAGATAAGACAAATATTCTATATTGTGCAAGTTTTGGTTTTGCTTTTAATATTCTTCCATGTTGGATTGTTGTTTTTTTTTTTCCTCCAACTTTCATTTTATAAGCAAAATATTAATGCCTGATGTCTTAGGCCTTCAAAGTCAGTAGCCTGCCACAGATATCTGGGAAGAACAAACTGTTGCATAGAGGTCAGTCTCAGCTGGAAATCTAGAGGCTGGGTTTGCCGTTAGGGTGTTTAAAACAAACAATGACATTTCCTGGGTTTGTCCTTTGTTTGATTGCTCTGATGCAGCCTTAGCTCGGTGTTCCTCCAAAAAGGGGCTTGTTGCCAACTTGTAGTCCAAAGGATTTCCACTCCTTCTGTTGGCTGAGACTGATACAGTTTAGAGCAGAGAGAGTTTTCACTCACACAAAACCAGACAAAGTCACAAATGAGTTAATAAATTCTGGTTATTTATTCAGTCTCTACAATCTGATTAAAAGCACAATTCAAATGCTCAAGTAACTTTTATTACTGGTATAGGTGTATTGTTCTTGCTCTGAATTAAGTAATCAGAGTGGAATTCTTACAGCATTCCTAGTGGCGGGGGTGGAACCTAGCCCATTTCAATTAGATGTATGTGTTGTGTCTTTTGGGGTTTGACTACAGGGAAGGAGGAGAATTGCTGTGAGGGAACTCACAATTTTTGAGTAATCATTTTCCCTTATCACTAAGGCAGTGGAAACAAGATCTAAGTTCTTAGAAAGATCCATTCTTTAAGGTGTCAGAGGAGAAATTGTTAGTGGCACCTGTTTGGGATAAATATCAATATAAGCATACAAATAGAACTCCTAGATTTATATTTTAGAGAACAGATCAATTTTGAAGTCAGTCACACCTACATGAATTAATAAACAGTAACTGTTAAGAGGTTTTGAAAACCATAGCATAATTGTGCTTGGGAAAAAAAAAAAAAAACAACAAACAATGTTGCTACCCTGCTGGATCCATGAAATAACAAGTGGTTAAGACAAACTAGGAAAATATATTGTTGGAGAAAGCTACAATTAAGTGTTAAGTAAACAAATATACAAGTGTTTGGGGTTTTTTTCTAAATTCTCATTTGACCAATGCTACACTGAAGTATAATTTGATTTTACTACATGGCTTTTTGAAGCCATATTAAGACAGAGGATTCAAATCTTTTAGTTTTACACAGCTCTGTGTAGTCTTTACTTTTGTTATGCATATTTCATCCATTTTAAGAAACTAGAAGTTAAATGAAAGATAATCTAAAGATGTTTAATAGTTACTTCTCTATTGGTGTTGGTTGCTTTTAACAATAAGAATTAAAAAAAAAAATCTCAGGCTACTTGAGTCTGCACTCTCATATATTTTTATTCCTGCAGCTCATGTTTTAAGATTCAATCAGTTTGAATTCAGTCAGCATCTCATGGATATATAAGGTAGAATTCTCAAGGAAAATTTACTATTGTGAAGTGACATGTTTTCTTTTGGAGTGAAAGATTGCAAGAATTGTGGTAAAGACTAATCCTACTTTTTCTGTAGTGGTTGCTTTAATAGGTTCTATTTGGAAAGCTAAGACATATAAATCCAGGGGAAAGCATGTGAGAGCTTCTGACAATGCATAAATTATGGAGATTGTTATATAGAATAATCTGCCATTGAAGATTAGAGCAAGCCAAAGTTTGCCCAGTTTTGCAGCCTTTAGTATGGTCTCTATAACTGGTTGGGTTTTATTTCTTTCATTATTTGGGATACAGTTGTATTTAGACTCCAAATTAGAGTAGGATCTTATTTTGCTATTTTTCACTTGAGAAACAGAGAGTTCATCATTGTCCCAAAAGTCTGCAGGCTAAATAGACCAACAAGAGGCTAGGAAGAAACTGGAGATGCAGCTCTGAAGGTCAAACAAGTATCTTGCTAAAGACAGAATCCTGATGGGAATCAAGTGTTTAAGAAAACAAAAAGAAAACTCCATCTCAAAAGTTTAAACTGCTGGAATCCAGGAAAAGCTCGAAAAAGAGAGAAACATTAAAGGTCATCTTATGCATTCATGTATATGTCTACCTAATAAGTCTGCAAAGTAACACGGACTTATCTGACTTATAGTGATACAAAAATGCCATAACTATTTGAAAACATAATTGATTGCATTTTAGTGCTGAAGAGGAGAGTTTTTTAACAGTTTATTTTGCTATTCAGAATTGCTGTGTTAACAGGTTTTGTTGGTTAGGAATTTTATTGATTATTTCTTTTTAGTAAAGATAGAGAAGGTTGGGGAACAACTTAAAAAAATACAGGATACAGTACACTTACAGAGTAAGGTTGGGCTGTACAGTTGAAGGGAGAACAAGTCTACATATTTATGTGTCTACATATTTAAGATGAAACAAAAATTGTGTATTTCTACTAATATTTTCTGAAGTCCAACAGCACAAAAGAGGAGCATATTTAGCATGACCAAAAAGACTTTAAAAGAAATTCTGTTAAACTTCTCAGTAAAACTTCAAGTAGAACAGGATTTCCTGGTTTGGTCATGATGCCCTGCCCAAATCTAGATAACACTAAGTGTGAGGATTTTTAGGTTAGTCATTATATAGATTTATAACTAAATTATTAACCTGAGAAATATTCAGAAGTGCTTTTAAATTCACTATTCCACACTTCCTTATAAACTCTACTTAGAGATGGAAAATCTTGGCAGGAGATCCAATGCATTTAGCTTAATTTTATTAATTCAAAAAGAAACCCAGGTTTGTTACAGGCTTGCAACAAGGAAAAACCTATGATATAATTATAGAGTGGAAGACTAAAGTCAGGACCCTGAATTTTAGGAAAATGAACTTCCAGCTCTTCAAGGAGTCAGTCATTGGACCTCCTGGACAAGGACAAGTGAGCACAACTGAGCTGACAATTCTTTATGGATGACTTCCATAGAGCATGAGAGTTGTTAATACTTGAGTGTAAGAAATGTGATGCTAAATGAAAGCAATGCAAGAGATAAGTATGGCTGAGTTGAGACCTGCTGGTCAAAATCAAGAGCAAGAAGGAAATCCACCAGTAATGAAAGCCAGCGCAGGTATCCTGGAAAGAGTATAGGAAAACTGCACAGTTGTGTAGGGATAAGATCAGTAAAAACAAGGTGCAGCTAGAGATGAACTTGTCAGGGGATGCAAAGATTAAGAAGAAGGGTTTCAGCAAGTATATCAGCCAGAAATGGAAGGTCAAAGAAAGTGTACATCACTACCATTTCCTACACGCTAACCCCAGCCCTGAACTGGAGAAGGAGAAAGCTGAGGTGCTCAATAAATTTTTGCCTCAGTCTTCATTGGCAACCTCTCTTCCCACATGACTTGAGTGGGTGATTACAAAATGGGAACTAGGGAAGCAAAGTCCCTCCCACTGTAAGAAAGGATCAGATTTGTGACCACTTGAGGCACCTGAATGTACTTATGTCTATGGGACTTGAGTAGATGCATCCCAAAGTCCCAAAGGAACTGGCTGATGTCGTTACCAAGACACTCTCCATGGTATTTGAAAGGTCATGGCAGTTTGGTGAAGGCCCAGGTGACTGGAAAAAGGGAAACCGTCTTTAGAAAGGATAGAAAGGACATCCCGGGAAACTACCAACCCATCAGCCTCATCTCCATGCCCGGGAAGATAATGGAACAGAATATTCTAGAAGCTATGCTAAGGCACATGGAGAACAGGAATGTAATTCATGACAGTCAGGACAGCTTCACCAAGGGCAAGTCCTGCGTAACTGACCTAGTGGTCTTCTATCATGGAGTGACTACATCATTGGACAAGGGAAGGATGTGACAGATGATATTTATCTGGACTTCTGTGAAGCCTTTGACACAGTACCCCCCAACATCATTCTCTCTAAGTTGGAAAGATGGGGCTTTGATGTGTGCATTGTTCAATGAATGAAGAATTGGTTGAATCATCATATCCAGTGATAGCCCTTGGACGTCCATAGTGGGACCAGTGCTGTTTAATATCTTTATCCCACATAGCCAATGGGAATGAGTGCTTCCTCAGGAAGTTCGTAGTGGATATCATGATGAGTAGTGCAGTTGAGAGACCTGAGGGACACGATACCATTCAGAGGAAACTGGACAAGCTTGAGAAATAGGCCCATGAGAACCTCATGAGATTCAACAAGGGCAAGTGCAACATGTTGCACCTTGGTCAAGGCAACTCCCCATATGAATACAGACTGTGGGATGAAGGGATTCAGAACAGCACTGCCAAGAAGGACTTGGGGATGCTGGTGGATGAAAAGCTGAGGATAAGCCCAGTTTAACAATCTGGAAAGGCAACCAAATCTTGGGCTGCATCAAAAGAAGCATGGAGAAGAAGATGGAGACAAGCATTTTAGCAAGGCCTGTTGTGATAGGACAAAGAGTAATGGTTGTAAACTAGAAGAGGGTAGATGGATATAATGAAGAATTTTTTTTACAATGAGAGCAGTGCAACACTGGAAGAGGTTGCCCAAAAAGTTGTGGATGTTCTATCCCTGGGAACATTCAAGATTAGGCTGGATGAGGCTTTAAGCATCCTGGTCCAGTTAAAGATGTCCTCATTCATTACATGGGGGTTAGACTAGATGACTTTTAAAGGTTCCTTCCAACCCAAACATTTCTACAATTCTATAATATCCTCTCCAGTTTCTGTTTTGTTTTTTTTTTTTTTTTTTTAATTCTAACTGTTCCCAGAAAAATGTTTAAGTGCTATATGTGTCGAAATGACACTTGAAATGACAATGACAGTTTGACAAATACATGTCTTCTATGCAGTAGTTAGTTATGTAGTAATAGTATGGAATAAAAAACTTAAGGGTGAAACCTCACTCTGAAAAATATCGCAGTGTTCCATCCTCGTAAAGCACTGTATACCATTATATATTGGAATTATGTTTTAAATATAATTTTCCAGTGGAAATCCACTTTTTTCACTGAAGTCTGGCTGTTACTTTGCCTGCTGTTTTTCTAACAGCATAATTATTTTTGGATAAAATGTGACTTTAATTCTTCTCTTCACATCAGTTTCACCTCCTGATACAAAAGTCAATAGTGTGTTTGTATTTATGGAATTGGTTGATACCCAAGAAAGTCATGATTAGTGCAGGCTTATGGCATGCTCTCTGGTCTCTAGAACATGTGTTTACTTGCTAATGTGCAGAGATTTAACTCAGTTCACCTTTCATCAAAGTGTCTTCACACAGAGTGCATAAAATTCACATAATCGGAGTGAAAGTTACTGTCATTTAACAGATAACACTTGTGATAGTCTGTCGTGACCTGATCTTCCATATCTTTCTTTGATAATTCATAGAGAAAGAAAACACCTTTGAGCTTTATCACCTCAACCTGGAAACTCAAGATACGAAGTAATGAGTTTGTTTAGGTTTTAATGTCTGCTTTAACATGCATCATGCAATTATAACCTGCCTTTTTTGAGAAGTAATTGGTATTTCCAAAGACAATAATCATAGATTTATTGTACAGGAGTTCCATTCTAAAGTAATACAAAGTAATATCAGCAAAACCAGGTTTAATATTAAAGTGAAAGAGCAACAAAATTAATTGTCAAGGTTCACTCTACTTACTCAATGGTTAAAGTACATAGAGAAAAAACAGACTAAGACAAAAAATCAATCAATCTAAAACCAATCAATCTAAAACAAAAATCAACCAAAAGTGGTCAATGTGGGGGCAAGTGATGGAAAAAGAGTAAGGATGGGAAAGGGTAAGGTTAAAAAGAAATGAGGGAGACCCTCTCATTGATTCACAAGGTTCAGAGTGTATCCCCTTGTCACACTTAGCCCTGGACTTGACCAGTGCTTTAGGCCTAACGGTTTGAACAGCACTTTAACTTAACAGTAGTCAATAGCCTAATTTAAACAATGTAACAAAAGATTATATAGACTTTACTATAAGCACAAGTGTAACTCACTTATATGCTTATGAATCTAACTTACTTAAGAATCTAAGACAGCAACATTCATAATACATTTTTTTATAACATATTAGCACTTCAACCCGCACAGACTTCAAGAGGTATGCATGAAGTGTATACCTGTAAACAATTCCCCTCAAATTCAGCGAAGTACTCACACTGGGTGTCTTGGCATCTTCTTAATGGACAAAGGGTAGACTCTCGAAGAATGGAGGTATCAGCCCTGCCTCTATCATCATCATTCAGCAGTGGCCCTCTAGGTACAGTAAACTTGAGAGTTCACTAACTGAGAGGCATCCCACTCAGAGGGAGACTTCTGGTTGCTGCCCACTGCTGTCAAGAAGTGCTCAGAGTCTCACAGGACTGCTGCCCATATGGGTTGCAACAGACTTGGCTTTAGTCATCCTTGCTGAAATTTGGGCTAATAACTTTCTTTGAAAGTTTGATAACAGAAATGTTGTTCCACTTGAATTGTTATTCAGGCAAGAAAAATAAGTTACTAAAGCTGTTTGTTAAAAACCAGGAGCTCGTTAGACAGCACGTTTCTGGGAGCAGACAGAGTTTCTTATAAGCTCAAGAGGAGCTTAGCCCAGGGGTTATTTGTCAAGGCCAAGGCCTAATGAGCATTTCTGAAATTGTACTGTGGAACAAGGAAAGGAGGTGTGGGGGAGCGTGCACGACCACAACGATCTTTGACAGTTTTCTTTTCTGCCTTAATAGAAACAGGGAACATAGCAGAAAGTGGACATAATGTCAGTAATGCAAAATACAAGAAAAACCACCAAAGTTCAATTTCATATGGAATATGTTCTTATCAGATTGCATCATCCATTCATAGTTAAAATAAACTATGCCGCATTGGAGGAAAAAATATAATACTTCAAGAAAGATTACATAAAAGGTCTTGTGAAGATCTCAAATGAATCAGCATGAGCTCTTATAGAAGCAAATCAGCATATCCTTATAGTTGCTGCCAAAATTCAACTACAGCTATCAAAACAAATCTATATTAATTTATTCAAGTGATTAGAGTAAATTTAAACAATTCATTGCAACTGTTTCCTTATAAATCAAACCACTGTAATCAGAATGCTTCAAATTCTTGCTGTTTCATATAAGCCTAAATCAAGCTATAGCTGAAAAAGTTAAATAAAAGGTAATAATTTCAAACTTTAATCTTTCATTTAAATAACATTTTCATTGACTAATTTTTTTTCCACTAAATAGGAATGCTTTAGCTTTTTTTTTCTATGTACATTTTTTTTTCTATTAACATTGCTAGATTATCCTGTTCAACTAGGAAGAACTTAACTGTGAAGTTTTCATTCTTGCAATAATTAGTATAACTATTCTTTTAAATATTTATATTTTTACATTTAAATGCTGAGTTTCCTTTTTTAAGAGTATTTCATAATGAAGAGGTCAGCATATTTTTTATTTGATTAATACTTCTAATATGTAATAATAGTGAATTCCAAATTGAACTACTATGTGGTTTTGAAAAATAGTTACCCTTTTATATTCTTATACCTTTCTTGTTCTCATTCTTGTATTTTTTTTTCCTTTTTGAGCATCCACTATAATAGTTTAAGGCACATGTATAAACCTAATATGTTAGGCTGCCCTCAGCCCTAGCAATTGAACAGGATGATATACAAATGGAACCCCTCTGTCCCCAGGGAGAGTGGTCTGTATAAGGCTTTGGGCTGCATTCAGGAAAAGGGTTAGTCTGTCAGACTGAGGGTGCCAGTGAAGAAAACCCTTGCTTTTAAAAGGTCATCTGTTTATTCTTGTTCACCAGAAGTATCTACATATTCTAGATATTAGCAGTGAACATTAGTTTTATGGTGATGTAGCAAGAGCTAAAGAAAAAAAGTTTGGGTGCAGCATCTGAATCAGTTTGCATGTATCAATGCTTTTAAATAGAAAGTGATTGTTGAACTTCACCTGCCATCATAACACCTGGTCTTGAACGACCCTTCTAGAGCTCCTCAGATTCAACTTTCATTTTTATTAGAATTATTATGTAATGTCAGGTTTATCCTCTCCCTATTCACCCAACTTCCTTCATAATTTTATAAATATTCTTGACTTCAGAATTCAGGGGACATTCAGACTTTACTTTGTGAAAGCTGGCTTTTAGTTCCTTTCTCTTGTTATACCATTTTCAACTAGTAATTTATTCAAGGGAACACCTTTTCCTTATCCTGCAACATTTTAAAGATTTTTCCACCCTGTGGAAACTAAAGTTGACCAAACTCACCAAATTTGTTTGTTGTATGCTTATTTACTTCTTAAAGGAACTCAAATGTCTCTGTAAAGGAGAAATGTCCTCTGCTTTAAAAAGCAGTGTTTCTGTCCTAAAATTCCTGGACAGCAATTCAATCCAGCTGCTTCTGTATGTTGCCAGTGAATACTGAGAGCGATTTTTTTCTTTCAACACCTGCTTCAACACTTGGAGTTTGTTTCTTTGAAAGATGGACTACTCTTAAAAGTGTTTTTCCTTTGATTAAAAGACTTCCTCTCCTTAGTCCCTTTTCTCCATGCATTTGACTGTTTTCAGATTTCCTATCTTGTGAAGAAAGCAATGGATTTTTTGCATCTACATTCTTCATTCTCTTTTATACTCATAGCAGGAAATAAGTCACACAGGAAAGTAATGGGTAATTATATTCCCTTATCTGACTGGAAGTTAACTAGCTCACAATGACGTCCTTAAAAAAAGGGACCAGTTACCTAAATGAATTCTGTGTTTAATTTCTTCTTGGTCAGTCTCCAATTATGAGTGTATGTCAGGTTTTCTGCAACATCAAAGCAATACTGATACATTCAACAATGTGTTAGTGTATAAAGCAGCTGCCACAGCAGTAGAGACAACCATTTCAAAATCTAGGTTTTTATATCCTGATGTGAGCCATTAGTCTTTCAACCCATTTTTTAGGGTTAGTATGATCTCAAGTTGTCTTTAATTGGTAAGACTGCAAATGTCCCTTATACTGTCCTACCTCTCAAGAACTTGCACGGATACTTCATATAATTGCTGACATATAAGTGCTGCTTGTTTTTCATTTGGCACTCTTCTCATGTTAGTATTTAGAGGGAGGAGGTAGAGTTTACAGGACCTCAGAGGTTTGGGTGATACTTTTCATTGCCTGAATTTCATGTTCATTCCTTGGTAATGATGTTAGTCAGCACTGAATAGTCAATGCAAAGGTGATATAACAAGCCAATCTTACTTTGTTTTCCTTCTCAGCTGAGCAAATATCAGTAAGCAAATACACTGCATGGAAAACAGTTAATCAGTCATGCTGCCTTCTGCAAAAATGCACCTCAAACGTGAGAAAGAGCACACAATCAACAGGCATCTGTAAAAAGGTGTTACCCATTTTCAGTCATCCAAAAAAATGTTTCGAACAGGTGAAGAACTGGCAGAAAACATATCCTAGGCTTGTTTCTTCCCTAACTTGCTCCCCTTTTGCATCAAATTTAGTGAGTACTATTTTCCTAAATTCTAGTTCTTTGTTTCATTCATATAATCTTTAGTAAGTACTGATTTGCTGAAAAAAAAAATAGCAGAATGTATCTTCTCTATACATCATTGGGTAACTAGGGATTTCTGATGTATTCTGGAACATTCTTAGGGAACTAAAAATGCCATAGGATATCTTGAAGAGAACATTATTGTTAACACATTCATAATTTGGCTCCTCTTTGTTTTTAATCAGAACTGTATAGTTATTGTAGCATATTAAATTAAAATCTCCTGGATACTTCACATTATACTACAGTGAGAAGATATAATCAATTTCATTAAATAGATTTTATTTTATTCATTAAGCAACTTTTTATTTTCTTTTGCTAATGTATTATTTATCAAATTTTCATCAAGATTTCAGGGATATTCTTTCATTAAGGCACATTTTATTTGGAATAAAACCACCTTGTTTTATTCCAGGATAGATTATTTCTAAATAGGACCAAATGTAATTGGCTATGTAATAGCAGAAATGTTGGAGCAGAAATGTACCTTCAGGGCTATATTTCTCTGAGTACTTCCAGGACTTCCATATACAAAACAGGCTGAATGAAACACATGCACTTGCATAACCATATGTATATATAAAATAATTCTCCTAATGGCAAGAGAATGAGAATTTGTAGTCAAAAAGAATTTTGTCACAAGAAGCTGTAGTACCCTAGATACTGTTGCATCCAGTCTCATGAAACAAGCAACATCTGGCTCTGCAAATATTGGATTGGGAAATTTCTAGGATGTTTTGAGGGAAATACGGTTGTGATTGTGACCAAACTGTTATTAAAGATGGGACTGAACAAATATTACTGTATGTCTTTAGAGCTCAGTTTGCTTCCTCTGTAGCAATACCAAGAACACTGCAATAGTGACTCTGTCATTTTGGTCATGGTGGAAAGAGGAAAGAAAGAACAAGAACTCCTAGACATTTAATGGGAGAAATGAACAAACAAGCAAACAATTTCTATAAAACCCAGAAATTCAACTGGTGTGACTGGAGTATGGTAGCAATAACAGAGATGGTGCCACCACTTCAGAGTTTGCAGTCTGAGCATTTTTTCCATTATGTTGATTTGCTGCTTCATTCAGTTCTGCATCCGTTTCTCCTTCAGGCTCTTTACATCAACATCCCTCCATTTTTCCTATTTGCTTTCTTTCTATGTTTTCATAGGCTTTTTCTTTATTCCTCTGCCGTTAATTTCCCCTTTCTGTTTAACCGTAACAAATTCCTTCTGTCCTCTAAAATTTCATCAGAGGAAATGTGTCAACAGCTGCCAAAACAAAACAAAACAAAACAAAACAAACAAAAGAAATCACACACTTCTGCAAGCCTGTCAGTCTTTGGCATTACTTAGTCATGTGACAATAAAAACCAGGTGGTCATATTTTTCTTCCTGTGGAAATGGTGTTGTGCTATTGGCAACTACAACTTTGAGAAATGGAAACTCAGTTCCTGATTTTTTTTATCACCTCTTACAATAAAGTAATATGCAATCATACCCTTTAAAGCACATTCTTGGTAAGACATAATGAGTTCTTGGCAAGTGTTTTTGTTGGGTTTTTTTGTGTTGGTTTTTTTTGGGGTTATATTGTTGTTGTTTTTGTTGTTTGTTTTGTTGTAGTTTTTTTTTTGTGGTGGCATAGACTTCCGTGAACAAGCAGTATCTAACTACAAGAGTTAACATTTTCTGCACAGTTTTGTTGACCCTCAATACCTCTACTCTAATGGTGGAATGTCAGTGGAAGGCTGGCAAAAGATTTTAACAGTCTTTCTTCAAGAAGTGCATCAGTTGTTGATAAAATCAAATGGGTAGCTATTGATTAAGGTTCTTTCCTGGAGGTATTTGGCAGATTTAAAGGGAGAGAGAAGTTGCCTGTATGCTAGTAAGGCAATATTTTGACTTTGAATAGGTTTTGCTGGTTTGGGTGGTTTGCTGGTGAATGATGCAAGCATAGTGAATTAGAAGTTAGTCTTCCAGCAGCCTGTACAGGTTAGACAGTAGCTATTCAAACTGTTTATTGGGCTTGGCAGTATTAAACCTTGTGCTCAGGTTATCACAGGATTATAGAATATCCTTGACTCACAAGAGTCATCAAATTCAACTCCTAACTCTGCACAAGAATCACACTATGTGGCTGAGAGCATTGTCCAAACGCTTCTTGAACTCTGACAGGCTTGTGCCATGACCAATTCCCTGGGAAGCCTGTTCCAGTGCTCTGGAAGAACTTTTGCCTAATATCCAATCTAAACCTCACCTGACACTGCTTCATACCATTCCTTCAGGTTGTATCAGGTCACCAGAGAGGTGAGATCAGTGTCTGCTTCTCTGAGTGATCTCAGTCACTCCTCATATGGCTTCCCCTTAAGGCCCTTTACCATCTTTGTAGCCCTCCATTGGACACTCTCTATGAACTTAATATCTTTCTTATATTGCAGTGACCAAAACTACACACAATATTCAAGGTGAGGCCACTTCAGTGCAGAGCAGAGCAGGACTATCACCGTCCTTGACAGGCTGATGATGCAGTGCCTGAGGCAGCCCAGGATACAGTTGGCCCTCCTGGCTGCCAGGGCACACTGTTGACTCATATTCAACTCAGTTGAAAGTTCAAAGGTTCTTAGTTATTGCAGTAACAATAAAATCTTCTGGAGAGTACATTGCCTAGTGTTGTCAGCAAGTTTTCTGAGGGTTCACTCAATCCCACTGTCTGTGTCACCAACAAAGATGTTAAACATTATTGGCCCCAGTACTGACCCCTGAGGGACACCATTCATCATTGGTCTCCATGTGCACAATGAGCCATTGTCTACAACTCTTTGCATGTGATCATCCAGCCAGATTTTATCCACTGAATGGCCCATTTATCAAAGCTATGTCTCTCCAAGTTAGAGACAACGATGTCATGAGGAACACTGTCAAATGCTTTGCGTTAAGTCCAGGTATATGGTGTCAATTGCTCTGCCCCACCCACCAAAGCTGTCAGAGAAGGTCACCAAATTTGTCAGGCAATGATTTACCCTTAGTAAAGCCATATTGGCTGTCACCAGTTGTAGGATGCTGAAATGGTTAAAGGTTTAAGCATTGTTAAAGTCACTAAAAGACTTTTGTAAGAAACAGCTGCTCATCCAGCAAAGTTCACCCCTCCCGGAATATGCCTACTGCAAAAGGACCTTAAAATAAGATAAGGAGATGCTATTGTCCAACTATCCCACATGCAGAAGGGCATGCATACCTGAAGCTACAAACTGGATTTCCAGAAAACGCTAGAAGCTGAGAAGAAGCAAATCTGTGAGGTGGGATAATCCTTCTTATCACAACATGACGACTCTGCTGTGAAGATCCCTTTGGGGAGCATGGAAGATGTTAAAACTCCCTGCCCCAGGGGAGGTAGGCATTCCCACCTGAGCCTGAGTGTATGTAACTCATGAAAAACTTTGAGATTTGGGGGGCTTTCCCCACTCCCAATGGATCAAGATCGTCACTTTGACAGGACTTTACCACCACCTCAACCAACAAACATCAAAGCTGCAACTACCAAGTTCCATTGCTGGATCCAACAGGTAGAGACTATATATCTCTACTTTTATCCTTTCTTTCTCTTTCTCTCCCTTACACATTTTCTTAAGTGTTATTTTTACACTTTAATATTGCTGTATTACTCTACATGATAATAACCAAAATGGCTACATACCTTTTTCCTTTGAAACAAAATTGTTCTAAAATAAACCCTATACATATATGGTTACAAACACTGATCATTCAGTGTTGTTTCACTGAAATGCACCCCAAGGGATTTATTAACAAAAATCTGGGTTACCCTCACCTTCTGGGGCAGGTCATAACACCAATAAATTCTTTGTTTTTCATGTGCCTTACTATGGTTTCCAGGACAAACTGCTTCATGCTCTTGTTTTGCAGAATGACTAGTCTGTAGTTCCCTGGGTCTTCTGCTTTTCCCTTTTAATAAATGAGCATTATTATTTCTCTTTTTCCAGTCATCTGGAACTTCACCTAACTGTCATGATTTTCAAAAATGATGGATAGTGGCTTAGCAACTTTACCATCTCCCTCAGGACTCTTACATGAGTCCCATCAGTTCCCATAGACTAGTACGTATTCAGGTTCCTGAGAGAGTCTCAAATCAGGGGGCTTAGGGTCATAATGAAGAAGGAATGAGGGCCATTATCTTTCATTTTCATGAGATAGCAGTTTGTTTTGGAAACTGTACTCCTGCACTTCTTCTAGTCTTTAATATTACTTTCATAAATATTAGATGCAGTCTGAGACAAAACTTAAAGAAAATGTTGTGAAGACTATTCCAAAATTAACCATGAAAAGTAACATACAAAATAACTCAGTGACAAGTAGTAGTTTATTTGCCATTCTATTACAAGTGTCTCTTAAGATTTACCGTGGAATCAGGAAAGCAACATTTCTGTTTCTTAGTTTTTCTTGTTCCAAAAATCAGTTGATGACAGCATTCAGTGGTTTTGGGTATGTATAAAAAAGAGGTAAGGGTTGCTGGAGTGAAGAAAGAAATAACACAGGAGACAGATATAAGAAATAAATGCTCTTACTGAGGGAAAAAAATTAGGAAAAAACTGTCCTCATGACACAAAAGAGAAAGTATTCTGAGACGGATGTTCATTTAAGTTGACCAGGTTTTGTAGGGTTTAATGGCCTGGACCAATTTATTATTGTTGAGGTGAATGATGGTGTAAATTTTTGCCTGACACGATTTTTGTTAATATCTCTGGAGAACTGCCAAATTTTATTTAGAAACAAACTAGTGAAAAAAACGCTTAGTAGGAAAATATATATTATTAGTTAAAATAGACAGTAGGTTCTTGATTCTTGTGAGCCTTTTTGGTAGGATCTTTATTGTTAGAGAACTAATATTTCCAGTGGCATCTTAGTACTCTGAATAACCCGTCAGCTGAACCTCTCTTTGTTACAATAAGTTGAGGCACTACTACATGTAGGTTTGTACATGCAAATAATTAAAAGTGTTTACTGTAATCTGAGAGCCAGTCACCCTGAATGCTGTCTCAAGGGCTAGACATGTGTGCACATTTTTCATATATATAAACACTTAGGCGTTTATTTTATGTATCTATAAATATTCACATTTTTGCATCCATGTATAGCTTTGTCCTGTGATGGATTCATTGTGGTGAAGGCTGAAACCAGCAGTGTCTGGGACAAGACTGCTTCTGATCTCCTACCAAAAAAGCCATGCATGTATCCCCCATGCAACCTCAAATCTTACCAACTTCACACAACACAGGTGGCATTTTAGAGATGTATTTTGTTTTTCAGGCTTTTTGCAGCCATTAGAAATTGGACTTGTTAACCATGGCATGATAAAATGGTTTGGGTTGGAAGGGAACTTAAAGATGATCTAGTTCCAACCTCCCTGAGTCACCTTCCACTAGACCAGATGGCTCAAAGTCCCATCTAATATGGTCTTGAGCACTTTCAGGAATGGGGCATCCACAGCTTCTCTGGGGAACCTGTTCCAGTACCCTCAAAGCAAAGTATTTCCTCCTAATATGTAGTCTAAACCTACCCACATTCAGTTTAAAACAATTCCCCCTTGTCCTGTCACTACATGCCCTTGTGAAAAGTCCCTCTCCAGCCTTCTTGTAGGCTTTCTACAGGTACTGGAAGGGTTTTATAAGCTATTCTTGGAACCTGCTCTTCCCCAGGCTGAATAACCCCAACTCCCTCAGCCTGTTCTCACGGGAGATGTGCTCCAATCATCTTCATAGCTGTCCTCTGGACTTGTTTCTGCAGTTCCCATCCTTCTTATACTATAGGCTCCAGAGCTCGATGCAGTACTCTAGGTGAGGTTTCAAGAGAGAAGAGTAGAGTGGCAGAACCACATTCCTTGAGGTGCTGGCCATGGTGCTTTTGATGCAGCCCAGGACATGGTTGGCTTTCTGGGCTGTCAGCACACATTACTGAGTCATGTTGATCTTCTTATCAACTAATACCCACAAATCCTTCTCCTCAGGGCTTCTTTCAATCCATTCTCTGCCCAGTCTGTATTTGTGCTTGGAATTTCTCTGACCCTTGCACCTTGCAGCACCTTGCAGCACCTTGCTCTTGGCCTCCTTGAAATTCATGAGGTTCTTATGGGCCCCCCTCTGAAGCCTGCCAAGGTCCCTCTGGATGGCATCCCATTGTGTCAACTGGACCACACGGCTTGGTATCACTGACAAACTAGCACTCAATCCCACTGTCCATGTCGCTCACAAAGATGTTACATAGCACTGATGCCAATACTAGTCCCCAAGGGACAATGACTTCAAATTTCATGGAATTACGATAATGAGAAGAACTTTGGATTCATTCTCAGCCTTATGTCCATAGCTGCATTTGAGTGAGCACAGTTTTCTTAAACTGAGTGAAACTCTACCAGTTTATGTTATTCTATGGGTGTGTGCAGTACTTTCAGAGATTGCCCATTTTACCCTCAAGTCCTTTTCCCAATATCCAAAATTATGAAGACCTGTTTAAAAGTTCGAATCAACTTCTCCTTTTTGAAAATTTCAGATGGTTAAAAAAAGTTGAGCAACTAACTGAGAATTACTAGAATATGCACTTGATATGTGGGAAAGTCTGGTGCAAGTTCCAGCTCTAATTGCAACAGGAAGTTGGTACAATGCTATGGGCTATTTTGAAGTGTATGTATTTTCTTCCTTTTTGTAGCTGTTTTACTAAAGACACATATTTGTATATGTATATAATCAAATAAAAGGAGAGACATATTTTGACAAGGTGTTTAGAAAATTTACACTTTTCCTGTGCTCTGGTATGATTTTGAGTACATGCCACAATTTGTAAAATGTATTTTACTTTCTTCTTTATCATACATAGTGATTTTGCATACATTCTAAGAAGAAAGAATATCTTGAGACTAAGGCAAAATTATTCTATTGGATTTTGTTAATTTAATATGAAAACAATGAACAATGGCTGGAGCATTATATATAGGGAATGACCATTTTAATATTGTAATTATCAGAGACTTTTCCAGGCTATTTGCAGCAATATAGCTTGCTCTGAAGCAAGGTCACTATTAAAAATACAGTTGCTGGAAGCATTTGTTAATGGTTAGATTGTTACCAACATTTTAAGGCTAAATGAAGGAGAAAATAAAATAACAAGATTAACAATCCTAAGAATGGATTTCTACCTAAGCCAAAATCATTAAACTATGAAACCTACCTTTTCAAGGTCCTTCATTGTAATCCATTATCTTTCATTCCCCTTTGTACCACGAAATTGTCAGTTTGATGATGTATTACATATAACAATGTCATTACATTGGCGTAACATGACAACTGGGACTCATTTGAACTTTTAAAAACTTCTATTCCCTAACATAAATTATACACTGAAGACATTTCAGACATAGAAAATAAGTGACTTTTTAGAAAGAAAAGGGTTCTTCAAAGTTTTGGAGAATTGAATTTTTTTGTGCCATTTTATTTTTCCTATTTTTTTTTTCTTTCCCTGATGCATATAATAAACTTACCAGGCAATATACTCCACAGATGTCCTTATGCCTCTTCTCCTTAGCCTTACTGAAGTACTAAGTCTTACTGTAGATAACAACTCAACGACATCAAATATAATCAGATTTTAACTAAATTTCCTAGAACCAAAACAAGAACTTTGCCATAATTTTGATTAGAAAAATTGTTGGCTGTCCTTCTAACTGTTCGTATTTTAATTTATTTCCTGCCTTAAAACTTTTTTTGGTCACTCTCTCTCTTACATGTCTGTTGAACTGTTTTGATCCTTTCCTTGCAAGACTGGAAATCTGATTTCAGGGAGCTTAAATCTTAGCCAAAATTATTTTTCTTGTAAGGTACAGATAGAGAAAACCTCATAAAATATTAAAATAGTAATACTAAAACTATGGTATGATGTTCCTTCTATATAGTGATCCACTTTTTGAAGGCATGTTTTGAAACTTTGAAAGACAGATATTCAGGGACAAGTATGGTTAGCTTCTGTCTGTATTTGTAGAAATCATACTGTTTTAAAAATACACCTTATGTCATTTTATCTGCATAGTTATTTCCCAATGTCCGATTTTGAGTATTCAGTGGGGCATAAAGCATATGGGAAATAGCAGACTAAGGGTTTTGAGGTCTATTGAGACCAAATGCATTCATCCTTACTGTCTCCAGCCTACGTAGAACTTGAATTTGCAAGCGCAACCTTTGAAATGTTGAAGAGTGTAACCACAGTGCCTTCTGCTGTGTCGTCACTTTGGGACTAACCATTTGCGACAATGGAAGATTCCTATCTTGAATGTTCTAGGCATATTTCACTGCTGAAGCAGACCCAATTCAGGCAAAATACAGCTTACAAGAAGAAAAGGCAAGGAAGGTTTACTTCTTTGTACAGTTAGTGAATAAGGAATTCTGTGAATCAGGTTCAGGAAGAAGACAGGTTACGCTCCTCCTCTGAATTGCTTTCTGAGGGAATACTTTCAACTAGGATGTCTTGTCTATGGAGTCATGCCTGGGTGCTCTCAGATTTAAAAAGCTGAGATTGTTTATCAGTTTTTCACATGGTTTGATGCTTCAACTGAGTGGGGCTCCAGGTCCTGGGAGTTAACCCATTACCTGGAGGGGATGTGCTCCCCCACTGTCGTGCACCACATAATCCCTGGGGAGCCCAAAAAGAGCCACACAGAGACCACAGGAAAGGAACAAGAGAGAGTTTATTGTTCATGGGTAGAGTTATACAAAGGTTTTGGGGTCTCAAAATGCCATCAATAGTGAGCCGAGGGGATTTAGACTATTACTAATAGAAATCCAGGAGTAACAACCAATAGAAAAGAGTAAATAAGGGCCAATGAGAAAACCTCTTGAAACTTCCTCCAGGACACTACATGCATTCCTGAGTGGTGAGATAATGGTTACCTCTGGGGATTTTGGGAAGGGGATAGTAACTAAGCAAAAGAGAACAAAAGAATCCATTTTGTAACATGCATTTATACAACAGTAAATACTTCTGGTTTTAAGGCATTTGGACTAGCTTCTTCATCTTCTTCACAAGTCCATTTCTGACAGGACTTTTTCCATTCCAGATGCTGCAGATCCGTTGTCACAGTCTGAAAGCTGTAGAATTTCTTTAGAGCTTTCTGGTTGCATGCAGTGATCTTTTTGGGGACAATATTTGAATATGTTTGTTTAGCTTCTACCACATTTATTCCCTTGTATAAAGGGGTGGTTGATGAGACTCAGAAAGCTGGCCAACTGTGTGTTAAAATTTAGATGTTTAGGATTGCAGGAAATTGGAAACTGAACTTGAAGCTGGAAGTGGAATTGTAGATATTTTTAAGGTCATTGGTAGCTGGAATTCTGATACAGAGAATGTGCCTGTTTATCATACATACTACTTGTTAATAAAGCATCCTCTGCGTGTGTCTTGTACTGGAACATGAAGATAATTAGCAATTTTATCAGGAAATGTGTGCTTGCTCTGCACATTATAATAATGTGATAAAAATGAAAGGCAATTCTATTCCAAATAGTTGTGACTGAACCACATACTAATTTTGGGTTTTATTTTTTAGTTTTTAATGTTAGAATTCTTACTGTGTAGTGTATTGTAAAGTTCAACAGATATCAGGAAGATTCAGATTTTTATTCTCTTGGCTTTATGAATAAATATGAAATATGTATTAATTTTGCATCTAGCATTTTAAAGCTTCTCACAGATTTGCATGATGATTCAGCTCAGTTTTATAATTTTGCTGAATTAGCATAGTAAGGAAATAGCACTTGTTTCAATCAAACCCCATAGTCTTTCAGATCTCCAGATCTGCTTGAAGTAACTGTACTGTGCAGACAAAAAAGTGAAATTAGTATCTTGATGGATGCCATCAGCTTTAAAATTTGTTACCTGGTATTAGAATAGCTGCAACCTACTCTATCTATAGGCTGCTTGTTTTGAAGAAATATTTCCATGGGGAAACCATATTCTGTGTAGTCTCCTTTAATGCTTTTACTTACATGTGACTGTTTCACAGTTAGCAATTCATATGCTTTGGTGATGTGTGTGGTATGATTTCCCATATTTTGTTATTCTTGGAAAGGACATCTGCAAATCATTGACTAAAGGCATTCATCTTCACTTGAGGAGGGATGATCATAGTATCCCTCTAATGTTTTAGCATGCACTTTGTGCTGATACATTGCCCACTTCACAGTTTAGAGGATGTGTTCTCTCTATGAACAGATGCTCCAGATGATAGCCTGAAGTAAAAAGAAGTCTTCTCAGAGTAGGTTATTATAGAAATAACTACATCATATCGAATGTTTTTTCCACTCCATAGTTGAAACTGAAATTTAAAACGTTATCCAAATACTATTCTGTTAGGATTAAGTATTTTAAGAGTAGACAGCAGAGCATAAAAATCTTTTTTCTTCAAGTACCTGTACAAATCTATAGAGCCCTGTGAGTTCTTTTTCATTGTAAAGTTTGGTACACATAAACACAGAAGAAGGGTATGTAGAGAGAAACCATTCCAAATGAACATCAGATTGCATGAGTTTGACTGAACTGGAAGGTTACCTCCTAGTGTTGAAACACTAAAAAAATATTTCAGTAGAACTTTGCAAGGATCTAAACTTAAGTTTTTGTTCTTTTAAGGGCAAGAAGTAAACAAATCTTATATATGTAAAGCCAGTAATTTCTTCTTTGTGTAATTGAAATCTTAAATGACCAATCAAAGAATATCAATTGCTTCAAATTTGTTACACAGAAATAAAGAAAAAGCAAATTAAAAAAACCTTGTAGTAAAAATCAGTAATAGAGTAAAATTATTAAACATGGACTTCTTTTTATCTACCTCTTTCCTTGCAATTGTGTTCAGTCTTCCACTGCCCCATAGGTTCTTAGAATTGACAGCTCCAATTGGATTTTCAGGATCCTGAGGACATTATTGGGAGCAATATGTGTTAATAATTGTGTCCTCCTCACTGTAAGAGCTGCTTAGGGTTCTTTTCATATGCTTGCTAACACATATTGCA
Source organism: Poliocrania exsul (assembly GCA_035041345.1). Classification (NCBI taxonomy): domain Eukaryota; kingdom Metazoa; phylum Chordata; class Aves; order Passeriformes; family Thamnophilidae; genus Poliocrania; species Poliocrania exsul. The sequence goes on along the minus strand of JAWWLZ010000082.1, from coordinate 82,415,868 downwards.
AACTTTGCTCGCTCTTTGTGGGTCTGAAAGTCCATGTTAAAACCGAATTTACTATATAGGAAGCGTATCGTTTATACTGAGTACTATTTGTTCTCCTTGTTACTGTTAGCTGGTTTTGGCCAGCTCCATAGCTGCATTCCTTTATTTTTCCAGAGTCAAGTTGTTTATGGTTCTAGGCTCTCTAGAAGAGATACATCACTTGTCTTAACATCCCTTGCCAGTGCTTTTCTACATTGCAACCAAAGTCCCTGCTTTTAAAGCCTCTACTGTCATACCAGACTTGTATTTCTCTGCATTACACTGTATATTAGAGCCATGAATATTTTGTTCTACACAGAATAACTGCTTGTTACAACAGTATATGCAAGATTACAGTTATAATACCAACTAGACATAGCTACCTAATCAGGCTGTTTTAGCTTAACAAACAAACAAAAAGATCCAAGCAGGGCAAGAAAAGTTCAAAGTAATCCTGATAAAACTGAATTCTGACGCCTTGCAATATCAGTACAAAACTTATGGCCTATTTCTAGCAATACTGTATTTAGTGGGGTATAGGATTATACTACCTTCTCTGTAGGGGAGCTGAAGAGGGAGAACACAGTTTCTTAATTCCAACACAGATTTACAGATTCTTTCTATATACTAAAGAGACAGAACTATTTTACGCATTTTTAGAGTCTGTGGGTTGTTTTAGTTTTTTGTTACTTTGTTGGGGTTTTTTTCTGAAATACAGGCATTTCCTGAACTTCTATTGCTGGGATGACATAAACTCAGTACCAAACAGATTTGTTTCCTTAGCAGTGGGATTCATATGCCTTACTTGCCTTCTGATCAAGATGGCTCTTGAATTTATTAAACTCTTATTCATTAATATATTTTTAATGTAATACAGTCTTCTGTGAAATATTTGATACATCATGCAAGCCACAGCAATGGTTGCTTTTATAAAATGTTCCTTTTCTAAAACATCTTAGAAAATAAATAAGGTAAAAACCATGATTTTTTTTTCTTTTAAAGCATGTGGTTGACCAATCTGTATTTACAAGGCTATATGTTTACTATTATGGAAGTTTTAGTATTTAAATGATTGAAAAGCCAACACCATTTAGAACATCTGTAATTAACATGAAATCTTTTTGCAGTGTAAACACCAAAAGGTAATATTCTCCAGTATTCTTCAAGTACCATAGACATAAGAAACATACATATGTTTCTTATATTTGATAATGAATCATGCAGAGCTGTAATGATTTGGAAGCCTTGAGTGATGTATTACAATTTTCTGTGTCACTCCATAATCAGTATTGGAATCAGTATTGAAAACTCACTGTTTTGCTTATAATTCCACCCATAAGATTAAGAACAGTTTTAGTATTCTTGGTCATCTATCTCTGTAACAACAGCATTCAGCCAGAATGACTGTTGTAAGGAGAGACTGTTTTCAGACCCAAATAGAAAAGCTGTACCTTTAGGGAGATAAAAATAGTGCATTATTTATACTTTCATGTTTATCTCAAAATGAATTATGTTAAAGACTATACTTAAAGACTAGACTATGTACTCTAAAGTACCACAATCAGGACATGAGTTCTTCTGATTAGGAAGAGAAAAATACCTTAAACTTATAAGCTCATCTAGATTACAGTACAGCTATCTCTGTAACAGACCTTCCATACCCACATAGGTCCTTGAATTTGTTTAAATGGGGTTTGAGGTGAAAAAAGTAAACCAATTAAAAAAAAAATATATATATATACAGCAAATAGTTCATTTTGTTTTCCTGTCACCTAACAAAAGAAAGCTGATTTATATGTTTTCCTCAAGAAGGAAAACAAAAACAAAACCAAAAACAGTTTAAAGCTTGAGCAGACTCACTGAATGAGGGAAATAAATTTGGTTTTAAAAAATTTCTGAGTGCAGGATGAGAACATACAGATCTTTAGGTTTAAAATCAAACCAGTTGGAACAGTATATTGCCTTATTTAGAGCTACTTCCTTCCTCTGAAGGGAGTAATCTTAAAACATTAGAGGTTCATATGATGAAATAGCTTGCTATCCCTGTTTTTCCATGACTACAACTTATTTAAAGGAAGCTTGAAAATTACTGTTTAAAATGCTGTAAATGGCATTTAATTGTGCACATTGTAATGAATAATTTATTAGTGTTAACCCCGCCTCTAATTTCAAAGCAGAAACAGTGAGGCTTCTTAAGTGATTTTCTTTAAAGAGCTAAAAGGTTCATGATCTCTCCTCCAGCTTCCCCTTGATGTCTGATTTTTAAGTTGAAAACAAGATGGATGATGATGCTATTAAGTACTGAGTAATATATGAATTCTATAACTGTGTTAAGAAAACACATTCCATTTGCTATTCTTTACCAGCAATCACCTGCAGGCGATAAAAATAACGAATATTTAGAAAAAAATCATAAGCTGAAGAAGTGTTGAAATTATTTACTCTGTTTGTCTTTGAGGCGATGTTGGAAAGGTATCTTGCATAACTAATTCTGTTTGCCAGATCTACAAGGTGAGCTGAAGGCAAATACATATTAAAAACTGAGACTTTGGATGGTATAACCTCAGATAGTGTTTAATCTAATATCAGAACTTTTTGTCTGAAGGCCTAGATTTCTCCTTAATGCTGCTTTTATGAGTGAGTTCAAATCACAGTCTTTACACTGTGTGCAATAAATTCAATTTTGTACTGAATGCTTGTGGCCAACTTAGTTTTTTTCTGAATTTTGTTAGCACTCCTTAGATATTCACATTATTAGTATTTATTACACCTTCCCTTCTCCACCTTTGTTTTCTCTCTTAAAAAAACATTATATAACCTGCAATCTTATTTTGGAGGGTAGAAGAATGAGAGAGAGTTTTTTGGGTGTTTTGTTTCATTTTGTTCTGGTTTCTTTCTGAAAACCAAGGAAAGCCAGTAGGTTGCATCCAGTCAGACTACATTCCATTATACAATTACTTTGAGAGTCTTAAGTGCCCACTAGGGACTTAAGAGTGCTCACTGTGAGTCATGCTGAGGTGTGCTGTGGCAGCAAAAGGAATAAAAGGTGCTTTGGATGCTGTGAAGTTAAACTGGTCTTTACAGTGACAAGTGACAGAAATAGATAAGGTCCCTGATAATTTGAAACTACTTAGCGTTTCATCTTTGACTCAAGGTAAACCATCATCCTCCCTCCCTCCCTCCTTATACAAACTATGGTTAAATTTGATCTGCATAATGGAGACTGACACATCTGTGGTGACACCAGTTAGTCTTTTCACCTTTCTACACATGTAGTTATGCAACAGTATTCAGTTAAAGTTGAAAATGCTTCAGAGAATTACTTTTTTGAGTTATGTCCAAAGCATGCTAAAATTTCCCAGGTAAACATTTGTGAATATGGGTTAAAATCCATATTAATTTTAAATAATGATGAAGGGCTTTGTGGGCTAGGCACTAGATTTCACCAAAACTCTCCAGAGAACACTGCAACTATTTTATCAATATAGTTCTCACAAGGAATTCAGTACTCCAGGTTACCATTTATTTTGTAGAAAACCCCAAGTAATGATCTTCAGGAACTAATATTTGACTCTTGTTTTGGTTACAGCTGATCTCCTGAACACTTGCAATTTTTCTTAGATCAATTTGCAAGACAAAAAAAGTGTTAAAATGGTGTTATCTACTTAATGACTGAAAGGATTGTAGGGGAAGAAATAAAATCAAGAAAGTCTGTGCCTTTAAAAATGTGTGAGAAAAGAAGTTTAATTAACTTTAAGCAAAAAAATACATTTGAAAGACGAGAAGCATTCTTGACTTTCACTTAATTCTCCATTATGGGCCATACTTGGTAAAATATTTTACAGCTAAACTTTATGCATATGTTGAACTCCTTATTCAGCAAAGCACTCTGGCCTTGCCAAATTGAGGCTGTTGAAACTCTGTAGTAAATTTTTTGTCCCCAGTCTTAAAGCTTTTTAAATTCTTAATGCTTATTGATTTCATTAAAGGTTATTCTGTTACTAGAGTATGTTTTCAGTGTGCTTACAGAAAGCCACACTGTTAAAGTAAAATTGCACTTTCCTACATCTTTGTTTAAAAGCAATATTAATTGTGTATGCAATACCTTATGTCTAGTTTAGTAAGTCCAGAGATGGTTTGTGCAACTCACAGCTGCTTATTAGCAGTTGGATTGCTTCATTTGTTAATGTATTTTGGGGTAGAACAAAAGTAAGTATAGGTGAACAGACTCTTCATCATTCTCTATAGACATGTACTCTACTTTAAGCAAGTGCATTTGCAATTTATGCATTTGAGGAGTCTATCCTGCCTTTATGTCAAAATGTCATGTGGTGAACCATTTTAACATTGTGCAAGCTTCTAAAAAAAGAAATTAAATTAATATATTAATTATTATTTTATACTTTGCAATATGATTTTCAAATCTGTATTTAAAAGTAGGCCACTGAACCTTCATTTTATTGAAGTAGTAGAGCATATTATATCATATAAATTACAAAAAGAATGGTTACAAAATCCTCTCTTATTCTTGAAGATACACAATTTGCTTCTTCTGACCTTTTCATGGTTCTGTAAATTCTGTCATTTACCACAATGGTTTCCACTAGGAAATTAAGTAAAACAAAGCTATTTTTAATACAATATGAAATGAAGAGTTTAGCCGCTAATTCTACTAAATTTTACTGATAAGTATAATTATTTAAGGGTACTTTTTTAATAATATAGAAGTTTCTTACTATTTGCATTGATAGAGATTTAGTTTTTTTAACTTTTCCTTGTCATAATTCACAATTGAAAAACGTTCATATTTTATTTTTAATGCATTAATAAATCATTAATATGTTTAAACACAATTATAAATTTCAGAACTGTAAAAAAAGTTTAGGTTTTTTTTTTCTTTTTCTTTGAAGCTACTGATGATTTTAGTAGTGTTTAGAATAATCACAATAGCCTACAGGATCAGGATTGTTTGAGGTTTTGTACAGAATGAAAAAGTTTCTCACAAACTTAAGTGCTACATATAAAATGCTAAATATTGGTTCCTCTGTGTTTTATGCACACATATGTAATATCTTTCCCATTTATGAAAAATTTGGGTTGTTTAGTTTGCTTTTTCTGTTTGTTTGTTTATTTTGGTTTGCTTTGATTTGGTTTGCTTCAGTTTGCTTCGGTTTTGTTCTGTTTTGTTTTGTGAAGCATTGTATCCATAGATCTGCTTAGTACTTTCTTGCTAAGTAGATCGACTAGATACTAGAAAACCAAAGTGGCCTTATTTATGAGTTTACATTATTCTGTAAAGCACAAAATATTTACAGGTAATCAACCTAACAGAGGATTTGGACATGTTTCAAATTATAGATTTTGAGAAATAAGAAGGCATTCCTTTCCTTATGTAAAATGGCACAAGTGTCAGGTCCTATCTTGACTTTTTATAGAAGGTTAATGCAGAGGCGATACAGAAATCAAGAAAATATTTTATTTTTTGGTACAGATCTTGTGATGTGATGGCTGAAGAAAATGGTAATTCACTTCATCACAGGGTGATTAAATTTGTGTAAAATGCTTTCCAGACAGATATTTTACAGATGAAGTAATTTAAAAATTATCTTCTTTTTTATGTATGACAAATAATATGAAGATAATTGAATAGTTCACTGTTGATGCACCTGTGAGTTAGAAGTGGCCTAAATCTACGAAGCTGTCTAAGGGAAGATCACTTTTCACTGTTCAATTAGTGAAAGAGAGAAAGTCTGCTGGAAGTTAAGCAGTGTATGTTTAAAAAACAAAAACAAAAACAAAAACATGGTTAAATCATGCAATAGGATTATCACGTAGCTGTAACAAGAATCCTTAATAAATTACATCTGGAGGTGTAAGATAGAAAAAGTACTTGAGACCATGAGCAGAAAGGCTTTATTTAAGCTTTAACCACCTTTTTTTTTTCAATTCCTTTCCAACCCTGCTCTTCATTCATATGCTAACTTCTCTTTCTAAGTCCTGTTTGTGTCTCTGTTGTTGCATCTTCTGAAATATCTCAGCTTTGTTTATCTCAGGGTTCACATAGTCTTTTCTTTTGATTAATTTCTATTCTCATGCATCCAAGAAACATCCTTGACAGCCATTGGTACAACTGATCAGTGAAAGGAATTTGTCACATATTGAGTGTTGAGATATTAATGTATTCTTTTGACCTCAGTCTACTCAAATGTGAAAATACAGAGCCCCTTATTTTCCCATGGAAAATTGTTTCAAAAATACCTTAGTATACATCAGAATATTTTGCTTGAGTAACATTAAATTGTATGCTCATCAAATATTTCTGGTTACTGTTGAAGGCACTAAGTCATTGTCTCTTATCCCAATCTCCATTCTAGTTCCTGCTTTCTTTTGCCACAACCAAACAGATAGACACTGAACACATGCCAATTTTTCATTTGAACCTGAATTTCTAGTGGGAAATATTCAGCAGAAAACCCCCTCCAGAAACTTCTTTCAAATTATGGGTTTGGATGAAACCACTTTTTCTTTGAGGTAAATGTTCCATGAGTGCAGTATAGTTACAGTATATGGAAATTCCTGTGGAGATTAAAAAAGAAAATAGATTCTCAAGCCTAGTTATGGTCCTTTGGCTCCACGGAGACTCTGTAAATTACTTTATCTAACCATAAATAACCAGAGGAACATTTTCCTGCAGGCACATCTGTGCCACTGATGAGACATTAGTTTTTCCCCTTAGGCTCCAGTGCTGGTAGGAGGCATGTTGAGAGTGATACAGCTCACCTTCATCACTGCAGATGACTCCTGTACTGGCATAGGCTTCATTAAACACCCAGTGTCACCAGCATTAGAGTGGCCATGGAGCAGCTTGTCACATGAGGAATATTTGCTCTCTAAAGCCCACCATCATTTGCACTGAGTGGAACTGTGTAGTTTGGTTGTAGCTTAATTCTGAATTCTTCCATATGCAAGAGTCCAGTCTGCAAAGCAGTTAATTCAGTACTTACTTGCTCAGGACATTCTCAGTAAAGAAATCTGCCACTTCAGTATTACTCCATGAGTACTCAAACATAACCAGTTCCATTTATTAGCAAAGACTACTGCTTAATGAGGAGAATCAGTTCTTTTAATGAAGATAGCTTCAGATGAAAATGGTAGTTAAGCCTTTGGCTGCCTCATATGAGATTGATTCTGACCACTTACTTTTAAAAGAACTTTCTGTCCTTCCAAAGCTATGATGCAGAGCAGCATAGGCTGAACCACTGTGCCAAATGGCTCACAGCCAACTATTGCTGCTCCCTTTTCCCTCTCACAATACTGAAATAGTGCTTTTTCAGGCAAATGAAACCATCTATAAGCATGATTGATTGCAAAGTTTCTAAAATAATAATTAGTTCAAAATATTTTTCTTAACAAAGGAATCTTCTTAATGGAGTTATAGGTTAATCTGAAGGAGTCTACTGTTAGATTTTGTACAGCAGTCTTCATTTTCCAGCCTTCCTGAACTTTGTCAGGTGTACATTTTGCAATGGTATTTCCACTGCTAAAATGCAGTCATTTCTGGAGTTTACACTGGGAAAATTCAGGTGAGATTAGAAGCTGAATACTTAAGTTGTTTTCCTTCTGCTCAAAGTGAGTCTTTCAGCAGCAAAACACGCAGTTAATGGTTTATTTTTGAAAGCTGAATTCCATAATATCATCTTGTCTGGTTTTCATCTGCCCATTGACTATTGGAAGAATGTAACCTTCTAGGTTGTCAAGATTTCCTTTGGCTGAACTGAGTGTCTTCTCAACCAGGTAGTCTTTGAAGACTCTCGGTGAACAAGTTAGGTTACCGTATGTACTAGCTCCTCAGCAATAGTGTAGTAATATACTTTACTTTTCCCAAAACTTAAAAGAGCTTTCAAATTGTTGTCTCTGAGAGTAAATTACCTCTGGTCTAAAGCTCTGCAACTATAGCAATTTTGTCTGTTTTCTTAGGGGAAAAGGCTAACCAGCCTCATAGCATTCTGTGAATCCATTTTTGTTTGAAGGAAAGCAAAATATGTCAGATGAGCCAAGAGCCTAGCTCAAGGAGAAGGGTGTGTGAAAGATAAAGATGGTGCAGGGGTCTTTCTGGATCTCCGTTAGAAAAGAATGGCAACAAATAACTCAATAAAACAGCTGTTTTAATAAGACAGACTAAAAAGAGGAATACAGGTAGCGATGCTGGGACCCCTGCTTTCATGCAGCATTGGATTGTCCCCAGATGGGTTTTTGCATGGCGTGCTGTGCAGATCTTGTCTGTGGCTGAACATCCTCTTTTTTGGTCATCCAAAAAATCATATAGATCACTGAGTCATTGTCATACAATGGTTTTTCAGTCAGGATCACTAGAGAGTTGTTTGGTTGGTTGGTTGGTTTTTTTGTTTGTTTGGGTTTTTTTTGTTTTGGTTTGGTTTGGGTTTTTTAAGACAGTACTGTCAGAAACAAACTAGAAGCATCCGAAGGAAGCATGTAGTTCAATCAAGGCTAGTGGAATTGTTGCTTCTGAAACACAAGTATCCATGTCAAAAGGCTACAGTATACAGGAAAAAAGTGTTTTATAGATTACTGAATATTTTATGGATGAGGAGAAAAGCAGTATTTAATTCTCCATGGTCTAATAACTAAGAGAATGTTAAGGTAGGGTGTGATTTTACCTCTTTTAGAGACAATGACAAAATTCCCATTGATTTATATGAGTGAAGTAAAATTTTTGTAGAAAAGGCTGACTAGCACTTTCAACAAAGCATATTTCCTAAGTTTTAAATTGTAATTTAATTCTCAAGCTTAAATGCTCCTAGAATTTCTCAATAAAGTCAGATTACAGACTGATTCTCTGCTAATGTCTGGTCTATCAGTAAATACTCAAATATGTCTTAGAAAGCAGGGGAACACTAAATTCCATACTATATTGGTGGGTTTAATATTTCTTGTCAATGCAACAGCAAATTATTGAACACTAGTTGGGAAAAGCTTGCATTCATAGCAGGTCATAAGGCTTAAGCTTTCATGACTGTAGCATATGCTACATGTTGGGGAACTTGCCTGAAGACCTTCTATTCCTTGGCATTCTGTGGTAGTTGTGATTGTTGATCAAGACAGTATCCTACTTATCTTCTGACTCATTCTAAATGAATATTGCTTTAAATGATGCACATGTAAACACAAGTGGAAGACTTTTTTCATTTTTACTCAGAGGATTTGGATGTGGTATGGTATTTTCATAAGAATTGCATAATACTTAAACCCTTCCTTTCTGATTAAAAAAACCCCAAAACCAAACCAACCCTTTTGATTTATTTTTCTAGAAATTATTAGATCCCCACATTTGTTTGGTATGCTGTTTTGATCCCCAACTGGTTCTGCTGACTTTGAAGAACTGCTGTGAAAGTTGCGGTCTTTCTCAATATCAATAGGAGTACTTCAACACTACAGACCATACTTGCTTATTGCTTGATGTCTGTGAGTTCACTTACACTATTAATGTATGGACTCACCTGTGTCGTTTTCTTCCTACACATACAGAGTTATATCCTGTCGTCTGTACACTATGCTGATTGACATGGTGAGGGTCTTCCAACTACAGAGAAATAATGTGGGTTTTCTGTGCTGTGCAGTATGAAACTGGGTTATTTTGTGAATAAATTCAAGACATCACATCAACCCTAAAAGCTGATTTTACTTTATATATAAAATATATAATATATACCTTATATACACAATATATAATATATACCTTTTATACACAGTAATCTTGAAAGCCTGCAAACTAGTTTTTATTGCTATAGTATATATATTAGTCTGACCATGGAACTGTTAGATAAGGTAGTTGTGGGACAACAATTAGGTGGTCAGAGAAGCTTTAGAGAACATTTTAGATCTATCTACCTTGTTTAAGTATGTTGAACTCTCAAGATAAATGCAGCAAATTAATTAGAATTTGGGTTGACATAGTAAGTAAAGCAGTTCTACTTACATCACTTTAAACACCAGCTTCTGGAATTGCAGAACTAGCATAAGCTTGTGGGCTTTTCCCACCTTGCACATATGTAATGACTATTGGTTGTTATAGAATTTGTGAATGCAAACCAGAATGAGGGGTCTGGAGTCACTGCAGTTGCACTGTGATTTACCAATATCTGTGCAGAAGCAGTTACTAAATCACCATCTCAAAGCTGGCACAGCTAAATGTTGCACAGCCTTTTCACTGGGTTAGAGTCTGGGGTTCATACTCAGGTAGCTGTTACCGCCAAATTGTGTTGTTATTCTTAAAAGGAAGCCTGTAAGAGAGGAAAGAAAAAAACTAAAAAATATTAATAGTTTTTTGAAACATTTCCATTTCATATTACAGCTGCTAATGGAACATCAACATGGAATTTTCTCTCTAGAAAAACAGGCAAAATTGTCAACCACAAAAGAAATTTTTCCTTCTGTTCTACAGAATTAAGTAGACCAGTTAGATATGTTGATGAACACAAGGGAAACACAGGACCTAAGAAGCAGATACTCACTAAGCTACTTACCAGTAACAGAATGCTGACAATGAACATAAATGCATTTAGTGGACTGTGGGTACAATGGTGCTGCCTGCAAAACCTCTGAAAGACCATTCAGAGTAGGGATGTCTGCTATAAAATATTACAAATTCTTCAAAAAGAAGAGAATTACCAGAATAAAAATCTGATTTTGGGGAACGTAACTATTGAGGGGGAGACTGTCATTGAGAATTCATATTCCAATTCAAAGGGCTAATTGTGCATCACCATAAAAATGTAAAAGTTCAGTGAACCTCCTATGAATAGATCATCAGAAGACTGCTAGAGCTTCTTGTCTCTAGAATTAAGAATATTGCCACATTGAACAGAATGTGTCAGAGCTGTTACTCATAGTAATCATTTGCACGAAACAAAGAGTAAATGTTGTATATGGATGCAACTGATTAGCAGAAGAGCAGTTTTAATTTTATATAAATTTCATGCAAAGCATTTAGAAAAAAAAGTAATGAAAACACTTTTTTTCTTCTATGTCTCAGCTTCTTTGACTGTACTGTTTAAAGGTCTTTAAGTGCTTGAGATCATGAAGTGGGGGAAGAGTAAAAGCAATCTAGTGAACTGTTCTATATCCTTTATTTTGCATAAAGCTGGATACAACTTGGATACTCACTGTGACTGTACTGGACATAATATAGTCAGCTACTACTTTTGAGTGATAGTGGCTTGACACAGAGTACTGGCTTAAATTTCACGGCTCGCATACTGGGATAAAATATTGTATATCCACTCAAGTGCTCTTTTTCTTTAATGTATAATAATCTGCTCCTCCTTGGGGTCCTATGATCACTCCTCAAGAGTGACTGCCATGGATTTGCATGTGATGTCAACAGTAAAAGTATAGAGTTATGATATAGAATTGGAGCCATCCTCGAAAGACCAGACAGCATCTTGTAAAGCTCTGCACAGCTGAAGTATATACAAGACAGTCAGTCACCTGTACCTTGTGATTTTTTTTTTTTTCAGCTGGAGTATGCCAGTGATTCATGTGTTTTGTTTTTAAATCCATTTATGGAATAGGCTTTTAAGGGAAGTTTCACATAAATCTCTTCACATTTTAACTGGTATCTCATCAAAACAATGAGATAGTACCTTTTTGTTATCTATTTTGAATGGATAAATTTTATTTTATAATTGGGAGATGTTTTATTTTAGATATATATAAATTCTTAATGTATTAGATATTAAGGGCTTCTTCAATTTCTTACTCCCTCAATATTGAGATGACATGCAAGAAGGCAGAATGCCTAGAACAACAAAATTTGATATGTGTATCCTGGAAATAAGATTCATGAGGTTTTAGACTGTGGATCATAGCTTCACTAAACACTAGGGAAAATTACTAGAAATGGTGGTCACTAAATACTTTGTCACCAAGATTAGAATATCCTTTTTCTTAATTAAAAAAAAAATTAAGAAAGCTTTCTAAATTAAAATTAGACTAAATTGTCACAGAAATGCCATTCTACCTTTACTAATAAGTAGCTTCTGTGTTGGCTTCTGTTGGCTTCTATTACTGAAATTTCCCATACATCAGTCAACCAAGAAAACATCAATTTTCTGCCTTTCATACTTTTGATAGTCTGTTAGAATGGGTAGAACAGGTTTATTAAAATTATAAAATAGTTCTGAATTTTTATAGACTAGATGTGAATTGATGTCTTTTTCTAGTTGCAAAGTTTGAATATTTTCTAGAATTTGATTTCTACATGCCAGTTCCATGACAGTATCAAATAACCAAATTATCTCTTTCAAGAAGTTAATTATATTTTTTCAGCATCCACTATCCATAAGGGAAAATCTTCCACATAGACTCATGTGAGATAGCCAATACTTGCAACTAGGCTGAACTGCTTTAACTGTGTCTTCTAGATTTGCTGTGGTTGTAGGTCCTCAACAGATATCTTAGTTGATTCTGCCAAGTCTTCCTCCAACATGATTCTGATAGGTTCCATAACTTATGGAAGATGCCTTTCTTTTTGAAGGATGATCTGGTTAAGCATTTCTGTGGAAGATGGTCACAATAGCAAAGTACAGCAATTAGCTGAATATTTTGCTTCTTCTATTGCAATAGAACATGTACTTTTTAAGTTAAACATATCTATAGATCCCAAACTGTTTATTAGTAGAAAAGATAATCAATTCAGAGTTCAGCTAACAGCTAAGATAATCTCCTGCCTTTTCCATTTATTCTTTGGTTCAGGAAATACCACACTGATTTTCATAATCTGCTTGCATTCAGTTACCATAGAAAGCAGAAGGCAGTACGAGGAGTAGTAACGTTCTACTACTATAATATCTGTAGGCAGTTGCTTCAAATTATTCTATTTTACCTGTGATTCCTGGTGTTTTCTTTTTCATAAAACAGTGCAGAAGAGCTCTTCACAGTTTCAAGAGAAAGGCAGAAACCTTTTCTGAAAACACAGTGGACTTCTTGTCTTAAGAGCCTGTTCTCTGAGTAAAAATCCTGAAACACTAGCTATTTATAAAAAGGCAGCAGCACACTAGCTAATTGCTGCTGTAGGACTACTTGAACTTCAAGAACAAGAAAAAAATGAATATTGTTCTTTCTTGAGTGTAATCATTCTCATTTAACAGCCATGGTCACTGCTTCATAATGTACAGTCATAGGTAGGCTCATACACTGCCTGAGATAATGACAGTAGATACAGTCAATATTATCAAAATCTTGAGAGTCTGTTAAATCCAAATTAAAAAATACAAATTCAAAATTAAAAATTAGAAGATGTTCTGCTTAGTGAAATTTTCAATGGAACATCTAGGTGTCACAATCTTACAAGTACATGAAAAGACAGAGATGATAGACGCAAATCAAAGCTTGAAATCAACCTGGGCCTTTAAGGTGAGAGTCTGAGTCTAAACGCTAAATGATTAGGAGAGATTGAGACCCTGAAGTTGTAATTTGCCATTGTTCGGTTCAGAGTTGCTGCTGCTTATAGCTGAGGACTAGGCTTAGAACTCACAGACCATAATATCATTTTGATAAACTGTTCTTGGGTAAACCACTGGAAAAAATAATGTAAAGTATTACAAACATATTATAGAGTAAGATGTAGGATATTTTTACAGTTAAAAATAATTTCACTCATTGCTGTCACATGTAGAAGCTACCAATCAGTTATAAGAAAATTACTTTTATTTGAATGAGAACTTCTCAACTCATTTTAATTTAATATGGAGACATGGCAGAGCAAACTTTGCATAATTGTGGAAGTCTGAGTTTTTTAAATTGAACTATATTTTCACTATGGAACCTTCATAAACATCAGAAGGACCATATTAGTCTATGAAGGAATGTTAGCCAAGGCGAAACAGACTGGTCTTCTTATTATTTAATCTTGTTATTTAATGAATAGTACTGGTGATGGAGTTATAGTTTGTCACAAAGAAATCGCAACACAGAAACAGCAAGAGAATGATGATCCTTCTCTCTTTCTTATCAGTTTACTGTCTAGGAAAGGCCAATTTAATTTCAGTACAAAATTGATGGAATTTCAAGAGTGGCAGGAGTTTACATAAGACAGATAAAAAGATTTGAAGAGAATAACAATTGTCCAATGAATTAAAAGTTTTTACCCTTGGGTACAGTCATCTGAATATGATTTGACTTCTCAAAAAGAATTCTCTGCATATTGTTTTTACCTGTTTCATTTTCTGTAAGGTGATATCCAAAAGGAAAAGATAATGCTGGATAATAAAATAAACATTATAATAACGTTTGCAATCTTACTAGGATGCTCATGGTCAGTACAGGTCAGTAAATAACTCATTTGGAGTGTAAGAAATAATGGTAGGACTCTTAAGAAAATGTTCTTATTAAAGGGAATATAAAAGCCATCAAAAATTTGATGAGATATATTATCAGGAATTAACTTTATTGTACTTAACTGCTGTCTTGGCAGACAGAAGAAAATTCTTAAGTCTGTTAAGCCAAATGACCTACGAGCCTATTTGATTCTCCTCTCTTACCAATCTCTTCTCTTGTTCCACTTTTGTCTGAAAGTATGCCCTAATGATTATAAATTGTTCTATGAAATGTTGGAATTAATGGCCAACAGTGTTCAAAGATGAGGTGTAACCGACATACATTCTTTGGGGACAGGCAGGTTCTTTTGCAGATCCTTGGCAGGATGTTTTCAGAGGTCAGGACTGAGGGTTACTGGTCACACATAGAGAGGCTTTGTTCCTGGGCCAAAAGTGAATTTCCCTCTTCTGGAGAAGGAAGGGAGAGGGAAATCATACCTTTATAACATGTGGTTGTGTGAAGTAGACATCTGTAGAGGCTCTCTTTCTTCATGTGTTGAGTAGCAGAGCTCACACAGAATTCAAGGGTTAAGTTATTGCATCTTGATGGAATTCCCAAAGTCCACCCTGCTAAAGTGAATGGTGTGGCATTTTGAATGTCATCGAGTTTGTAAACTAATAGAGATCACCTTCTTTAAATAAGAGAAAGAAAATAAAAGTAATGAAACAATGAAAATAAAAGCATTTATTTGCAACATGCTAAAATAGTGGTGTTTATTTGAGCAACCTAGTAGAAAATATTGGCTGAACAGGCCCTTGTACTTCAGGATTCAATATTATGCTATAAATTGGAAGAGAGTTTTGAAAGTCATAAGCATAAGTGATTGATTAGGTGGAGTTTTATCAATATTACAGGAAAAATAAGGAAATATTCTCTTTATACCCTGATGATTTAGAGTTTTTTGGCTAGTTTGGGGTTTTGTTTTTTTTTCCTGTGGACAAAAGTCCAGGAGGAAGGCATAGACTGAAATGAGGAACTCCATTGAATTGGAATAATCATTACGTAAGATCCTTGTAAAACAGATGCCTCTAGAAATTCTTTTCTATACTCTTCTGATTATTATGGGAAGCAGTCCTTCAACCATCTTTGAAAGCTCTCCCAAAACCATGTCTTGAGCTTGTTTACTCATGTCTGTGAGCCACCTGCATGTACATCTGTGTAGGAAATGTTGGTCATATTGGTCATCATTACCAATTGTTCTTCTGTTTTTCATTTCCAAGGACTTAATTTTGCACTGTCTTCTGTTTACATTGCATGCAAATATTATGCTTGGTAAGACTAAAGTGAACAGTGAATACAGCTCTCTATGATTAGAGTCGTTCTATGTGGTAGCTGGAATCTATTTCATTTAAGATCTTAACTGGGTTTTTTGAATGGGATTATTTTAGTCAGGCTACCTATTTAATTTTCTGGATTAACTTTAGAACTGCCCTTCATAGTGGTAGTTGAGGGACTTTTAAACCTGCTTTTTGTCTCTGACCTTGACTGCTATCAATGTGTTTGCATTTTCACCTACTATGCCTAAAGATGAGTGGATTACAGAGGATTCTGGGCAGTTTTGAGCAGTATTACACTATTGGTCTGCATTACTTTACATTGTTCTGTACTCTGGCTAGATTTGACATTGTCTGTAAATGTTTAGGCAGCCGATGGGTCTGTTTGATAACTGTTTAGGTTCTCAGGATACACATAGATGAAATGGCCTTTACTTCCTCAAAATGAAAGAGAAAGAAGGGTTGAAATGGCTTTGAAAATCCTGTTAGAAACCTATCATTAGCAAGAATTTTGATGCCTCTGCAGCCTTCCTAGTTTTGAAACTATAGTTCTTTTATGCTGTTCTAACACTTTTTTTACAAAAACTTTGAGGAAAAATGGGAGGAAAAATTCCTATTGTTATCCCAAGTATTCTACATTTTATGGTGAATTCAGATCTTTCTTCATTTTGTCTCACAGTCCTTTGTGTATGAAGCAATGGAGGGAAGAACCAAAATCAAACAATATGCTAAAAGCTGAAATGTTCTCCATAGAATTACAGAATGGGAAAACTAAGAGCACAGAAAAGAAGACAGGTCAATGTGTTGCTTGCTGCAAAAATTGAGAGGCAATGGAAAAATATCTATGCATGTAAGAGAAAGCAAGGGACTTAGATTAAGAAGCTGGCAGAGTCAGCAGAGAAAGAAGCCAAGAAAAACAGATGCCATATCTAAATACCAATTCTGTAAGGACTGAATCACTTATTTAGCAGCCATACATTGACTGCCTACAATAATTGACATGGTACAATGCTGTTGTCTGCTGGGGGAAGAGTTTTTGCATAGTCAGATTGAAATTATTCAGAGAGGTCAAAAATGGCTGTGAAATCAACTCTCTATTTTTTGTTCATACAGATAGTATAATGATCCAGATGTCTGCCCTTCTACAAATCACTGAGCAGCTCTCTGTGTTATAAACATAGTGTTCAAAACACATTTGACAACTTAGATTACACATTGCTGTCTGATATTCATAATGTATGTATGTGTCCAAATACATTCTCAAATGTATTTGCAATATCTATTATAATCATCTTTGACAACTTATGCTCTAATGATAAAAGATAGAACAGACTGTAAAAATATGGATTAAAATCATCAATGTTGTGTTGCTTAATCCTATATGGTTTGGAATTAATTAAAAAAGCTATCATTGATATGACAAAGCATTGGTTCATGTTCAAAACTTTCAAAGTAACCTCTCGCATTTGACTTTCTTTTTAAATTTTGTAAAAGCCTAGCATATAGGATGAAGGGACCTGAAGAGTCACCAAATTAATTTCACTGCTCTCATAAAGCATGAGTTCTACAACAAACTTTCTGATAACTGTTTGTCTAATCTCTTTCTTAAAGCCTCTAATGAAAGAGGCTCTCTGGTCACATTCAGTGCATCAGTACTGAGCAAAAAGAACACGCTGTAAAAAAGATGCTTTGAGCTAACCAAGCTGTGCAGGTAAATAATTACTTGGAGAAGCCTTCATAATATAGTGCACATTCTGTTCATTGAACTATTTCTAGTTTTTCTGTATGTGTAGATAGACAGAAAAGGAAAATATACCTTTAGAGAGAAGTCAGTGAATACATGTTATTAAGCCATAGTATTGCACAGTATAGAAAGTAGAAATAAATTGTGTTGTTTGTAATTTTATAGAGGATGAGTTTTGAAGCAAGATTTTTTTTCTTAGAGTATGACACACTGAATAATTTTAACAAATATGCCAATATTTTAGGTTTATTTTCTGTAAAATCTTTTCTGTTTTTGTAAGATGGAAGAACAAATTGTTATAGCTGTTTTTCACAGGATCAAAATTGATTTTTTGTATTATAACTGGTTTGGATTCTTCTCCACTTAGAAATACATAAGAAACTCAGAGTTTTCATAATATATATAGCTGAGTGCTGTCAGTGAAGCTTATGTAGCTTGATACAGCACTGTATGACCTAAGGTTATGGGTATTAATTTAATACTAAAGAAATATCCCCTCATTCTGATCTTATAATAAGTGAGACACTGATGGAAACAAGTCATTGCTGCCACTCTAATTTTTAATGTTGAAAGCTGGGTTTGTTGTGGAACTGGTGTTGTACCATTGTTACCAGAATGAGCCAGTATTTTCAAAGTTATGATAAGGCAGTATCTTAATGCCATAATAATTTTCTAACCTTAAAGGAGGAAATAAGTATGATATCTTAAAAGAAACCTGGTAAACATTTGCTCTTAAAAAGCAAACCATTTAATAAATGTTAAGTCATAAAAGTAAAAGGTCAAATTAAATTAAGGCTTCTCCTTATAACAGGTTAATATTTTTTCCTTAGTGTTCTCTTTAAAAGTAAATGTAGTGTACTGATCATTATGCAAATTTAGCTACTTAGTTTTTGCATATTTGAAAACTTACTCTTGCATTTTTACCTTCAGTGTTGATCTCTTCTGTTTTAAACCACTGTGAAGATGTTGCAGAATGTTACCAGACAGTTATGTTTAACTGAGATGTGAATAAAATTCAGTGAAGACCAAAGTGATTCTGATGTATAGCTTATGAAGTACCTTAGGACTGCATAAGAGAAAGGACTGGCAAAATAGCTAGCTTGGTGCATATGACCAGCAAGAGTGGACCAAGGAAATATGCTCTAAACAAGCCATGTACAGCAGACTGGTCACTGCTGGGTAATAAAACTATGGAGAAAAAAACCCCTTTTATTTAAAAATTGATATAAAACTTTATTTCATGTTTAAAATTTTACCCTCAGAATTTCTCAGGGGTCATCAAATCTTCAAAATATTTCTCTACTTTGTGCTATCTTTGTAGAGACTGACA
Source organism: Poliocrania exsul (assembly GCA_035041345.1). Lineage (NCBI taxonomy): Eukaryota > Metazoa > Chordata > Aves > Passeriformes > Thamnophilidae > Poliocrania > Poliocrania exsul. The sequence continues at coordinate 82,397,105 of JAWWLZ010000082.1, read as the reverse complement.
AGTTTCTTCTCTCAGTTACTTATCTAAAAATTATTCAAAATAATGCAAGGGACAAGATTAAAAACAGGATTTAAATTGAAGAAAAACTGCTCAGAAATGAAAGCTGATACCTGGCTGTGAAAGTGCTGCTAATTTTCAGTCTACAAGTAGGAGAAAAATAGCAGAATAGAGTGTTATTTCAACACAATTGTAACCCCCAGTGCATATAAATCAGAGACTTTTGGAAACTGAAAGTAGTAGGAATAACAGCAGTGGAAAGCTTTGAAAGAAGAGACACAGGAAGGAAATATGGTCACAATAGAGGCTTCAGATAATACCCACACACTGGGATAGAAAGAAAAATAAATAAACAAACTTCCCTTATGAAATCAGTAGGACCACAAGTAAAGGTTACATGTTATTAAAAAAAAATTCTGAGAATTCATGGAATATTTATTTAGACTACATGAGAATCATAAGGTAGAATAGCTTTGAAGACACAGTTAGAGTTTCACTTGGGAGACACAAGTGACTGATAGCAGTTAGTGAACTTAATACAGTTTTAACAGCTGTAGTGGCTCAAGCCAAAGGCCGTGTTTTGTGCTATATCCAGCAGCATCCCCAAGTGAATGGCTTGAAAAAAAGAAGAGCAGGACAAGGTTATAATACGACACTTCTGTCTAATGCTAATTTCATGCTCCAGCTATTTTCGCTTTCGAAATCTCATGAGTCTATTCTGAGTTCTATTAATTTGCAACTCACCACAAATTTCTCTTCCATAAACCTTTTTAGTCTCCCAGTCAACCAATCTACATGAACTTCTTGCATCCACATTAGTTTTGGAAAGGTCTTACGCACCTACTCTAATCTATTTTGAAATGTGTTCATTCCTACTGGATCAATTTGACTCCTCTTGTTTCCTGCACTGGAAAACAAAGTGAACAATTTCTGTCTGTCTTACTTTATACCACTTCCAATTTTATTTTCCTCTGTAATTTCTCCTTTCAGTTATTTTTTGTTCCACAAGGAAAAATGGCAAGTGGCTCCATAGGTCATATACAGAAATCATAAATAAGAGACATTTTCTAATAAAATAAAAACATATTTAGAAAGTGTTAAAGTTTTCTAATGTGTGAAAAAATGTAAAGTACAATTAATTGTATGGCATGATTATAAATTTAGCACGTTCCAAAATAACTGGAGAGACATGTGACATGTTCATAGAGATTTAGCCAGGTAAATATGTTGATTTCATTGGTTATATGTAAAGTTTTATGTGATAATTTCTGTCCTTTTACCATGCAGAATTGAGCAAGTAATGAAGAGTGCTTTCTTTTTGTCTCTGCTTCCCTTTAGTGTTATATAGCTTGACTAGTGCCATGGAACTGGGTTAAGTACAGAGGCAATTGATTGTTGAGCTAATCAACTTTCTCATAAGATGAACTGGAGTATTTTGTATTTAATTTTTCATCTCTTCCAAACCATTTGTAATAGGTTTGTTGTTATCACAGTTTTCCATATCCTCTGCTTTTTGTCCCTTCACTACTGAACTACCAGTCTTTTTTTATCTGTCTCTTTATCTATCTATCTATCATCTATCTATCTATCTATCTATCTATCTATCTATCTATCTATCTATCTATCTATCTATCTATCTATTTATTTTATTATTTTATTTTATACAGGCTGGACTCTTTATTTTTGTACTTTTTCACTCCTATCAGTTTGAGGCTGTTTAGGTATTTTCCCCAAGCTATTTAAGACCATCATTATCACTGCTCATAATGACTGAAAAAAGTTCAACCCCCTGTTACAATAGTATAGGAGGCATTTTACAGTGCCCGCCATTTACCACTATAAAATCAGCTTCAGAACAGATTGTAAGAGAAGAATTTGAACCTCATAAACCTCCTACCAGCTAAAAACTTCTCTCTTATCATTATTGGAGTTCCTTACCTAACCAAGGAAAACCTGTCATTCAAAGACATCAGAATTTATGTATCAAGACTAAATTCTAAATGTATCCAGTTCCCTATTTCTTCTAAATACCTTTTCTTGACTAGCAATACTTTTGGGATTAAGTATTTAATTTGGTCACTGCATTATTTGAAAGACTTCTTTCTCATATCTTTCCTCTTCTCTTATGAAAGGATTGTTCTATATTGATAAGATTCCCTCATTGACAAAAAAGTCCAGCTCTAGCTGGCTTTTGAGCTCTGAAATCTTAGTTCTTGAGAGGCTTCTAGGAAGGTTTAGTATTGCTACTCTCATTTTTAAAAGGCAGAGTTCTAAAAAAAAAACAGTCTTAATTTCTCTTTCTGCCCTGACACTGACTGTTTTCTCACCCCAGCTACCTATGCAAACAACCCTACTCATTTCCACCCAGGGACAAATATTTCTAGTCAAGAGACATATCAAGCCTTTTGCTTCCCTTTTTATTTTTTCCTGCTTACGAAGACATAAAGAACTGAACTGAAAAATAAATGCATGAATAACTAAACATTCAGAGGATCTAGCAACAAATCACTCTGAAGGAAAGCAATACAGAGAAGAAAACTGAAAAGAACCATCATGCTTATCAGTAGTCAGTGACAGGCAGTGATCAGGGAAACAATAACTTGTTTGATGTAGTCAAGTAGGTGCATGGCAACATCTGTGCAAACATTGTTAGTTTGCTTCTGTGATTTTTACTTATGAAGGCTGAGTTTCATAGATGACCAATTCGTTAACCAGTCTCCATTATATTTTAACACCAGAAACTATCTTGAGAAATGTTAGGGAAACATTGTGGCCGGATGAAATTAAATGCCCTTTTTTTTTTTCCTTTTTGAAAGTTGTTGTCAGTTAATGTAAAGAAACAAGAATCCAGAACCTGAGACACCTTCCACTTGTGTGGTCTAGAGCCAAGTGGTCCACAACTCTGACATTGACAAAGGTGGAGGTTGCCTGTTTTGGTGCTAGTTGGGGACTAGCTTAATCTGAGATTGTACTTTAAAGTAAATTCCTGGATTGCTTAAACAATGCCTACATTTTCCTAGAATTAATCCAGAAAGAAGACACTGTTTATGAAGTGTCTCATACATGACTGAGTCACTTGCTTCTGAGATCCAACAATGCACTCAAGAACCTTAGACACAACCATAAAGGACTCATTGAAATTAAAGTCAGACACATGTTAACACACACATTCAGCACCTAAGAATAAGTGAGAAGATGGTTAATCCTTTTCTTTTCTTTTTTTTTTCACTCTTCCTTTCCAGAACAAGGATAGCTGTGATAGGTTGTTCCCAGCTGGTCGCCAAACTCACATTCAGCCACTCTCCCTCCCCCTCCTCAGTCAGATAGCGGAAGAAGAAGAATAGGAATGTGAATCACTTTGGATCAATATGGAGACAGGAAGATCACCTATCATTTACCACTGTGGACCAAACAGACTTGATTTGTAGTGAATAAATTTATTGTCAATGAAAATAAACATGCAGTTACTGATTTGGGTACTGGAAGGAAAAGAACAATAAACCACTTGCACACTTAAGAAAAACACTTTTCCCTCCTCTTTTTCCCATACTCATCTTCACTCCAAATTCCTCTCTTTCCTCCTTTGTTATTGTTATAGGTTTACATTCAGCCTCTATATGAGGCAATGCACCATGGAAGGTTGGGGTATATGTATGTGTGTGAGACTTACGGTAAGCACATAGTGTATATAGTGTTTTCCTTCTGCCATTCCTTGCTTTTAACTTTTTTTCTTTTTTTTTTTTCTTTTTTTTTTCTGCCCTAGTGTGAAGTCTCCACAGGCTGTAATCCCTTCAGGTAAGTGCCTGTTCTTTCATGGAGAGCCTCCTCCTCCTATGACTTTGTTGTTCCTTATCTTTTGTTCTTTCCTCCTTTTCCTCCCCAGCATTGTCTGACCTGTCTTAAATATGTTTTCTCAGAGGAACCAAACACACAGCTGATCTCTTGCAAACCAGTGGCACTGATTGTGTCTGGTGCAAGGTAGTCCTCAATTGCTTTTCACAGAGGCCACCAATGCAGACGCTCAACTACCAAAGCAAGTCTTGTCATTTAGTCTCATTCTAAGAGCAAGGGAAGCAATATTTCCTAACACACAAGAAGATGGTCTTTATAGAAGAAAGATTAGGAGAAAAGTATGCCCTAAAAGGGTATTGATCTACTTTACCCTTATTATTAGCAGCAGCAAGTCCAGTTCTCCAACTTTTCCTTTTTTCTCTCTCTCAGAATTGATCCTTATTTTCAAAAGTAAATGGAGCTTGTTTGTTCCTAGTTTTAGGAGCTTCTATGTTGGTGATATTTTAAACAATCTGATATTTTACAATGGAGAAAAAGTGTCTTAGTAAATTCTAATCAGGCCTCTTAAAGCTGACACCAAAAGGTAGACTATGATTTAAAGCTTTGCTTTGTTTTCTTCTTAATGCCATTTCTCTGTAATCTAGGCAAACAAATCATAATTTTACATGCCATTTCAACAGACAGTATGTTCTTTGTACCAGTGCAGCAGAGAAAAGCACCTGAGCTCAGGTTGAGCTACCTTCACTTATTCAAGGTGGGTTTTTTTTTTGTTTGGTTTGATTTTGTTTTGATTTAAGTGAATATGTCTTACAGCATGTGAATACTTAGAATTCCAGCTTGGTACTTCTGTGAAAAAAGTCAACAGGAAGTGGCTGATACAGGAACCAGCTATTTTTACGTAAAACTCCTGAAGTGGAATATAATTTTAAGTCTTCTCTGCATTTTTATTTCTGAAGCTGTTTGCCAGGCTTGAATGATACATGATTAATAATTGAGCACACCATATTTATACATTCCTTTACAATAGATGCCTGAGAAGAAAACAGAAAATTAAGGGGGCGGGGAGGAAAAGGCAAAAATACACTTCTATGGTAGATCCTGCCAGAAAGGCATCAGCTTGTAGTGATGATAACTTTTCCGCCAAGTGATGATAACTTTTCTGCCAATCTACATGTATTTAATCTTTATGTATTACATTCTACGTTTCTTCATTTCATGCATGTCTCATTCTCACTTGCTCAAATGAATCAGTAGAAAGGTTTTTGTAACTGCATTAGTGTTAAGGCTAGACTGCCTATTTCTGCTAAAATATGTGCTGTTAAATGTGGATAGAAGTCAGTTTAAAAGTCAATACGAGGTATGTTTCTCCCCCATAGGGTATTACAAAGCCAGAAGAATGGCCCAATATCTTTGGCTGAGTTGACACTTCTATGTTTTCTCAGCATGTGACAATTGTTTGCTTGTACTTCCAATCCCAGCAAAATAATATTGTCAATCAACTTTGTTACAACATCTTATGAATTTTAAAATCAAGTGTCTCAGCTATACTGCCTTAAAGTGTAGTGCTAATGCTCTGATTATGATATATTGAAGTAATTGCCACATTTACCTTTCTCCCCGCTAAGAATTGCAGACAGTAAATTATTTATAAATTACCAAAATCTTCCTTTTGGAACTTAAAAAGCTTCTACCATACAAGGCTATGAAAACATTATTGTTTTCACAGTTCTCTTCAAATGAAAATAGGAGCTATAGTGTAAAAAAATTGAAAATCTTGAAAAAAGACTATTAGAAGGAAGTCTAAAAGGGCATGCCACAGCATGACAGTCTGAGCAATTGCCACAGTACTGTCTGCGTTCCCAGGCAGAAAAATCTCTGAAATCTCTGCACTGTCCATTTCTGCAGCATGTAATGGGATCCACCTAGTTCTGTATTTAGTGTTCAGCAGTAGCCATATCCATATGCTTTTCAGAGATAGGCAGAAATATTCTCCTGGAATAATTTGCTCATGGAATTATATGTCTAAAGGTTATTTTATTTCTTAACAGTAGTAGATGTTTATTACCTCTAATTTTAAAACATGAAGATTTATACTCACAGAATTATAGAATAATTTATTTTGGAAAGAACCTTTAAGATCATTGAGTCTAGCCATTAACCTAACAAATCAAGTCCCCTACTAAATCATGTCCCTAAGTGCAACATCTAAATGTCTTTCAAATATCTCCAGGGATAGTGACTCAACCACTTCTCTGAACAGCCTGTTCCAATGCTTGGCAACCCTTTTGGAAAAGTAATTTTTAATAATATCCAATAATAATATCCAATCTATCCTTTTTGGCATATGTTACGATAAGTCTTTCTGAACAGTATCTCTAATATGACTTGTATATAACAAACTCAGAGTCTTATATGGTGTCTTTCTTTTCCTAAGGAAAGCTTGATTTTATTTGTCCAGTAAATATACCTGAAGGCCCTCATACTTCCATACAACTGTCTGCAATTTTTTTTTGTGTTACATATTTCTGAGGACTACCAAAAGCCTAATCTGATTAAAAAGAAAAAGTGGATAAAATAAAAAATTCACTGCAGATATATGTCTCCAGGGTAGAATTGAAATTACTGCTGTCAGCTACTTATCAGTAGGAAAAGTGTGAAGAAAACAGAGGTCTTCCATCTGCTTCATCCATCTGCTGAGAAAAGGAACTGTTACCATTACCAGGTCTGTCTCTATAATTCTGTCTTTTCTGTGTACATTTTCATGACTAATGTCTTAAATACCTGTATTGTTTACCTTTACAGATAAGCATACAAAATAACATTTAATTTATCAAATTAAAAGCAACTCTAAGGTTACTATTTTTTGAAACAAATACATACTAGAGCATAATCCCCAAATCCCTACTTAAATGTAATGACTATAAATCAGTGGTTCTTTAAAGAGTTTGGTTTAGTATTAGATATACTTAATTATTCATATTTAATATTGTTTGGAGTGAGGATTTTGGCACAATATGCCACTTGGGCTTCTCTTTATTTGCTTATATTCTATTTCGATGTTGACATACTTTTCAAAAGTGAAAGAAATAAAGTTGAGATGTAAAATTCAGGTCAAATAGTATTCTCCAAGTCCATATGTGGAGGTTATTGGTGAGGAGAGCAGTTTTCTTGAATGTCTGTATTAGAAGAGTCAATCACAAACACAGAAAGTAAGGGAGACTCCTGAGGAATTTTGTTCAATATTCTTTATTTTCCAGTATTCGATATTTTATTTGTCCTATGGGTTAGGAGCTTTAGAAAGGGAAAAACTTTTCTAGTTACAGAGATTCCACCAGACATTGGAGCAGCCCATGTCTATCAGGTCCAGGTATTCAGCATTTCTAGAATCCAGACAATGCCAGATATTCTGCTCTTATGAACAGTACTGTTGTGTAAACTCAATATGTCCTGTGGTTTGCATGCAGTATTACATGCATTATTTCTGCTGCTGCATGTGTATAATAAGTTCTTTCAAAACTTATTCCCTTGCCAAGTTCAAGAAGTGTACTGGAAAGGTTAAAGACAAAGATCAGATCAGCATGACCAGAATCCCTCCAGGCCTCACTTCCTTTCTCCAGCATTTTGTATTCCTGATTAGAATGAAATCCAGGCTAGGAGATTTTTAATGCAATTAGTTCTGGCACATACACAGCCTTAGAATACTATAGGGTGACTTTTAAAGCCTGTTCTGTTAGGTCAAGTGCAAAGAACAATTAAAAAAGAAAAAAACCAAAACAAAAACAAAAAACCCCAACCAACCAACCAAACAAACAAACAAAAAACATGACCCAAACCCAAACAAATTATCTACATAATTTATATAAACATTGCCTCACTGTTTTAAAAGAAAATTACCTAAGGGATGCAACAAGATTTTTTTCGCTGAAAAAGCTAAAAATAGTAAAAAAGAAATAAAAGTAGGTATAGAAAATTACTGTTCTGTAATGTATATTAACCTCTCAAGTCCCCTCATCATTAATAATCAAATGTGAGGCAGAGATGGTGGAATGGAAACACCTGACAGTGTCTGGGATTCTCATTGTGCAATTGCAAAAGGTGGACAAAACCTTTCTCTCTTCAAAACCCTAACTACAAGACTTTTTTCAAATTAGCTAGAAGAGTAATAGTTTTGGAAGAAAAACTTTTGCATTTTGCTAGAAAAATTTCTTTTAATTTCATTGAATGTTTTACCTTCTTGCAAAGTTATAGCAGTGGTTTGGTTTATTAGTCCCTGTGAAAGTTTTTCATTGTTGGCGATTGCAGAGAAACAGAAGGAATTGTGCCTTCTATTTTCTCTCTTTTGCATAGGATTTAAATCAGTAGGTGAAACAATTAGGATCCACCTTTCCCTGTCCTTTTTAAAGTGCTTAGCCCCATTGAGTAAATGAAATATACAAACAAAAATAATGTATCTTGTGCCCAAATCACCAAAGAAAAAGACATTAAGGTGGTTTAGTAAACAGGTTGACATTTATTTTTAATAAAGTGTGGATTTGTTCTTTTCTATTATGATGAAAAAACAACATTTTTAAAACCTGAACCAGCGTTTATTAACATCCAAAAACTGAAGTGTATTGTCGGTGATCAGAAAAACTGACACCTGTTTTTTTCAAGAAGTATAGTTGCCAGTGATTTAAAGGGTCTGTTAAATCAATTAATATAGAAAACAATCAGCAGCAATGAACATAGTCTTCTACCAGAAGTAGCAAAAGAAGTAATTGTCTCCTTCTTTCTCAATTGAATATACAAGGATATTATATATAATATATATAACTTTGCTTAAAAATCTAAATCCCATATAATCTGAAAAGTTATAGTTATACAAGTCATTTAAACTATGACCTTGCTTCTTCAAAATTTTAAATTAAATAGTTTATTTTAAGTAGCTAGTTGACAGACCCAATCTTTTCTCATTTTTCAAGTTCATGGCATATAACAAGAAAGGAATTAATAGTCTATTATGTACATTTTGGCTTCCTTATGAGCTGTCACTCAGTAAATAGTCTCATATACACATGAGACTTCTTTCTCTGCTGTATTGTTAATGTAGAGAAGCATTTCAACAAGTGAAAAATTAATTTGCCCTATCTGAAGACCATCTCTACTATTAGCATGATATAGTGGAAATTCAAATTATATATGTATATACGTATTTTGTGATGATAGAACACTGCAAACATTTAAATTATTGTAAAATGAAAAGATTATTTCACTCCTTGCTTTTCCTCCCCAGATTCTGTCATATCAAAGATGACATTATTTTGTCCTCTGTCATCTTGTAAGAAGTAATGAAATATATAGTCTTGTCTGGGTTTTAGATTGAAATGTTGGCGAAAAAAGAATATTACAAAAAAGAGAAAATTACATAAACTGCTATTAAACTTGACTCTCAAAAAAGCACATCTCTGTTTCTTTGCAAGCATCTTAACCAGTTGATTGATTCATTGTTACAGACAAATTTAACTTTCTTCTTGCATTGTTTGACTGAAGAGCACTAGAAAGAATATGTATAATCTTTCAACTATGTCAATGGATGTGCAAACTCCATGACTATGAAATCAAATCAATATTTAGGAAGCTCAGAAAAAGAGACTGAAGGCATTTATGGTGAGTTGCATTAAGCAATTTAGTGTGTGCTTGGCATTGTTTAGCTGAGCTAATCATGAACATTAACCTTTAAAAATGTATATTACAAAGTATGATGATCCCATTATTGGCTCTAATGCTTTTAACTCTATAAACAACACTTGACATTTGCCAATAGTACTGTCACGGACAAATGTTCCCATACCCTACTAATGACAAAGGTCTTCTTTTTTTTTTTTTTTTTTTTTTTTTTGAGGAAGGGGGGGCGGAGGAGGAGGAGGAAGGAACCAAAGATTGACAGCAATGCAGTCTTTTTTTTTTGTATTTTTTTTCTTTTTCAGTGATGAATTAAATCATGAATTATGATATCACTATAAAGATCATTAGAAGTTAATTGTTTATCACTGAAAAATATTATCCAAGTATTCAGATTTGCTCACTGTTCTTCCTTTTACTTGAATGAAGCAAAAACACTTTAAGGAATGAATGTGAGAAAAACGCCTTCTAGGCCATGTTCTGGTCCTAAATTGCAGCAGCACTGGATAATGTGCATAAGTATGAACCTCCAAGCAGTCCTATCACACTTGCCATGGTGTCTCATGTGTTTATACCTACTTCTGATCTTTGTCTTCAGGTACTACTATAATAGAAATATTCAATATTGGGAACGAAAAAGAAGTAACAGTAACTCATGATAGATTCAGCATATACCATTCACATTTTCTAGTACCTTACTCAATAGGAGCTCTGAGAAACATCAATCTTAAATTAATCTTCCAAACTTTTTGAATTCTATGGTTTCAGCAACCCTTATGCTCCACAAATTTCTTTGAAGAATCTACAAAGGCAATTAAGAAAGGAAAGATCCAACATGTTATGTAGCAATTTGTATGCATGAAATTCCAGAACTTAAAGGAATATTGGTAACCATAGATAAGGAGAATTTTTGAGACAGGTTCTATTGCAGTACTAATCCTTGATAGTAGTATAAAAATGGCATAGATCTTTTATTTTCATGTGATACAAAAGCTGTCATTGACATTTAATGGGGTCAGAATATGCTTCATTAAGACTGATGGCATATCAGATATCAAAGTTTGTGAGTGTAGATGGCATATACTTTGAAATAGAGAAGTGTTTCATACTCACCCATGCTTATTCTTCTAATAAAACCAAAAACTGTTGGAATGTTCTCAAAAAAGTCACATACACAATGAGGCCTCATGGACACCAAGTGAGAAGCATAAGTAATGTAAATGACCACCTCAAAACTGGGCTGATTTTGTAGAAAAGTTAAGGACATTGGGTTGAGAGATTTTATCACAGCTAGATGTGGATTGTCTTTACCTAACTTATGAGGAGCTCTTAAGGACATAATTAAGCCATTTTTTATCTATTAGCATTAAAGTCAAACTAGAACTGCATCAGGCAAAAAATGGCAGTAGTTGGAGTTCTATACCAAATATTATTCATAACTAAATTCTTAGAAAAAAAGAGACTACTGAAGCTTAGCTTCCATTTTGAGAATTTCTAGGAGCTTCAGGTAGATTCTCAATTTGAAGAATGGCTGTTAAGACACAGTATAAAATTTAGAAATGCAATAGTTGTTTCTATTGGGAGATGTTGCTGCTGCATCCACACAGATTGGCATAAACTCTAAAGATCTGGATCTGCAATCAGAAAGGCCTCATCTTAAGAATTGGTGTGCCCTTTGAGGAGAGAGGAAAGAGGACAATTATTGTATCCCCTTAGCATCTCGTGCAAGATTCAAAGGCTTTACAAGAGTCATACAGATTTCTTCTGTCCTTTTTTTGCTGACACTGTTGAATGATAGCAGATCATAATATGGCACTTTCTTTGGTAATGTCTTCTGACTTGCACCACACTAGGCCAAGTGGTCCAGAATTCTGCTTTTAATTTCAACTGGTTCTTTAATCTGGATCCCTAGCACATGGTGATTTATATCCAAGCAGCTAACAGCATAAAGCAAAACACAGTATCAGTTTAACATAGTTACAACTTTAACATTGTGAGGCTAAACTGCTTTGCAAAATGCCATGTCACTGTGGGTAGTCTATATATAGACTCTGTGCATACATGGGATATTCATACAAGATATATGGATACAGTAAACAAATGAAACATGTAACATTAAGCATTTGGTTCCAGTTAAGACCAATGGAAACTGAAGTTTCCAAGCTCCAGGCAGGAGGTTGTCATATCATTCAGTCACAGTTATCCATTTCATGAGGAATATGTAGATTTCTCTCCAGAGTTCTCAAAGTTTGGTTCCATAGATGTGTTAATGAAATGAGAATTCAAAAAGCTCTGACTCTTGACTTTTTTTTTTCTTTATGTTCTCTCTGATTCATAATATTGGTTTTGATTCAGAACATTTTAATGAGGTCTGTTTTTAATTTCTTTGTCAGTAGGCTGTTATTACTATGGAACAAAACTTTTTCAATACACAACATGCAAACTGGGTCATAACTGTTAAGTCAAAATAGAATTTTTTTTCCCCTTTTCCTCCTGACAGTTATTCCTGATTTTTCTGTATTAGACCAATCATCTACTTTCTGTTACTGTTAAGACTTGTCTAAAATCAAAGAAAGACTGACCATTTCCAGTCACACTTAAAATACAGAATGTATGGGAAATTAGATCTACACAAATATGTTATCCTCTGTCAAAGTGTCAGTGTTCCGAAGCATTGACTCTATGCCACTAAATGGTCTTTACCTTTTGAAAGTCGTGGGGGAAGACTTCAGTTATGAGTGTTTTGAGATAAAATGCTAGGCCTGTAGACCACAGACTGGTGAGATATTAAACACTCTTTTTTAGTTTCATCTACATTCCTTACAAAGTGAGGAGAAATCACACATCTGACCACACTGCAGCTACTTAATGCTGCTGTAAATAGATCATAATAAGCATGTGGTGCATGTGATTGTCTGTGATGATAAATGAAAGGGTGTGAATTTTTCAGCATCATTGGAAAGAGGGGAACAAGAAAAAAACCTTCCTGATTGCAGCTGCAAATGGTAGAAATTTTTCCTTCCTGCATTAATGAATGTAATTCATGTAATGCATATTACATCATTCAACAGCAAAATTCTCATGTTCATTTAACAGACAAAAAGTATTTTAATTAAGAATACCAATGAGCAATGAAAATCCACTTCCAGAAAAAGCAAAGAAAGACACTTCTTTGGCCATGTAGAAGGACCTGTGATGTGAATATAGTTTATCAGTGTAATAAATTCACTTTTCTATAACCTTTTACCAAAAGAACCTCCTTTAAGTCATGTTCCAGTTTATTTGCCTGTTTTCTCTTTCTAACCTTTCTTTACCTGCAGTATTTGACTGCAAACCTGCACTTTACAGTGTCTGGTGATCAAATCACTTCATCTCCTATAAACACCACAAAGTAAAAAAGCTTTCAGCATCTGAACTCCAACACAACATACAAACTAAAATAATTCATTGTCAAGAGACCATAACAAATTTTAATGTGCATTTACAGAGTAAACAGAGGGATGAATGGGGTCAAACCAGTCAAAGTGAAGATATGTATTACAAAATTCACACATTACTGAAGTAAAAAACTAAAAAGTGATGTTTTGTCATAAAAGGAAATAAAGATGTCTCTTGGTGGCACGACATATAGATAATATTAAAAACTGGCTTGCATGAGGACCAAAGTATGTCTACTCTGAAGTTATATCACACAGACCGTAAGCAATTTACAGAATTTAAGTTAGTTTTGCATATACAGGAGTTGCAAAATTAGAGAAAACACACTGAAATATAGAACACGCACACACAAAAAAAAGATGTATATATATATAAACCTCCACACAATTATCAGGGGTTGGCCTAAGTCTGTAATTGCCACCATTGAACAAGAAACAAACAAAAAGACAGGAAGAAAACCTCACAGGGGAAAAGAATAATGTATGAAAAGGGGGAAAAAAGTCGAACCAAAACAAAAAAGAAAAGTCAAAAGAAAAACACGTTCATTTTTTTCCCAGAAATAATGTCCCCTAGTCTGCTGAGCTGCTTTGTAGAATTTATTTTCTCCTCCCTATTACTCATGCCAAAAAAAAAAAAAAAAAGAAAAAAAGAAAAAAAAGGGTTTTTATAAAATTTGTGTGTATTTTATTTGGGTTGATGTTAAATCACTGTAGTTTTTTTCATAATTTGGCCTCTTTTTGCTTCCAGGCTGGAATGGTTCTTTCAGTGTAGGAAACCAAATGTCATCCATGGTTAATTCTGTTATACTGATGACTCGCAGGCCAACCCCTGAGAAGTCAAGGATGAGGCTTCTCCTTGCCGAAAGAAAAGGAAACTAGGTCTTGCTGTTACAAAATGTTTGATTACATCACATCAGGTCTCTTCAAATAAAATATCAGTGATACGCCAAACAAAATAAGATATATCAAGAAATCATGTGGTATCCTCTTCTTTTTTATAATATTTATTTTATTTTATTTTATTTATTTAGCAATTTTGTTTGTACTTCCTGAAGACGGTGCTCCTTGTGTAGAGATTTAGAGTACATTGGGTGCAGAGTGGTGGTTGGAGGTTAGGGTCAACTTTGCTGTCCGCTCCATGGATTTTACAGGCGATTTGCTCTTTGCTTTAAGAAGAGAAAGTGATATTGGAAAAAGTCAGCACTTTTAGATTAAAGCAAAGCACCCTTCACAAAGCCACAAACAAGAAGCAGGACAGAAAGTCCATGGCTTGTAGCTATCCTCGCACCTGCGGAAGAAGTTATAAGATATTCGCTCATCTTGCAGATTTCCAATGCTCCTTATAAGGCTGTTTTAAACATACACATTTATATATTTAATTAGCTTGCCAGGTTGGCTCTGGTGCCCATGAATGTCTTGGCATGCACTGCAAATAACAACACATACAAAGTATTTCAGTCCCAGGGAGGTTTTTTGGTTTGCTTTGTTTTTCTTTTTTTTTTTCTCTTGTCTGTCTTTTTAAACAACGTTACCCAGTGAAACCATATACTAGGAGGAAAAAACCCAAACACCCTCCATATCAGAGTGTTCTTTACAAAATCATTTCCAGCATCACATCGTCAACTGCTAACAACAATATCATGTGTTTTCTTGTAAACCAGAGGAGATACTGGCAAATGTCTGTGCTATTTACAAGGGGGAAACAGATTGCCAAAATATTTGGATTATTTATTTTTGAGAAACTATATTAACCAGATTTTTTTCCTTTTTAAAAAGCTGTGAAAACAATGGTACATAAATTATTTCTAAAAAATGTGACTTTATATTTAAGCATGCTAGCAACAAAAAAACCATTCAGGGCAAGACTAATTAAACTGAAATGTTTGCATACCAAGATTATAAGCATTTAGATGTCTTACATTCCAAGTGTCAGTGCTTGATAACTCTCTATATCATGTAGAGTCACATTCAGAATTTGAAACATATTACTTGAGGTGAAAATTATAATTTTTTAATTTGGTTATGCTATAAATAGTTCTGATTATAACAGGTTAATGCATGATCAATAGATTTTATATGTGATGTATATTTGAAAAGTATTAATGTTATTGATAGTTACAGATATCAGTTGTATAACAAAGTAATAATGGTGCTATAAGCAGTCTATGATAATGATGGACATGTAATAAATAGCTATTTAAAAAAATTTATTAATCATGTATAAGCTATTTTGTAACGAATTCATTGTTAAACAGAATGATGAATTTCATTGCAGCCACAAAGACCACATTTGTCTTCTCACCAAGAATATACACAATGAAAGCAAAAAGAACTCAAGGCAAATGCTCACTTTTTAAAGTTTGTAGATATTTATGACCAACATCCCATTCTGTATCTGCTAACTATATTTATAAATTAAGTAAGAAGCATTTCTGTTCCTGTGTTTAGTATTTTTTTCCCCCTAAAAAATGGGAATTAAACTAAAGTCCAGATTTTAGATGGACACTGCTTACTTCGGTAAATACATGGTGTGAGATGTTGCATACATAGTGGTTGCCATAACACACTCAGTCCTCTGTCACATACACAAGACCTTCTAAGTAAAAGTGATACTTCAGTTATCCATGTGTGAACTGAATCTTTAAATGAATATTAACTTTTAAATGGAAATAAGGCTCAAAGACAATGAGATTTTTCGAAGTCCATGGGAACTCTGAGCTTAGTTCCTGCTAAACAAAGACAGGAGTGGGAAGCCTACTTTCCTCTCACTTATGTGGTAATGCTACCTGTACTACACTGCAGTACTTTGCTTCTCAAAACATTTGCTCTTCATTAGGAACAAGCAAACACACACCAAATTTGCTGTAACTTTGTCCTATGGGTTGTTCTCACACAGGTAGTATTTACAAACTTAAACTAAAGGGTTGAGGTCAATGTCTGCTTTTGGTTTTATGCAGCATGGATTTGTTCTCTTTTTCATATAAGGTGTAGAACTGGTCATTTGACAGATTTTTATGAGAGCTTTTCTTTCCATAACAAGGATAGCAGACATTAGTTAGAGAACCTTTGTTAGTGTTAGGTCATTTCCTGATGTATTGAATTATTTTTACTTGTTTTATTCCATTTAAATGTCTTTTTTTGATTGAGCTAGAGAAATACATGGTTCAATACTGCTCTAAAGAGGTCTTTGGAGATACATTTCCTCTGCCCAAAATATATATATAATTCAGCTATGAAAAATCTCATGGATATTTTTTAAAAGAGCTTTTTAAACAATTGATAGTGTTGTAATTTGAGAATTTGAAAACTTTAATGTGTGGAAGAGAAACAATATGGTATAAGTTTGACTTAAAATATTTCGCAGTGGAAAAAGCAGCACCATAACATTTATAGGCAAAACATTCTTTGATTTTGTTTTGCTTTTTTCAATATGACAGTCTGTAGATCCCCAGATTAGGGGCTAATGTATAATACATATCCATGATAACCTTTTATTTTATAATGTTCAGTTTCTACATAATCATGATCTCCCTCCAATTCACATCACATGATCTACATGCATGTTCTTCTCTAAACAACAAGTTTGTTTATCTTTCAGGGCATTTAGGTTACAGTACATGCAGTAAGTACAAGTTAAAGTAATTCTGAGCACATGAGAAAAAATAAAGGAAATAGCTACTACAAAATTTCAGCTGCTATGTGAAGAAAGAAGCTATTAAGATTGTTGGAAAAAACTGTCATAGATTTTGCAAGGTTTTGGGCACTGGTCATTATATCCTAATCTGGCTTAATAGTTTCCAAAATGCTGTCTAACCCAAATGGATACATTTTCAGTAATCTATCAGCCCAAGTAAAATTGACTTGTAATATATGGCTATCAGGTGTGCCCTCATCTTTTCAGTGATGCTTTATGAAATAAAATTATACTCAGGTTTCATATTTTTTCCCCAGAGATGTGAAAAAGAATTGTATTCGATCTTTCATGAACACAAGCATTTCTTTAGATTTTGGGAGAGTGAAAGCTGCAAATGTAGAATAAGAACTAAAAGAAGATTTTTTTTTTTATTCTTTTTCTCTTTTTTTTTTCTCTTCTGTAATATTTGCTCATATTTTATTATTTTGTTTTTCATCTTGAAAAAAGATGTGACTAAAAATATTCAGAAATTTCCATTTTGACTTCAAATCTGTGTCATAGCGTGCTTAAATCAGACTCTGTCCCACCATTTATAGACTTATATCGGAGGCAAAGTACAGATCAAAATTCAAATTCAAATATTTTCAAAATTCACATATCTCAATAATTGAAATATCTTGAAAATTCAGGCTATCCAAAATCAGACTTTTTATGCAGATGTGCTTTTAGGGTACCATTCTGGCCAAGACTTGAATAGTATCACTGAACTGGTAAGCAAAGTAATATAAGTTAAAATCTGTCTATCTGGCTGTGGATTTGATAAATTGGTTACTCATTACCTGCCCATTTCAAGCATTATTTTCTAATTTACATAATGAGAACTAAAAGAAATTTTATTGCAGCTCAACAGCACTGGGTAAAACTGGACTGCAATTATGTAACCCTCAAAGACAGTAACTCAGAAGAACCCTGGTACAATATGTATGTATTTTATTTCTACATTGTTAATTAAACTCTACTTGATGTGTGGGTCTGGCTTTCTCACAGTGTCACCTATCAGCCACTGGGAACCAGTTCAATTCTTCCTGTGAGATGTAAATACCCATTCATTGTCTTTATTTGCTGCTACTAACACACTTCCAAAAGAGCAAATGTCCATTAAATACCTAGCTTTCTCCTGTAAACAAATGCTGTATTGCCAAAGGCATGTGATTATAAGTTTTTGTGCAACAGCATGAAAGAGTAGTTCATGCCATTAAAGTGTTTGAAAATGTGTTTTATTAAAATATATGGCTTACTTAAATGTTAGGCATACAGAGTTAAAAATGTGATGGATAGTTATGATCTTAATGCTTAAAATAATAAAAACATCTGTCACAAATGCTGAACCATATTTTATAGCTCACAATGTGTGGACCAAACAGCTAAACATCAATTTTGTTCTGTTAGTTTTAGAACACCTAAGAATAAAATAAAGCCATCAGAAGTTATAAATTCTCAGTAAACCCTAACTGATCAAAAAGGTCGTTTCTCATTATATGCCTGAATGACTATAATCTCTTGATTTCACTAAGGTATGAATCAGACAAAATTTATGGAAAGATAAATGGGATTTTGGGCTGCAAACAGAGAAAAGCAAATGATTGTTGAATAATTTTGCCCATTTATTTTTTGCAACTGGATGAAACACTGAATTGTAAACTAAGCAGCTGCCTCAGGCACTACAATTTTAGCATCTCTTATTTGTAGGAGTACCTTACACAGTTAACCACACTGGGTCTCTGACAGTTTGCATCTGCCAGAATTGAAGTTTAGCAAGTTTAGCATTCCTTGTGCTTTCTAAGGTTTGGGACATCACTGGGATGTAACAGCCTCCTGCATTCTGAGTCTCAATACCTCTCAGAGCCCTTGAAAACTGTCTTCCTACAGTTATGCATAGAAGTAGTGTCCTCTCATATAAATAATGGAAGGAATCTGCAAATTCAACAGCACTTCCTTACTATTTTACTAAACATGTAAGTTTAGTTAGGTTATCCTTGAGTTCCCTTTCATTAGTAACCTACTGCTCAGTGTCTGAGTAGTGTGCTGGTTTTTTGCAGGAGAAGTACAGCCAGTCACACCAAAGTTCATCCTAGATTCTTAGTATATATTACATTATACCAACATATCCCTGCATATACAGGGGGGACAGTATATTCAGGTTGTGCTGAATATTAGTTAATTTTTCAGTTCTTCAGATTTCTGAAATCACAGAGGTGTTGAAACTTTTCATTTTTTCAGGAATTTGTGCTGATGCTTTCCATCTTTAAGTGCCTGGTCTGCTGTTTTACAAGACTTAGCTTTGCTTTATAGTGTTGGATTTTAAATAGTCTTCTTGTCAGCCCCAGTTGAAACTGCATGAAATAATAATTTTGCATTATTTCCATGTAAAATAAGAAAATGTTCATGAGATACCTGCCTTAATTTTACTGGGGACATAAATAAACCGTAAGATTTTTTAAATGACATTTGCAGTTTTATATCCATAAAGATAGGTGAAACCAATTATGGTTGATTCTTTTTAAAGTTTTATTTGAATATGTCTCACACAGGTTTTAAATAAATAATTTTTTTCTCCTTGGCCTATCAATTGCTATCATTCTTATTCCTCTGAATTGCATAAATCATACTTGTATGTATCTCTCCTATAGTGTTGGGATATATATATCCTTTTCCCTCTTCAGGGAAATTACTTCCCATGCATGTTTTAAGGCTCAATCATCTGTGTTTGATTTTGGGGAACTGAATGACAGAAGCCAAGCTATATCATATCCAATGCAGATCCTTTTGCTTAGGCTTTCCACACATCTTTTTCTTAGGCTTTTGTTTCATCTTTTTCCATTGGCTGTCCAGTAATCAACTTAAACTAGTGTGAATTGCTGTTCTGAATTTCTGTTTGGGTTTTTTATGTCTTTGTTTGTTTGGGGATTTTTTTGGTTTTGTTTTTGTTTTGTTTTTTTTTGTTTCTGTGTTTTTGTTTTGGGGTTTTTTGTATTTTTTGGTTTGGTTTGGTTTGGTTTTTGGTTTTTGTTTGTTTGTTTGTTTTCATTTTGAAAGAAAGCTTCTTCTAAATTGACTGAAGTTTGGAATAGGTTACGTCTTGAATTTCCTGGAAGACTACTCAGACTTAACATTCAGTGTGGAGCTCTGTCCATCTGAAGTCTGTTCCTTTTCCGCCATTTATACCCAGAAGAGCAGATGAGGAGGAGAGGTGAGATTCCAGATGGATGATTAATCACTAGCTTTCTCTAGGTGAGGCACTATTCAATCTTGTCATGGGGCAAAATAAACCTCACAACTTTCTGATCCCAGAAAGAGGGGAGAATTTTAGCAGAAACTTGAGCCACAATAACTCCTGAAGCTCTTTCTGGGCTAAGGCAGGTCATAACCTTTAAATTGCTTCTAACTACTCCTAAAGTCATGTTCTAATGAAAACTTATGATGGCAATACTTGGGAAAAGAAAAAACCTGAGAAGAGTTCAAATATAGGTAGCACGTAGGGAAATGACGTTTGGTTTCAGGTAGCAGTTCAGAAAAAGCCATAGTAAATCTATAAAAGGACAACAGATAGCAGTACGAAAGGAGAAAAAAAGAAAGAAGAATGGGACTCTGAGTAACTTCTGGAATTCCACAATGCCAAGATGGACAGAAGTAGAATTAATGTAAACTGGTAAGAACAAACATGGGATTTTACATTCTGACCACTTTCTGCATCAGTCCCTACATTAACTCCTTCCTCGAGAAACAATTAAATCTTGTCATTCTTGTCCTTCTATTGAAACACATCTGAGTCATTGTTCTCTTTTTAATTCTTTAAAAAGTGTTTTTGTTCGTGTCTCACTCTTTACCCTTGTGAGTAGAACCAAGCTCCCTAACTGGGAAATTATGCACTATGAAGAAGCTAAAAGGATCTCTTATGACATTCTCAAAGATGAAAGCAACCTCATCAAAATGATTCAAGCCTGTCATCCTTTTACCTTAAACAGACAGGACGAAGGGGTGAGATACCTAAACATATAATTGAAATGGGACGTTCATCAACATATATAGATTTCCACACTCTTCTGATGAAAATAGCCAAAATTAACTGTTGAGTTTGAACCCAGTTTTTCAGAAAGATGAACTAGATAGTGTACTTGACTTAGTCCATTTTTGGTGTAATTTTTGCTTTCTCCTATGTCCTTTATCCTATAATGCACAACTTCCATTCTCATGAGTGCATTTCCCTCTGATTTCATATACAGCTGTATTTAAATTCTGTTCATAAGTAGTTCAGTATTAAATATTACTTTACATATGAGTATGATTAGGAAATCCTGATACAGTTGTACATTGGCTTCATGAGTATCATTAATTTCTGTTGCAGTTATACTAAGTTTTGTTCAAATGCTTATGCTTCTTTGGAAAATTTTTTAGGCTGTTTTGGTCAGAAAGTGTGTTTAGGTGTCTGGGCAGACAAGTACACTAAAACTCAGCCTCTGAAATTTGAATGTCCTTAACATTTTTATATGATACTCTCCTAAACAAGTTTAGGGTAGTAATGTAGAAATTAGTTATATTCCCATTTGGTGAAATTAAGTGTTGGTGAATTGTCTCTGCAGGTGATATATGGAGTAAAGTGTGTCAAAGTCCTAATAATATTTGAACCTAAAGCACACAGCCTTCAGTTTTAGAAGTCTATATTTTCTTCTAACAGCTGAAAACTTTCTTATGCATATGGTCAACTACTTTAAGTTTCATGTTATCAGACAAGGATATAGTGAGCTCTTGATGTCTCTGAATTGCTCAGTGTCTGTACAATTATGGCTACTTCCATCATTATATATTTACTATATTATGGAAGCTTTTTAATCTTCATACTCAAACTTCCCTACCTTACTTTCATAGGAGAATGACATTCTGCTTGCCTGGGGCTCCCAGTCACAAATATCAAAGCATCAGCCATTTGTAACAGATATCCTAATTTTCTTCCTTCCTTCAGCTGGTGTTTGAGCCTGCAAAGTTTTAAAGTATCTTCACACATGCAAGTAATGCATTAACTTCAGCTGTTTCTATTTCAGTGAGAGAGTACTTTTGGGGAAAAGATTTCTAAAAGAGGTGTTTGCAAATAGTTTGTAAAATACCAGCACTAGCTAGCTATTTAAACAAAACTTGTGTGAGAAGCAGTCCATATGCAGTGCCCATTGCAACAGTTCACAGATGAGGGGGAGGGGTGCAAGCTCAAGCAAATGCAGACCCTAAATTTGATAATTAATTGTTTCAGAACAACTGACAGCATGTTTTGACTGCTCTTATCAGCACTGGACACTGTTCTCTCTCATCTTGTCCTGGAAAACTATGGATAAAAAATTGTCTTTTTGTATTTCCTTAATATGTGACAGAAAAAAAATAAACTAGTGCATTTGTATTTATCTGCATGAAATGGCTGATTCTGATGGAAATGTAGTTTTTTCTGACTGCCCTGTGGTAACCCATCTTCATCCTATACTTGCATATAGTAATTTAGGCTGTTAAAAATTATTGAATTGACTCTTTTAGCAACTGGGTTCTAAGTTGTAACTAAACATGACTCCTACACAAATTGCTCAGCATTTTTGTAATGTATATATAAATGGGTCTGTATTTTATGTATGCCACATTGCAATTAAACTGTTAATGGAGCCATTTCTGAAAGATACCATAACATTACAAGAGTTTTATTTAAATAAAAAAAAAATTGCACTTGTCTTTTTTCTCCTTTGCTTTTTTCACCCTGTTAATTCTTCCATCTATCAGAATAAAAATTTAAGTGGGTGATACTTAAAATTACTCTATCAACTTCAACAGCACCATCATGAAAAACATATACAAAGAGGGTTCTTATAAAACAGACAGAAGCAAAATTATCATTTTTGTAAATATTTCAACATATGATATTTAATCCCTTTTCTTGTTTTTCACACCTGACAATTAGTCTCATATTTGATATACAGTCAACCTGATCTCCTTCTGTTTATACCATTTATATAAGAGTTATTTTCATTGAACTCAGCTCTCATTGGATGAGTCTGTTTTCTTCTGTCTGATTCCTAGATGGTAAGTGTTTTGAGACAGGGACCATTCCTTTGATCCTTTGTTTGCCTGGTGGATAATGCAGTTGTTATAGAGATTAGAAAAATGCCTCTGACTAACGGAAGGTACCTCTGTCTAAGTGCTGTGACTCACAAGCTCTTAATGGGCTTAGCTGGAGCAGTTTGAGATGACAGTGCCTCCATCTCTCCAACTCCCCCTCTTATGGAAATTAAACCCCCAATAGTAGGAGTGATACAAGCAAACCTTATGCCATCTCTTCATTTATCTCAGTTTAACAGCTCTGTGTTTATCAGCTGTCATAGAGGCTTGAAACTTATGCCTCTATGACAATATAGAGCCTTGACACTGTGAACTGTGAAAACTGAGGAGCAGACACCTATTTCCTTCTGCCATTCAGATTTGGGGCAATAACTTCTGATTGAACAAGACAAATACTTCAGGTGGTAACACTTGAAACTGTAAGAGCTAAATCAGTGTCCACAATCCAGTCTTCACCCTTGCTATTGCTGTGCCACAAATATTTTAAAAAATAGGGTATCACAGCTACAGCCACAGTACACTAGTTTCAAAAAGGTTGATTATGAGATTAAAGCTTGGTGTATTTGTTCTAAATACTGTGTGAATTCTATTTTATTCTCATTTTACATTGTTGAATTTTTCTAATTTTATTTCATATTTTTTCAACTTTCTCATTCCAGTTCTCAGATGTGGGAGCAATCACAATAATGAAATATCATTTACTGATATTCAAAGTCTCTTCAGGTAAAAGATGGTCACTGATTAGTAGATATTGTATGTATGGGAATAATTCCACAGAGTACAAAATAGGTAATTGTCCTGTCATTTTGGCAGCGTTTCAGAGAAACACAATTCTATATAGTCATACTATCTAACAGTATTACTCTACTAAAGGGCTTTGCACTATCTGAATGTATAGCTCTTTGTGAGACCTACTCCTACTGATTAATTTATTATTTTTCCTCGACAAAACATCTTGCCTTTTCAACTCTTTTTTTTTTGATTTCACAGAATGAACTGGAGATTGATACACCATCTTCTGTAGATTGTAGAAGTCAGTTTTACTATCCTTATAGCCCTGTGGATCTGATTTGATGGCCAAAATCCTCAATCAGTGTCACAGGCAACAAGAGCAGCTGAGGGAATAACAACAGTAGAAAAAGGACTGGCAGAAGAAGGTAGAAGTAGCATTCAGATTTGCTCTTTGTATTTTTGTTGGTTGATGAACACACATATCGAATGTCTGAAGCACTGCAAATGTGGCTGCGCATCTAACTTTCACATTTTTACTCACAGAACCTTAGGCAGCTTTGTTCCAAGACAGAAGCATTTCACAGTAGATGAGGGAACAAACTTCAGTGAGGTGGATCTGACTGGAACACCCACACAGACAGGATAGCAAGTTGCACTGCCAAATAGTATGATTGCAACTTCCTTATGATAGGGTAAAATGAAGAGTTTGAAGCAAAGTCTTCTCAAGGCTGGCAGAAAGATTATTAGTTGCTTCTCAAATGCCATCTAGCTTTATCATAAACAAAGAAGGATTAATTGATTATTACTGTAGCTGTAAAGTTGGTAATGTGACTAGAATATCTTTGAAGCTTTTGAATTAATCAAATGTAAACTCCCTGCCCATAGAAAAAGAAAATATTAAAGTTGTTGAGCTTTCTAGCTAGTCTGGCCTAAGATTTCAAAGATAAACACTAGAAAAAAAGTTGTTTAAAATTGAAGGAAAAAAACACAGAAAAAACCCTGAAGCAACAAAACCAACCACAAAGAATGCCCTCTCCCCCTGTGTCTGAATGTACTGAAAATAGCAGTTTTCAGGTGTTTTCCCTCCTTTCATTCAGTTCCCAGAAACCTTCCTGAACCCAAACATCTTCAGGTGGTACATTCTGAGCAAGGCTTAGATTCTTCTTCTAATTCACTCTCACTTTAAGAGTAGAAGCAAATTCACCTTCATCTTGATCCTTGAGCCAATTTTTTTGCTGTTGTAAATGAATGAGGTTTTCTAGACTTCAGCAGAGTTGTATCCAATCCAGCCAACAGATAATTGCACCCATTCTTCTACATTTTATGTGATGAAAAGTATTTTCATAATGAAGTAGGGCATCATAGATGGGGAACTTCCACCTTCTCATCTGAAGCAAAAATATCCTCTGCTTTGCTGTATATCTGTCAAGTAACAAATGGATTGTGTTTTGAAGCAAGGAAATCCCATCAGTTACTTCAAGAGCAAGCCCTGTCACATATGTTGCAATCTCTGCTGACCCAGTGCAAGCTGCTGGTTGTGAAGCAATGAAAACCAATTTGAGTGAACTGAAAAACAAATAATACACAGCTTCCTCCCCTCCCCTGTTTTTTCTCTTATTTTCTTCTCTTTCATTCCTGTTTGTGTGGGCAATCTTTCTAGTGGCTATTTACCAATAAAGTTATATCAGGCATGTAGAGAAGAATTACTGTGGTTCTACTACTCAGAGAACTCCTGTGAGGTCTCCTACTAGGTCTTTGTATATGAATTTTGTTCTAAAGGTGAGGTTAGTCTGAAAGGTTCATTTGAAAATAGTTAAAAGAAAGGAAGAGATATGATTAAGAGTATATGCATCAATGACAGATGGACAGTGAAATACACTGGTAACGTTACTAAAAAAATAGGAAAGATCTCAGTGTACATGTGTGTATATAAACTACAATGTAGATGGAGTTTCTTAGGCTTTGTACATTTAGTTTCCACTGTGTCCGTTCTCACACTTTCTTGATTGGTGTCATAGGAGATGAATATATAGTGCAGCATTCAAACACACTCCCTTTTACAGAAATACGAGTTACAGTGGAGCTGTCATATATTTAATTACAAATTCCATTATTATCTCAAGGAATCTTAGAAAATCTATTTTCTATTGTGATTTATTATTACTGCTTAATCATGGGCATAACTAAGGTTGAAAATAATATCTTAGATTTCAGAGAGGATATGTTTGTAACTAAACATACCCAAATACTCAATTTGGTATGGGCATGAGTGACTGAACAACAGTTCAAATTTGTAGAACAAAAAAATGAACACATATTGGTTGGTGAATATTTTCTTTTCTTAGTTTCTGAACCTGTATTTTTATAAGAGTAATAAAAATTATTAGAAATTGACAGTGATATAGTATCAGTGATTGGCAATTGCAACGAGGGACAATTACGAAAAGTACATACCATTTGCTTGTGACAAGAGTTAGAACCGCAGATACACCAAGAAGAGTTTGTTTGTTACTGGGTTTGGATGAACTAAGCACTAGGAAAAGGAGTTTAAGTACTTTTACGCATTTTGTTCTATAAATAAGTATGCAAATATAAGAAATTAAATATAGGCTTTTTGAAAGAAACATAAGGCATTAGTGAGTTAATTCTGCATTGGAAATCGTGGCCTAAAAAAAAAAAAAAAAAAAAAAAGGTTACCTGCTATAAAGACCTTGCATTGTCAAAGAAGTTATTTGGAGCAGATTAGAATTTTTCAAAATAGGCTTACAGTTCCAAGGTCAACAGCTAACTAGTTATTACAGCTACATCAATTAACATGGTTTGAATTTAATACTTTATTTCAGAGAAGCTAAAAAAAGTGGAGCAGCTTCTTTTCAGGAAGAGGGAATCAAAGTGTAGATTTCAAGTGGAAACAGAGAATGCAGCATATGCAGGTTTAAAATGAGATAGTCATTGCATTATCTTCCTGCAAGAACTTCTGAGAACAGCTGAATAGGAATAAAACTGTCACTTGGCTTTTGCTTTAATGTAGTCCTAAGGAAAGAGAGACTGGATTTTTTGCTGTGCCACAATCATAGGAATGGCTGATACCTCCCAACCTTATGGATACTAAGTTTCTAAAAGAGTAACCGAGAAAGCCAAAGACTCTCCTAGTGAAGAAAGTAGCAATGTTGGCTCTCACCTTGGTGGAGGCAAGAGCAGACATTTTGTTCCTTTGCTTTTAGAGGAAACGGAACATAAATGAAAAAGAAAAAACCAGCAACACAGAATTTGTTTATATTGCAGAAGATTCCTAATTGGACAAGATTTTTTTTCTTAAAATAGATTGATAAAAATAGATTCCTAGATTTTGTAGATAAAAATGAAGACAGGAAGGCATGTCATCAGTTTATGAGTATCAACAGATTGATGAAATATGTTTTCATCCTCTTCTTTTCATTCATGCCTGATGATCAGCTTCTCAGTGTCATTTATGATGCCAAGAATCCAGATCATTCTGTCGTAGGTAAGGTACACATTCTCTTTTCAGTTCCTTGCAAATCACTCACTTGCAGCTCTGCCACGATGACAGGAAGTTTTGGCATGGACTTAGGTTAATAGTTGAATTTTTAACTTTATGAAATAAGAAAAAGTTGCTAGAAATGTGCATAGTCTGTATTTAAGCAGTCAGAAAATGAACCTTATTGTCACTTGTTTGTAGGTATTCCCTTTTGAATTCTCTGAGACTGATCTTCTGGAGTCTGAAAAAGAACTATGGCTTTGAGTTCTTTAACAGAGCATTGGCAGAACAGGAACAGTTTGGGGGATATACACATTACCCGCAAAAAAAATTCTTCAGCTTTTTTTGTTGCTATAAATGTTGAGTCAGTAGAACGCAGACAGCAGAGTTTGTCTAGATTTGTATCCATGAAACAGTGACAATTGGTGCAGCTCGGATATTACTTAGCTTCCTTTCACTTCAAATTCATTTTAGCTCTTGGATCCCATTTAGTTGCAGCACTGCTTAAAGTTACAAGGCTTTGTTGTAACTGTGCTTTTACCTTTAGATTACGATAGGTTGTTATGAGTCATGCAGGAAAAAAATTCTGTCACTCCATCTACATAGGACATTTTCTGGATATATGCAGATTACCCTGTCAAATTACTCAGGTTGCTGTTAAGTTGTCATGGGGTACTTCATTTGCTGCAGCCCAGCATTATGAAATAAAAGGGTCAAGCTGTGTCAGCTTTGACTTTTGCTTTCCTGACTTTTTTGACTTTGAGGTAGTTGTTTAATGCTTCTGAGTATATTATGTGAAGACTGTCTGTGGGAGATATTGTCATTAGCTATTTCTTCCTATATCAAATCTCCATTACACTAACAATAACAATCTTTTTTTAAACTCGCATAGTATTTTCTAGAGCAGTACAAAATACTAAATGGACCTCATACCACTTTGTCAGTCCTGGATATATAGCTTCCTCACAGTTATCACAGATATTCTTACTTTTGAGTGAAGGAGGAGAATAGTAGAAATACCTTTTTAGTTGGGAAATGTAGATGTTTTCAAATGATAGCAACTGTAAACTGCTTTTCTAGAGCTATATATTAAATATCTATTGTTGGGAAATAAATGAAATTCTGCAGTGTGCTTCAGAATAGGAGTTGAGCAGAGTGCTATCTACCTTTTAAAAATAAATTTTGGGGTCAAAATATTTATTTAATCAGAGTCAATTTTTCATATTAGTAGCCCATCTTTTCAGAAATGGCTGAATACAGAATTCCCAATAATTTCAGAGTATCATGTTTCCCATTGCTGTAGATGTATTTCACAATAGTCTATGAGCACTGCAGTAAAAAATATTGCTTGCCAGTAACTATGCACCAGCTCTCTAATATTGAAAAATACAATTACTTATGGTTAATTGTACTTCTCTCTTCAAGGAGTATTGCTGAAGTCAATGTATTACTCAACATGAACAGACACATCACAATCAACCTGTATATATTTCAAATACAAACATGGATTTAATAATGATAAATTTGTATTCATAAACAATTCTGTCTTCTAGGTTGAATGTATACATTGCTTGCATCTCATGTAATCACACAGCAATCTTGTGCATGCATATATATAGTTAGCATGATGATTAAGAAGAATGCCTAATTTGATGAAATAAGGACATTGAGTTGATTCTGCATCATAAAAAGAAAGACTATTAATGTCTATGACACCTTGCTTTTGCTTTTTTGAGGTCTCACAACTGACATCTCCCCTTCCTCAGATGAAGTTGTTCCTCAAAGTTAGATAGAGCTAACTCCCCTACACTGCCTTGTATTCCAGTGGACATTTCTATCAGCATAGAATGACAGTAAAATTAAGTGAAAATCCACATCTCACCATAGCTGGAAAATTCTGGCCAAGATTTCTCAAGTAAAGGAAAGTAAATATTTGTTCTTATGAGTTAAACTGATCTTATTAAAATATAACCAATAATTAGTGTAGCAAATGACTATTAAATTGAAATTAAGCCTGGTAGTGATTTTTTTTTGTACACTCTGTTTCTACAGTAGGTAAGCTACACCTCTGAAAAATGCAGAATTGGTCTGTCCTGCGTCATAAAAAATGATTAAAAATCTAACTTATATTTTATCTGTTGAATTTTAAAATTATTTATGATTGGGATTGTCTGCACTTGATCTGCAGTAATCTTTGCTCAAGTTAAAAAAAATATATTTTTTTTTCTATTTTTTTTTCTTTTTACAGGGACCTTTCCATGTAATAACCTACTAGTTCTCAAATTACAAATGTCCAGTAATCAATCAAGATCTTGCTTGAACTAAAGACATAAAGAATACTATAGATTCAATTATATAGCCAAAATGATTCATTGGATGAGCTGTTTTGTGCACACTTTGGCTGCAATGCAGTATAGTCTGTTGCTACATATTACAAAAACCTCTATTTTAATTAATTTCACATAGAACTGAACAGAAACCAGAGCTTTCACTTTATGGAAAAGTCTACTGCTTTTAAATGTATAAGTCCAATGGAAAATAAGCAGTATATAAATTTAGTTGAAAGCAAAGTCATGGTAGAATTATGGTTTTAAATCAATTGAAATATTTCTTTTCTTCTAACACCTTAGAGATATTTTGGAAGACCTAAAAATTGAAAATGGGTCAATTTCAGGGAAAGAGGACTGAATATAAATAATTTTTAAATAATTTTTTAAAAAAATGCATACAGAGGTAAAATAGTGGTAGTACTTGCACTACCTTTTCCATTAGCAATAAGAATTTTCATATGATTAATCATATTGTCCAATCTGTACAAAAAAAGGTTTTCTAATAGTATACCTGTAAGATGAAAGTGATTTCACAGTAGGTGTGATATGAAATTTGTTGTAGTCACAGTTTTTGATTTAATAACACACTAGCAGAAAAAATTATGCACCAGAGCTAATTAGATTATCTTCCATTATATATTTTAAGGTAGGTTGTGATTTCCTGTCTTACGTCAGGCCCTCCATGTAAATAGAAGTAACCCAGAAACCCTTCAACATACCCAGTTTGTTTTCCACAGTATATTTGATCATTTACATCTCAATTTTTTATCCTGTCCATCACTCTATTGCCATTATATAGTGCTGCATCTGCTGTATATTCATGTACCTTTACATAACTGTGAATTTTACAGTAAGAATGTAGAAAATTCAGACTGATATTGATTATAGGTTATTTATACAGTGCTGAACAAAATCCCTCAAACAAAATGTGTAGTATGTTTATTTCTACACGACTGAAAATGGGTGGCAATGCCATTTTAACCTTTGATTCAAAACCAATGGTCAGGCACTTGTAGATGACAATAACACATCCTCTGCCAAACCCATGGTCTTTGTAAATCCTATACAACAGAGAAACTATCTGGTGTACATAAGGTTTGTGTAGATTTAGAAGTCAAGTTCCATATGAAAATAGGATTGACACTAAAAGTAGATTAATTTCACCAAATGCTGGAGATATAAAAGTTAGGTAACTGGTGTAAAATAAGTTAGGAAGAAACAAAACTTGATGAGTGTTTTATTTAATTTGTAAGGCACAACCATCTTAAAATGAGTCATTCACTGACATGGCCCTCACTTTCCACACATGCTACAGGGAAAGCTAAGCTTTGATTTCAGAACTAGGCTTAGGTGGGTAAAACCAGTAGAGACATACTCCACATATAGAAGTTTAAGGTTTTTTTACTTCTGCCAGAAATTTATTTTTCAGATTTTAGGAAGTAGGGAGATAGTAGGAAGAATACAATCAGAAAGAAGGAGGAATAAATGAGCACCACACTCTTCCTAGTCACAATTCCTGGTTACCTTGTTGATTTAACATCCTTTTGCATGGTGGTAAGCAATCAAATGAAAGCTCAAAATGCTTTACCATACCTGATTGTGGACTTTGTTTGGGGATTTTGGCTGCTGCTTCAGGGCTGGAGGTGGCACGCACACGCTGATTGGCAGAATTGTGGATGCTACTTGGGACAGCTGCTGAGATGTTTTTACGAGGTTTCATGTCTTGCAACCACATTGGGGATGCCTCAAAGGCTTGCATTCTCCGAGAGTGGCTGTTAGCATTGACTTTGAGAAACGCCTGGGCCTTGTATTCCTGAAGGTCTCCATAGTTGGCATCGGTCACCCTGCACTCATATAAGCCTTCATCCTTTTTCCTCACTTTTGAAATCTGCAGCTTGTGGGAGATGTCATTCCCTTGTACTTTCACTGTCTGCAAATTTGCCAGGAAAAACAAAAACAAAAACAAAAACATTGTCAGGAATTTTTCTTTCTCTGGAATGACTCTACTGACACAGTGCCAAATTAATCAATTTGTGCTTTCGGCAGGGAAGTTACATCAAGAATGAGTATGGCTAATTGTATCTATGAGAATGCCTGACATCCTCTTTCCAAGTCTGCTTAGATGGTTTGCTCTGAAATGTAATTAACCTCAGACAAACAATCCAAACTACCATACTTATTCTAATTAATTGCTTAAGATCATGAACATTCTTAATGAGCTTTCTTATGTAAACCTAGTCTCTGTGCACTTCATTGGTTAAACCTTTCCAGTTAGTTGGCTTTATGGAATAATTCAGTTTTTGAGCTAGTGCATTAACAATTTTGCTGGAGATGTTGACAAAGATTTAAACTACATTAATAACTATTTATTAGATTAGCTTGTACTGTATTCACTAGATTGAAACTGTATATTTGACAGACAGCTTGTCTCCTTCAAGTGTGTCCAGATCCTTGATATTTTTTGTTTGTTAATGGTAACAAGATATCTTGTGTCAGGTAGTCTCTTTTGTCTTGTTTATATAAGTATGTACTTATTAGAAGTTATATATCAGTACTTATTCAAGATCTTTTAAGACTTGTCAGGTCTAAACAACTTCCTGATTTATTTTTAACTGGTTCTAATATCTGAGAGCAACATAACACATTTTTGTTTCAGATAATTAAAGTACACAAGTAAATTATACATCCAGAAATATGCAATAGGTATTAAGATGCATTGGGAAAAATCAACACAGGTTCCTTTTTTATGTTCATCACTTTAGAGAATTTATATTTAATTAATTTTCTATTACTCTCTATTTGAATTAATATCTGTTGCCCCACAGGAAGCCAGTTAAAATGTATTCAGTGGGATGTAAAACTTCACCTTTGAAGAACTTCTAAGTCTGGTTTACTTTCACCATTACACAAACATGGATGCAAAGGTTGGTTTGTTTCGTATCAATGACAGGCAATAAGGAAATATCAGGATGATGAATACATGGTAGTTCACAAAAGAACTGTTAAGACATATTACTGGTGATTGTACAACTTCTGATAGCTTGGCATACTGTAGTCACCAGTGTTGGCAAAGCACCTATTCTGCCTGCTTGATAAATTGAAGAGCAATTCTTGTGAATATGTTATTGCTTTAAGTTACTGGGTGAACTTTATAGTCTGTTGTGCTGTACCCAGCTCTGAATTTATACTTGGCAAACTGTGTTGTAAGTATGGATTGCACACTTACAGACATAATGCATGGGATATTAATTACAGGGAAAGTGCTGGATAGTTGTTTAAACCATATTCAATAATAATATATCTCTACTGAACAGTTCATGTTCAGAAAAAGGATTAAAGAAGTTTCATATGAATGGAAAGAGGATTTGTAGGTCATATTGTGCCTTCATTTGTTCTCACGCAACAACCACAAAGTGTTGCATAGCACTGATGAAATACAGAATTGGTTTTGGCTTTTGTATTTGAAGTTTAGAAATTGTAGCAGGCACCATGTATAGCATATTTTCTATGTTTCTATATGTTTTGTGCCTGATTATCATTTAAAATTGATAGAAGTGGTGTATTTCACCACACATTGAGTATATTTTAGCATTTCTTTAAATATTTACTAAATGCACTTAAAAGTTTTTTTCATTATGATAATTTACAGGAATACTAATGGAGACACTGAGTATGCCTTAAAAAAAAAAAAAAAAAAAGAAAGGCTACATTTGTAAAAAGTGGATTTTGACAACTATGTAATTTCAATGGGTTTTTATTAAAAATATAAAATAAATGCTCTATACAAGCTTATAGGAACACTATAAATACCCCATTGTGAATTATTATAATACAATATGAATATTTGTAACTTCAAAGATGAGACAAGCGTAACAGACTATATTGTGCCTCAGTTCTTATTGACTACTACAGAGATTTTCCATGAGCGAATACTGATAAGGAATGAATTGTCTACTAGTCCTGTGTCTAGTGGAATAGTATCCAAAGACCACATGTGGGTCTCATTTGTAAGATAGTCCACAAATATAACTGAAGACAGGGTTCATGGCAGAAATTGTTTACAGTGTATGGTGAGAAGTATCATAGGAAATGTAAGTATGGCCAGAGTATGTATTGTTTTGAATATAGTGTATCTGAATTCTCTTTTATAAATGCCCTTCAGCTATATGTAGCTGTACTTTGACCTGATGCAATTATTTGGTTAGTTACTTGTAGGCATCAAAAAGTAGCAGAGTAAAGGATTTAAGAAAAATTATTCACCCGTATTTGTTGCTGTTTTAAGCTTTGCTGACATTTACAGTCTTGGCTGCAGCTAAAAGGCACTTCCAGAGGGATTGTGCCAGAGAATAGGAAAACCCCTCTGGGCGTATAGGGAATACTCATGCTGCAGTATCTGCTAAGTATCTGTGTCTTTCCACTGCAGTGAACACCACACCATGACCCCACCACCATACATTTCTTGGGATGCTGAAGGAGGAGGGTCTGAGCTATTCTGAGGTCAGAAACAACCCTGTGTCTGTCAGACTCAGGTCATGGGTCTGCTGAGGAAGGCATCCTTTCCCTGGACAAGGGCTGGAACTATGCTGCTCATAATTCTGCTGAGACAACATTCTGGTTTAATCTCCAAACAGCAGATTGGTAAATCTGGTGTCAAAATGCCACTTTCTTAAAACAGAGACTCAGTGGCCAAGAGTGGAGATTACTCCCAACAGGGAGATCTTGTCCAAAGCCTTTTCTGAGCTTTCTTTCTGCCAGAGGGTATGTTGCTGGAAAAGCACCCATGTAAGTAGTTGCACACCTTGTTAAAGGAAAATGCAGCTTCACAGACAAATTTCAGCCTTAGAACCAGATTTAGAGTCCTAAGGCAGACTCAGCAGTTGCCCAGGGTAAATGAAAACAAGTGTTACAAGGATGGGTTCGGGCTGTCTACTTCACAGAGTACAAACAGGGTCTGTCAAGGGTCTACCGCCTATGCCGCACTGGCTGGCACCTCCATGCCCAGGGGTGTGGGGGGCCGCATGGGGCGAGGCTGTGCTGGCATCCTGGGCCAGCAAGGAAGAAGTAAGAGAATTATAAAATCAATTATTTAGGTTGGAAAAGACCTCTGAGATCACATAGCCCAACCGCTGAGCTGTGGGCTGCCAGCCTCCTGCAGCCTGCGGTGCGGATGGGAGGGGATGAGGGGCCGGAGCAGACTCGGAGCCCCGGGGTGGCCTCCGGCAGCGTCTGGCGAGTGGGCTCTGACTGGGGAAGGGACCCCATGCCGGCGGGGGCTGCCCGCGCCCTGCGGCGACACTTACGCTGATCTTCGTGCCGTCGCTCTCCAGGTCCCGCTCGGGCAGGAGCTCCACCTGCAGGGAAAGAAGCGCCGCCGTGGGTCGCCGGCCCCCGCCTCGCCCCGCGCCTTCTCCCACCCCGCTCCCACCCCGCCGCGGGGAGCGCCGCGCCTGCCACCTGCGGGCAGCGCCGGGGACAGCCGGGATAGCCGGGGACAGCCTGGGACAGCCGGGATACGCAGCCGAAGGGCTCTGCCTCTCAGACCCGCCGCCCGGGCGTGTCGGGTGGGCGTCATTTCTGGGCAGCCGAATGCCGAGACCCGTGCGGAGGGGCCAACGGAGGTAGGTAGGACTGTCCCCAGATGGCAGTGGTTTTTTGCTTCTTTTGAGGCATTGATTTCCTCCTGCTTCCCCCACCTCCGCCAAGCGTGTGCCCTCCTGTGGCAGCTACATACGGCTGCCAACTCGACTGTGCTAGCTCTAAATTGGAGGGCATGCGTAGGATCCAACCACTTGAGAAATAAAAAATTCCCACAAGGAGCAGTCTTTGAACAGCTGCTTTCCAAAGGGAAAATGTAAGAGAGGGGAAAAAAATAAAAACAAAACCAAACAAAACACAAAAAAGAGGGGGGAAGAAAAGAAAAAAAAACAGACTTTGCAAAATCTGTGTGGTTTTGTAACCATCCCTAGCTGCATTCTAGGAGTGAAAGGCACCAAAGGCACCATCCCTTGAGGAGAACATTTTTGTCTGCAGGTTCCTACACTGTTGTTTCATGGTCAAAATTAAGACCCTGGGGAGATACAGAACGTCTCTCTGATCATTCCCTGTGTTCTCCCCTTCTTTTTTTCCCCCTTCCTCTCCACCTCTTCTGTGGCAATCTCCAGGTGGTTTGAGGAGTCTGTGGCACAGGATCAGTACCTGAGTGCCTGTCACCTCAGCTCCAGTCTCTTGGTCCTCAACTGCCCGCAGAAACCACCACTGGATTTCAAGGTACACCGAAGTGGAGCCACTCTGGAAAGCACAAGACATCTCCACGTTCTGTCCTTCAGTGGCTGTGACATTTCGGGGAAATTCCGTGAATTTTGCTGCAAAACAAATGCATAAAATGTTGGGATCTCTTGCTACCTATTGATTGTTTATGCTTTGCTTTTTGTGTTGCCTTTTTATCATTTCTCTTCCCACCTCCCTCCCCCCCTTTATAATTTCTGGGTTTTTTTTCTCATTCCCACTCTTTTCTATTCCACACACCCCCCACACCACCCCCCACACCACTTTTCTATTCCACCCACCCACACATTATGTTTCCTGGTTTTGCTCACACCCAGGTATGTTTTTCCTCCCTTATGCACAAATTCACCCTCTTTACACTCTCATCTCTGCTCATGGGAAATGCTCTAGACCCTACTGCTTGCTCCCATGGGCCAGTGAAGTTTCACATAATTAGGTCCAAACACCCTTGGGCAGAATGCAGTATTCCACCAGACTCACTAAGGGATTTTGTGCAAGACCAGTTTAGGAGATGAAAAAAAAATCAAACTGATTTATTGTATTTTGGAGGGCTGAGCTGGAGACCTGTAAATTGCAAACCTTCCACAGCCAGCTGAAGCAGCTGTTGGCATGGGCACCTCTGGGCACTCTTCTGAGGTGCATGTTACAATCATTCATCAAATGTGCATTTTAAGGGCTTTGTCTGAATTAGTTACCATTTCTGAGAACCTCTACTTGCACTAACAGACCAAACATCAATTCATCTTCTGTTTCTCAGTCCTTGCAGACACTTTCTAGAACTAACCTACATATTTGTATCCAGTCCTTTAACAAACGGGATCTGCCCTTTTCGGTGTACCACTGCTAGGTTTAAAAGCTAATCCAGGGCATCAGTATTCCAGGGCATCAGTAATTATCTCAGTCTCAGTCTTTACTTCCTTCTTGTCCTTTTGTATAACTCACTTTAAAATTGTGCAACTTAATGGATCAAGATAACCAAGTAAAAGATACTACAGACAAACAATGTAATACATACATGCTGTGTTTCAAGAAGAGGAAAATTTGGAAAGACACTGCAATGGTACTTTCTGTTATGCTTTGTTACCAGATTGACTAGAGCATATTATGATGCGAAGGAAATGCAATGTGAAGGAAATACTGCTCTTTGTCTCCTCCCCTCTTCCTCTCTATCCAGTCTTTCTACCCAACCTGGAATTGGTGGGATAATTTAGTAACCAGTGCTACTTCTCCTTCCCCTTATATTTGTACCTGGCAACACGTACTTTCAAAGCTGCTACCTTATTATTTCACGGTGTTCCCTTTTCTGACCCCCACCCCCACCAGTCAGCGATTGCTAGTCACCGAGTTAAACTGCCAAATGGACTGTGCATTTTGAGTGTTCAGGGCTAGTAAGTTTGTTTTGGAGTTTTTTGGTGTTTGTTGGTTTTTTGGTTGTTCCCCCCCCCCCGTTTGTTTGTTCGTTCTGTCCCCTCCTGGTCAGTTCGCGAGAGGTGTGGGGACACGGAGGGGAATACAGACAGCATCCTCCCCGATCACACCGCCAAGCGCAAAGCTGGAGGTTAGCTGCTGGCAGGGAACGGCGAGCAGGGAGCAGGGGACGGCGGGCAGGGGACCGTAGGAGGGGGCACCGGGCGGAGGCACCAGGCAGGAGTGGCGGGCGCGAGGGGCGGCCCGGTGCGATCTGTCCGTGGTGCTGACAGCGGCGCCGCAGCCCCGGGGTCCCAAACAACCGGTTCCTGCGGCGCCGGGGCTGCTTGAAATGCAAGGCGCGCCTTTCGGCGGAGAGGGAGGGAGGAAGGTGGCGGGGGTGGGGAGGTATTCAAAGAAGTCGATTTTATCTTTTTCTCCCTTTTTTTTTGGTGGAGGGAGAATAGTGGAAATACACAGTGACGGAACAGAAATGAAGGTCTGACTCTGAGGATTGCAGGATAATAAGAGAGAAAAGGGAACACAGCACGAAAGGAGACGGCAACATCTTAAGGGAAGCAGCAGATTTAGCCATTCAGTACTTGGTCTAAATGCAATAATTATGCATGCACGGGTAGGTGTTTCTTGTATGCATGTATGACTGTATACCAACAGGCAAAACGCAAATACATTCATATCCATTCCCCCAGACCTCTTTACTCTCTTGCAAGGTGCCTGTTTTTCCCCTCTTTGCAGACAAGTAAAGAAAGCCGGTTATATTTCTACTTTGGTGAAACTTCTCACTTCTTTCCCTATTTACAGGAAATTTTTAAACTAAATGTAAACCTGATGCTTTGTATCCTCATCTCTTATCCATTTTGGTTGTTACCCTTCTTTCCCTCTTTCTTCCTTTGTCCCCCCTCCTTCCCCCAAATCCTGTTCTCAGTCTGTTTTAGCATAGAAAACCACATGCATGTATTTGACAAGAAGGAATCTTACCTTGGGTAGAAAGTCCTTGTTGAATATACATAACTGAAAAGAAAATGAATCCAACATAAGCTAGAAAGATCCCCATCATTCCAAGATGAAGAAGTCACATCAGGGTAAAAGAAAAAGCCAAAGGTGCCCTCAAAAAAAAAAAAAAAAAAAAAAAAAAAAAAGGACTGATATGAGTGTATGTACGTATCTCTAAATATATGACTAGAAAGAAATTTGTAATATTACAAAAAGGCTCTGTATTGTAGCTGCGACACTGGCAGCATTCTGCTACTCAGTGGAGTCTTTTTCTATGAGAAGAGCGAGTATTGCAATACAGTGTGGTTCAGATGAGCTGTCTCAGGCGCTGTGTTGCTTGAAGTCCAGATTCAGACTAAAAAATACACAAACCGTTGAAAAGTGGGTATCAGCTGCCTTCCGTGTCTTTTTTCAGCTACCTGGCAGCTTCGTCCAACGTCAGCTCTTGCAGCTCAGGATGTCGTGATGACTGCCCTCCCTACTCACTGATCCAGCTTGGGAAGAGAGGAGTAGGGGAAAGAAAGGAGGGGGGGGGGAGGGGGGAAAGAGAAGTCTACTGTGCTTGTATTGCTTCAACTTTTCCCTCTAATGGCTGCGATAACGTCTTTAACTCTTCCCTCTCCCTCCCCATTCTCTAAACCTCTCTACCTCTAGTTCTGACTTCTGGTGGCTCTGATGCTGGGGTAAAGCTGCTAGGTTTATGGTGTTTTGTTTTTTTTTTTTGTTTTGGGGGGTGGGGTCAGGGGGTTGTGGGGTTTTTGTTTGGGTTTGTGTGTGTGTGTGGTTTGTTGTTTTTTTTTTTTTTTTTTTTTTTTTTTTACCCAAGTGTTAAGCTTATTATTGTAGAGAGAGCAGGCAGCCTTTATTTTAATGATTTAATCTTCGGTCTTGCATCTCAAAACATTCAGTGGCTAAGAGGGCAATGCAGTGGTTTGATTTTTTGGTGAGTTAAGCTGTTTCTGTTTTCTCCTTTTTCTCTCCCTCTTACGGGGTCTAAGGGGAAAATAGTTACTCAATAATGCTATTGCACTCACTATTGCCTGCTCCAAATAGCTATGCTTCTAGCATCTTACATTAAAATGTTCTTAATTTTGTCTTCATAGACAGATAAAGAGAATGATACTTAGAGTGTTTTTAGGTTGCATTATTCAGATTTCTGCAGAAAAAAATAATCTATCTAGAAAAAAAGGACTCTGATATGTTACAGATTACTCACAGTAACATATACATTTATGTACACCAGAGAAGGTGTTTACAGCATTTTAAAGAATGCTTCCTCCTGGAGTGAATGTTTTCTTCCTTGTTCCCTGTTTTCTGCCTAGGTATATTAATAATATTTATAGAAGAGACTAACCTTGACTGTATGAGATGTTCAAAACACCCTGAAACACATCTGCACTGAGAGAAGTTCTCTGACTGAAGCTGTCCTGCTGCTTGTAGTAAGAAGCCATATAGAAAGTGCTTGTTGCACTAAGCAATCACCAAATACCTTCTTAAGGCTGAGACAAAGATTAAATAGAAACTGAAAAGAACACCTGATAATCACTCAGGCTGCCAAACAGCTGAATTTAACTGCTAATCACTAACTAAAAAAAGCTACAAGCCACACCGAACTAAGAGAATTTTATCTGCATGGGCTATATGTTTTTCTGGAACAGAGTAGCTTCTGTCATTCTTGGCAATAGAAGTGCAGCAGTTCCACAATGGTACAAGATGCAACCTTCACCTTATTTACTGCACCAGCCAAATTATTGCATGCATATAAGACATCTGACATAGCTGCAGAGACCTCTTTCACAAAACTAATGCAACTGATTGCAGAACAATCTTTTGTCTACATTTTAGCTTTTTAAATTTTTAAATTTTTTTAATAATTGCATGAATTCTCATCTGTATTTACTAAAATAAAGGAGCCATTTCCCCATGGTAATAGGCTATTGCACTGATGTCATATATTAAGCATAGCAATAAGTCTAAGAAGTTAGTACAATAATTCAAATATAATTTAAATTAGTAAAATGACCCCCAAATAGGAAAACAATTATATTGCCTGAAAGATTTCCTACTACCACAGAGTTTTAATTGCTCTAAAGGAGATCATGATGGATATATTCCAAACCAAAGACAGCCTGTAAAACAAAAAAACAGCACCAATCTTTAAAGGTGGTGGATGTAAATCATCTGAAATAGTCATGGATTATCAGCAATTCAATGATTAGACACACACTGTAGAGGTCTTTACAGGTTCAGATGGTGAATGTTTCAATAATTTCTACAAAAGAAATCAGTTCCTTTTCAGATTGGTAGCCAAAATCCTAAGTCACTCCTGAAAATGAAGGCTGATTATAGGATTCACTTCAAGACCATGTACGTCATCAGTAATCAGTTGAAATTACAAATTAGAGACATATTATCACCAGCCAAGTTAAATGTAAATTAGGCAGGAGGAAAAAGAATCTAAGTAGTATCACCTGGTTTAGAAGGAAAGCAGAAAACAAAAATAGATCACTTTTTTTGCTTTTATTTGCCTATTCCAATTCAAGTCACTTGATAAGTAAATTTAATTTTATCAATTTGTAATTTAGAAAGAAGAATAATTCTCTCAAATACACTGTAGTCAATGGTACTAATGGAATCTTAAATTACTGTCACAGGGGTGTACAAAATAATATATATGGTTATTAAAATATCAGAACAGAAGATGTATTAGGAAATGGATTTAATGGAAAGAATCCTAAAAGTTTGTTACATATTTATTATTTTTATTTTATTTATGTGCTGCAACAAGCTGTATGATTCTATGAAATACTTCAAGCAGAAAGCAGAAATAATCTACCCTATGCTATCAATGTTAAATTTCACCCTGATGGATGTGACTTGTACACAATCAACCATTCTCTATGAATCTGGGCAGTTAATATGTCTAGTTACCTTGTGAAATCTCTGCCTTTTGTGCTGTAGGAAGAGTTTTCATGTAGCCTAACTTAAGTGAGAAGTATCAGTTGTGCTTTATGACATGAGTGATATAGTTTATGTGAGCTTTCCAATGCATTTTTTCCCTCAATAATTCTAACAGGTGAGTCATCACTGGACACTATCTCAGGTCATAGCCAGAACATTCATGCACAGGGGAATGGACTTTTCAAATATGCCAATGAAATATAATTATGGAAGACTCATTTATGACACCTTGGAGCTGAATTGTGTAGATCTCCCTGTATCTTACTATTACTTCAATACATGCTCCAGATCAAATACTCCTTAAAAATCTTAAATGGCCAAGTATGTTCACCATTCTGCTCTTCTTACAGTTCCCAGGTCTATGCATCTAACTATTAAAGAAAAAAGTGGTTATGGAGGTTATGATTCCAAGCTCAATAAACATTAGAAATGAAAGCTATTGTGCTTGTCAGCAACAAGGTTAGAGTGCTTTGGTCCCATGAAGACATGGACTGGTATGGGCTGCCTTGCCTTGCAGGAAGTTGTGCAGCTGATGACTGAGACCATGGCTGAGTGTTATCCAACAAGCTCAGTTAAGAATGGAAACAAAAAAAGTTGCTTTTTCTTTTTCTATTTTTATATTATTTTGACTGATATTTTCAGCATTTTTCATCATTATTTCAAAGAATTTTTTTACTATTTAGGGAAATTTTGTATTGTCTGATAAAATTTGTGACTTATAAAAGTTAAAAAGGAGGTTGGTTCTCTTCACTGAGGTTTGCTCTTTGGTTTTGTTAACCTAAGTGCTCATATGAGCCTCTTTCAACATGTCACTGTTGCCTCTTGCAACTCCCCCTGCAATTAGAATCTGGAGAGCAGGAGAAAGGCAAGAGAAAACAAAGATTTGACAAGGAGATGAGGCATGAATGAAGGGGTTGAAAGTTAGAAAATGTCATAATGAAGTTTGTCCATTACCTTAATTCATTCCTTTAATTCACAGGCAATTATGATCTACTTCAAGTGAAATTCTCTTATTTTTAACTTTGCTTCATGCTTTACTCAGCAGACAAAATTCCCCTAGTATAAGAATGGCTTACTGTTCAAGCCCAGAAAGTAAAGGGTGCTGCTGTATGTGGTACTTATGCTTCACAAGTATTGAAAGAGAATGGATGCCTTCATCTCAGGGCAGCTAAGCACTGGCTTGGAGAAGCACAGTCCCTTACATCAGATGTTTCACAGAGGGTAAATAACAGTGTGCTTCTGATTTCTGAGTGCCCTGCCTCAGGATCCCGATGGCTGAAATGAAGAAGCACTGAACAGTCACAGCTGCAATTAAAATGAATGGGTGCTGTGATTGAAGGTGCAGATTATTACAAGATGTGACAAAGAAAACCACAATCTGGACCCTGGGTAGCTCAGCATTGACTGTTGTCTATGTGTCTCTGCTGCCTGTCTGTAAAGTGGAATATATTACTCTGTCACTTCGGAGAGGATTTGTTAAGATAAATTAACCTTCAGGAAGCTCTCAGAGCTTTGCATGATGAGCACCATAGGGAAGCTCAGAAGAAAATGAGTAATTCTGCCTTCAGCTCAGGGTTTGAGTGGT
This sequence comes from Poliocrania exsul, assembly GCA_035041345.1. Taxonomy (NCBI): domain Eukaryota; kingdom Metazoa; phylum Chordata; class Aves; order Passeriformes; family Thamnophilidae; genus Poliocrania; species Poliocrania exsul. Next base: position 82,354,621 of record JAWWLZ010000082.1, on the reverse strand, counting down.
GTGCATGGGTGAGGCCTAGAGACACACACTGAACAATAAAAATAAAGAAAATGTCAAAGACCTGCTGATTAATTGAATACCATTCTTTACATACCCTGAGTGAGGTAGGGGGAGAATATAGAAAAAAAATCCCTTTGTCATGGTGTATTTAAAGATGATTTTGCATATGAAGAGAGGCAGTTTAGTTCTTGCTTTGCTGTCTCTTAAGTACTTGATTTTGCAGCTTTAAAAACGTTTTTTGAGTAGAGCTTTTTACTTATAGCAGAACATTTTATATCTCTCTACCATTAGGTAACTGGGAAAAAAGGCCACAAAACCTCAAAATGAGACTTAAGGCACCAATCCAAACGTTGTTGTTTGTTTTTTTTTCCTGATTTTCTCTCTACTTTTAATAGAGAAAAAATTAAAAAAAAAAGTCTCTTTTAAGCACAGCCTGTACTCTGGGTTTAAGGAAAACAGGTGAAGCTAAACATACAAAACAGAAAACCTTGATACCTTGATGCTGTATTACTTTTCTTATGAACCTTTTTCCTATCCTTTTTTTTTATTTTTAATTCCCAGTTGGCTTATACCCAGAAAAGTGTAGAAGTATCTTTACAGTATGATAAATTCATTCTGATTAAAACAAGTTTTTAAAAAACAGAGTTCCTAAGTTGCTTAGTAATATATGATCAGAGCTTCTTAGCAAACCAGGACTTTATACTGTCTGAATTATGGGTATTGACTGCAACTTTTTAGAATTTAACCTTCACTGAAATTTCAGTTTGATTTCTCCATTTTTTGCCTCTTGGTATCCCTGAGAGTGTGAGTCTCAAACACAATAATAGTTGAGGTGATTTCTTGGAAAAAAGGCACGCTGGAGGGCAGGACAGTGACTGGGCTGTTTTCTCCATGTTTTTCAGTGTGCTATTACTGAGGGATGTGCTCATCATGTTGAAATGAATGAGGAGGGCTGGAAACAACTATCAGGCTGGTCAGATAGAAAACTTCATTCCTTCCTTTGGACTATACTAAGGCAAATAACACTGTCCATGAAAGAATTACTTTTATTTTTTTTAGTGTTATTGGAACCAAAATTTGCATGATTCTTTAAGAACTGTAAGTTTGATGAAGGGAAAAGTGTTCTCACAGTGCTCAGAAAGCACACTTAATTTTCTTAAAGGAGTAACAAAGGGATACTTCCTGGTGAATTAATATTTTTCACTTTGTTAGTTTCTCATTTTTCCCTGTCTTCACTGGTATAGACATATTGAGTGTAACTGCAAATGGAATTAGCAGCAAAGAAAGCAGAATAAGTGTTACATGGGTGGGTTTTGTGTTTTGTTGTGGTTTTTTTGTTGTTTTTTTTTGTTGTTGTTGTTGTTTTTTTTTCAGTTTGAAGTTCCACCATGGATCCTGAAGGTAGAGAGTAGCCATAGCGAAAAACTATTTTCTTGTAAGATGAGTTCTTTATTTAGCACTTGAAAATTCTTACTCTGTTGTTTCATAGTAGGTGTGCTGGTTTAAAGGTAAACCAGTGGGAGAAATGAACTCAATACAAGAGAGATTATAAGTCAGAGCCACAATTTAATAATAATAATACAGTAAATACATTGACACAAAGGGAAGTTGCTTTCAACTCCCAAAACCCAGCAGTATAACCCAGTACCCTGGGGTACAAACCCAAAGGGTTTGTTAGCCCTTGTGCAGAGACCCGTGTGGTTCCCCCAAGTCCAAAGCAAAAGGAAGTGAAAAACCTGTTGGT
>JAWWLZ010000082.1:82308867-82337710 GCA_035041345.1 Poliocrania exsul | reverse complement strand
GGTTCATTTGCCACGGCCGAGCAAGCTTGGACAGTGACAGTGAAGTCCTCAGGACTGTCTACAGCACCCGGTACTAAACCAGGGCTGACCCTGCGAGAGCATCCGAGATCTGACAGGATCGGATGGCAGGGAGGCATTTAACTGCCGGGACGGTCCCTACTGAGACTCGAACTCACGACCTTGGGATTCAGAGACTGGAGTGCTCACCATTACACCACGGGACCGCCCGGGGGACTGTTACATCCTACAGTTAAACTTTTTTTACAACTCTGTGGTGTCTATGTTACTAAAACACACAAACATTCATACTTTTAGTACACATATACAGACGTATAACATACCAGTTCTAATCATAAGTAGTTACCCTGTGCAATTGAGCTATCCATGATCCCGAGTTAAAATGTTGCATACAGAAGTATGGACATGAGTTGATAAGAGAGGCAGGGGAGGGTATGGGATACTCAGGGCAGTAACAGCTCATTTAGGATGATTACCACTCATCCAAGAAAGGTAGCCTTGGGAGCTGGATAGCAACTTCAAGGATAGCTAGGGAAATAAAATGAAAAAGTATGCAATACCATATATTGTTGTAGTCATAGCAGACAAAGGGCACAGGGTCACAGATGTCACATGAAAAACTAATTTTATTAATCTACAGGTACCACATCTAAAAAGCACTTAAATCTTCAAGTTGCTCTATACATTCTAAATCCCTCCCATTTCCACTTTTCATACATCCATAACAGTGTATGACACTGTAGACACAACTTCTAATTGGATATTACACACTCTCCACATGTAAATTTAGTTTCATGAGAAATTATCAACACACATTCTATTCCCACAGCTTGCTCCTTCTCAGATTCCTTCTTATGTTGTTTTCTCACAGTCTTTATTATCTCTTGCTGTTCTCAGTCATTCAGAGAAGTCACATTTCATCTAGATCAAAACTGCCTGCAGTTTCAATCCCCATAATATATAATAATTTTAGATGTAAATTGGAGCTGTCATCATCATCATGCCTAGGCTTTGCGAATGAAGATTTGGTTGGGGCTTTACCCACGTGGTTGCATCCTTTGAGCCTGCACAGTGGATTTTTCAGGTGAGGCACAACATGCATGAAACTGGCCCAACCTTTAACTCCGAAGGTTCATCTGCCACAGCCAAGCAAGCTTGGACGGTGACAGTGAAGTCCTCAGGACTAGAACCTACAGCCCCTGGTATTCTCAGGAGGTCTCCCATCCAAGTACTAACCAGGGCTGACTGCTTAGCTTCCGAGATCTGATGGGATTGGATATCAGGGTAGCATTTAACTGCCTAAAGTGGAGCTGTAGACCAGCAAAGAAAACATGGAGTGTAGGGCATGTTAGTAAACAGTTAAGGATTGCCCCAAGTGGACCCTATAATGAGGAAGAAGAAATCATCAGTGTGAGTGTCATACTTCTCCCAGTATAGGACATAGGACATTTGTCATCTTGCCTCAGCTGAAGCTATCAATTAACTGAGAAGCTGAAGTTGTTGTAGGAAAAGTGGTTTGAATGTCAAAGAAAGGAGATAGGTACTGGAAGGTCTGTGTGCACGTGTCACTTGAACTCTGTCTTGAACTATTCAGAATTAGGATCCCAGTAGAGACATGAATAATATTTCTTTAGTTATTGTGTAAAGATTTAATTAGACTAACAATATAATATTTGAGTATGTTCCTTTTGCCCATAAGAAGACTTTGAATCTAATTAACTAGTAAAAATTAAAACACCTTCTGTAACTTGTTGCAACAAATTGATGATAAAATATATCTGAGCTTAGGTATTTCCAACTTGTAAGGAGTTTTAAAATGTAATCAAAATACATTTGTCACTAATATTTTAATATTAGTTTTCATTAGTTAATGAAAGCAAGTAAGATTTATGAGTTACTTAAAGCAAGCCAGTGAAAGTAAGGAAAGTCTTTTAGATATGAACAACCTTTCAGTAAAACACCTTATCCACATTTTCAGAAGCACCAAATTGAAATTTAAAGATCAAATCACTGTAAGTATGCAAAACTTTTTGTGTTTGTGTGTATAAAGTATTTTATTTCATGGTTCATTATAAATCAAGACTGTGCCCACACTTATTAATTGCAGTGTTCTCTTGTTGGCCCTGCTTGGAAAGGATGCTGATTGCTTTAGTACATACAGGATCCAGATTAATCTATTTCTTGGAGGGAGAGCTGAGCAGAATTACCAATTATATTTTTGCAAATATTTGGTATATTGCACATTTATTTTTAACTTTGAGATTGCTGTTTCTTATACATCTTGGTTTCAGATGATTGGTTTTTTGTGTGTTTTCTGAATGGGGAAGCCATAACATTGTGTCTTAGTTGTGCTACTAAGGAGCCTGGAAGAGGGAGAAGATAATGTCTTTATTACTGGTTACTTTATTAAAGCTTTCTTTTCCTGCCATGTTATATTGAGCATCAGAGTAGACTTTTTTGTAGTAAATATTCCCATATCATTACAGTTAACAATCATACTCTAATTGCAATATCTGATAATTTGACTTGTACTCCTTTATGAGACATACTCTTGTAGGAATTAAATAATTTCAGGAAATTTTGAGAGAAAAAGCTGTCATGAATGTGGCCCTGCTGGATTTACTTATATAGGTGTGTCGCCTGAAAAGGCTGTGATGGTGTATATGGCAGATAAAGGCTCACTATGATGCATTTTCTGTTGCCACTGATTCAAATACTGAAGCAGTGTGATTACTTAAATCCCTGCAACATGGTATTTGCTATTTCAAAGCTGTACTCTTTTTACTGTGCTTAAAGTGCACAGAAGTAAAGCTTCTGACACAATATAAAAACAAAAGCTATGCTAATTTTCATGCACTAAACAAAATGAAACTCATCTCTAATTTCAGAAGACCTCAGTGCAGATGTTCTGTCAAAGCTACACATTGAAAATCCCTGTATAGTCACTGGAATTTAAATATTTAAATATTTGCTTTAATTTTAATTATATCTTTTACTCCATTGATCATGAACTGATTTTTATTGCCTGTAAAGGAAGCTTAAGGTGAGTAGTTCAGATATAGATCTCTGGTTAAATATTTCTACATTAATCAGATAACACATTACACTTAAAATATTGTATTGGCAAAACAGAAACACAGCTTACATGCAAAGCTGAGAATTTATTTTTAGTGTAACTGACATCTTAAAAGACAAATCAAATAAGTATTAGTACAGATCCAATTAGTTCATGGAAAACAAAAGAGAAAGAAACTAAACTATTACAGAAAAAGGCTTAACAACAATAAGTAAATACAATACAATTAAAATTCTTATATGTACACTTTCTAGTACCTATTTAATTTGTCTAATGTTATGATTATCCATCCAGAACTGTCTGAGTCCTGAGGTGAGTGGCTTCAGTCCTTCTAGAGGTGGAAGGGGGATTCAAAAGGAGTGACAGTGTCCCAGACTCTTCACCAGAAGACAGTGATGTTGTTGATGATGTTTCTTTCTCCAATTTTTCCCCATAAAAAGTGTGAAAAAATCACAATGGCAACCTTTTCCTTACTATAGGGTCTGCCTGGGGCTAATTTGTATGTTTTCTAACATGTTTTACACCCTGGTCTTCCTTGGTCTGCAAGTCCCTGTCACACTGAAATTTCCTGTCTACAGTGTGAGTTAGATATGTTGAATACTTGTTCATTGTTTGCTTTGTTACCCTTAAATTGGTTTTACCAAGCTCCTGTGGTTGTAGGCTGTATTTCTTTATCTGCCCTTTGGCGAGTTGTTTCTAACTCTAGAGTCTTTAACATCAAATTCCCTCTTACTATCCCATGCCTTGGCTCCACTATACTGCATCCCCTGTCCTCTGTTTCAAGGGTTCTGCTCTCATACCAGGTCTGTGTTTCTCTACATTGCATTATTATGCTGCAGTTTTGAATATTCTAGTTTATCAGAATAGCTGTTTGTCACATTATGTAGATAGAAATAATGGTTATGTCATAAAAAGGTAAGAAATAAAATTAGACATAACCACCTGATCATTGGAGAAATTGCTGTTGTAGCTAAACATGTCAAAACATAGCTCCAGGTGGGCAAAAACCAGGTTTGAAGAAAGCATGTCTGAGTGGCCTCAGCTCTGAGGACTTTGAGCATCCGTGGCTGGCTGATGCAGATGCGTTAGCACTGCTTTACAAGACTAAAGGGTGCAAGTCCTCCCAGAAATGCCCATGGTAGAAACGACAGGAGGATCAGGAGCATTAAAAGCAGGAGAACATTTGGCTACTTAGGGCACTTGGATTTCCGACATTTAGAATAATGAGGATGTCAAAATTCTCTCTGGGATTTTCAGGAATGGATTTACATACTGTATAAACACTATGAGTAGTTTGCAATGAAATGTTTCACTACAAGAAAATTAACATTTTTATTTTCCTCTCATTGTACAGATTGAACTGTGTTAGCTCCATTAATCCATGCTGCCCTGCAAATGAGACAACCTGACTATTGCCTATAGCTTGAATATGAAGGAAATTCTTACCTGTGAAGGTGTGATGAAAAGTTGTAGGAAATGTAGAGGCCAAGCTGATAAAGTTAATATTAAAGTCAGTTGGAATCTAGAAGAGTGCTTTAGTTATTTTAAACATGGGCCCGCCACATGAACGAATGAGAAAACTGATTCTGAGCTCTAAAGAGAAAAATAATACCTTATTGTGACAGGCAATTATAAAGTGAACTTCAGACAGGAACCATATGAAACGGGGTAAATGAGATTGTTTTTGAGATCTTTTTTTCCAGAGAATTCTTCATGAGCAGGATTGTGTGGAAAAAGGAGTACAAAATGACTCAATAAGGGAAAGAATTAGAGTGAACATTTATGGATGAAGAGATGGTGCAGTAAGATAGTGGCAAAAAACATTAAATTGCTTCAGTGTGCATTATGAGCAAGGGAAGGACACAAGTCCCTTTTACTGAGCTTCTGACTTGCTCAGCAAGTCTATTTCACAGGCAGAGGTGATGCATTACAGCCAGCAGCTGAAGGAGACTGGCACAGAGCAGCTGCTGTAGGATGCTGACGGCTGTTGGTGGGTTCACAGATTCATTGGAACAGTGCAAAAAACCAGAGAATGTTTGCCAATGTTTGTAAATTTAATTTATTCACATCCCGCTTCCCCCCCACCCCCTCCCCCCAAAAAAAAAGGTCATCTTGTGGCACAAAATGCAACAAACACTTGAGAAAATTATTACAAACATTAAAGTTATGAATATTAGTCTTTATGCCACAATAAGTAGGATGCCAAGCAGCGTATTTTTTCAGTGTTTTTCTAAAGATCTTGAGTGTGAGTTTTTGTGGAAGGATGATTACAAGAAACTGTAGAATTTAGAAGTGTGTTGGGGGAAAAAAAGAATGGTGCTTCTGCCATCCACCTGTGTAAGCAATTATAATGCAAAGTGCATCTGAAGCAATTTAAATCCTTCAATTGAAGTTCTTACATAGCATCTAGTTAGAACTACTGCACTAGCATAGATAGGTTTCTTTGTCACATTTGGAATGATTTTTATCCCCCAAAAAATCCAGTTGGAGTTGGAAAGTGGTGATACCATTTTACAAAATGTGACGGAATCATTTTGATGATTTTCTGTTGGAGATGGGACTTATGTAGACATGAACGAATGGCAGAAAAGAAGGGATGAACAAACCAACTTCGATGCATGGAAGGTCCAGGAGGACCACCCCTGAGCCGGACTGTAACTTCATAACAAGGACTTTACCTGTTGTTACCCCAGTTTTTCTGTTAAAGTTAAAGTTTAAGGTTTCCCCCTCTGTCTAGTCTCTCCTCCCCAGTTACCGCTCACTCACCCTATCAGTTGTAACGGATTTGCATGCTCCGCCCCAACTCCGCCCAGTTCCCAGAAAGTTCTTTTCCCTAGGGCTTAAATAGCTCTCCATTTTGTTAATAAAGGAGATCAGTGGATCGCCTTCGGTTCAGCAGGTGCTCGCTCGTCTCTGTGTCTTCTTTGTGGGCCACGGGGCGGGTGATCTCAACCTGGGACCTTGGCAGCTGCCCTCGACCATCACTCAGCAGGCAGACAAGAACCCCTGACGCTGGTCTGATCCCATCCCACGGATCAAAGCTGCGTCAATTTTCTTTCAATTTAATCATCCCTGTTAATACTCATAAAATAAATGAATGAATGAATGATTGAATGACTAAATTGGCTTGTAAATAAAATAGAAGACAGCATCATACATAGCTATTTACACCACTAGATACAGAAAATAAGGGTAATTTTACTGATCATCCCCATTTTCACTAGATGATCATATGTTATTATAAAAATATGTTGATAACCCTATGGGCAGTACAGGTCAATTCTGTTTAGAGATATTTTTTCTAAAAATAGAAATGTATTAAGCCCTTCTGAAAATGTTTACATAAGAATACTGTCAAATTTGCAAGTAAATTATTGTTCTGTGCATTTCTTAAATTAAAATGTAAGTTAAGCAGTGTTAAATAAACACATCTAAGTTTAACGAACTTTGTTGAACTTCACTGAAATGGCAATGTATTGGCTCAGTTACAGTTAAATCTGTGAACAACCAGTATGTTAATGAAATCATTAGAGCTCTGTTCTTTGAAATGTTACTTGAAAAGCTGTTTCAAAAAGCTCTTCACATTGTGAGAATATGACAAAGCCTGTAAATATTCATCCTCAGGCATAAAGGTTTGTGAATGATATAACACAAGAGATAGATATCAGAACTCTGTTTACTTCTGAAGGTCTGGGTTCAGAGTGGTATTAAGTGTCCAGCAAAAACATTTGGGATGATTGTATTGGAAATTCCAAATGAAGCATGAACACATTTCCTAATTGGAGAGTTTGGTTTTGGTTTGGGGGTATTTATTTATTTATTTATTTATTACTATTTTGCACCGACCACTGTTCGATTCTCTTCCAAAGCCATCTGATGCTGACATCTTCTATTCTGTCACCTAATTTCTTCCATTTTCTATAAGAAATTAATTATTATTTTAATTATTTTTATTTAGTTATTATTTTAAAAACAACTGCAATTATGATGTCATTACAGTACAGTGTGTATGCTCCAACCTGTGTATACTCTGTGTACAAATTTTTTGACTATTTTTCTTTAAAGGTACACAAAAGTTGTACAGAGAAATCTCTGATTTTGCAGTGAGAAACACAAGCAGAACTCTTTCCAATTAAAGTAAAGCAAAACCAGCTGTAAGCCTGAGATTTTAAAACTGAAGAAGTTATTTAATATTCTCAGTGTTTCTTTCTCCATTGCTACCAAGTTAGGGTACATGCCTGTTCTTACTGGTTCTCACAGCTTTCTCTTGCTGGTGATTCAAACTCAGTTAAGTATCAGGAAAGGACCAGAAGTGTTGTGCTGAGGTCTCAGAGACCACAGAATGATAAATTATGGATGTGCTGATGGTACCACGGATCCATCTTGATTATTTCCCTTAAACTACAAATATTCATATAGCATATATGCATAAGAACAAAAAATATATTGTAGTGGTATGCATTGTAATTAAATTGCTTTAAATTTGCTACTGAAAGAAAGCTTCAAAAATCTGCACAAGGGACTTTTTGCAGCTGTATCTTTTTTCCACCTCCACCCAGAGGTGTTTCTAAAAACAAAGGGCTGGAATCACAATTTGTTGTGAAACAGTGTTCTCTTGAAAGTCTGGAAGAAATTCCTTATGACTCCACAATATCAGAAATGTTTTCTTAATCATCCTTAATCAGCATGGACAGTCTGACCTGTGTCCATTACAAAGTCAATAAACCAGTTTCATACTACAACTTATCCTGACTTTCATTAAGTGAAATTGGAAGTTCAATCAACCATTAAGATTTTCGATTGCAACTTTTTTCTAATCTAATCAAACAGAATTCAGAGACCAAACAAATGTAAATATGTGTTTATTAGCTAAACTATAGGAACTTTAGTAGTCCAGTCTCTCCTAGGTGTTCCTTCAGTTTTTTGTCCATGAATGTCTGAAATGTAGGGCACTTACACATACCTGCCATGCTGTTTTGTTTTATTTTCTCTAAAGCCAAAGGGAATCTGCAGCATTGCAAAGGAGCCTGCATAGTGTGCTATGCTTGGTTTGTTCTTGTCCTTTGGTATGCTGCACAACAGGGTCTGCCTCACCATGGTGTGTATGATGTGTCTTACGACTTCAAGGACTTCAGGTTTTTAAAGAAATGTTATCATTATATCTAAAAACATGACAATATTTCTTCATAGGTTGTCTTTTTTTCACTAAGCATCCTAATGTCTTATTAAAATGAATGGAGATTGCATTTCCTTCACAGTTATGAAAAACAGGGCCCACATTTACAAGCCCAGAAAAGGATTTAAGGAATTAACTTTGACGCTCAGACTGGCATATTTGTTTATAGGTGGAAATGTGCAGGCTGAAAGTGTAACAGCAATATATAATGGTATGTACAGATAAGCAAGCCAAATTGTGATTATTATGAGATTCAACAACCTCAGCTGTGCAGCTTCTTTGCTCTGTGTGGGTGTTACAGGTGAGTAGCCAATGGCAAAATCTGACCCATTAGCTCACCCTTTCTGTAAAATCTATATCGGTATTCCTAATATATATGTGCTTACTTTTCTAACATCTCAGTATAGTATTGCATTAAGGCTAGATACTCATAAGAATATAGGACAGGTTGATATTGGCAGCAATGCACTACATGCAGCCAGCAGTGATGAGTCAGGGCAACAGTCAATCAATACCGTAAATTATGCTTTTTAACATTGTAACCATACTCCTCCGTACTTCTGTCAATTCTTATCTTATGCTCCCAAATGCATGAGCTCTTCTCTACTACAAAATTCACAGAAAGCAATGAAAAGCATGCTACTATATTTTATTAGATATAAACAGAATAGAAAAATAAATTGGAAGTAACATGCTTACCTTTTTGGGGTTTTTGTTTGTTTGTGTCTTTGTTTTCCTAAAGCCCTTATGGAGTGGCACAAAAATCGTGAAAGGAACAGAACTCCCTCAAATCCTTATGCATATTTAGACTATGAGATCATCTTTTGCTCTTAACATTAGACTGGAAAACCAAAACTTACAGTATCCTCAACTGTTAATTTTTTAAGCACAAAGGGTTTGGGAGGGGAGAGATGAGCGCAGAGCTGGCCTGGTACAAAGCACCTCAGAGTACAGACATACTGCTCATTGCTCTCAGAAAAGATGCAATGCCTACTTCTTGCTAGTGTTATGAGTGTGATTGCAGAATCATTTTGAAATGACTATTTAACTTCCAGTACCAGTTTTAGTTAGTGCATAGTCAGGTCTAGCATCTGCAACACTTCTGATGTTGATGAATCCAGAGTTAGTCAACTTTTCAGGGTCTCTTACAGAAGCAATCCTCTAATTTTCAAAGTTATGAGCTTCCACTAGGCATAGAATATATCACAGCAGCAATTTACTGCCATGGTGTTTAAGCACCTCAATTTAATTGAGCAATTGACTCACTTCTGAGCCATGCAGAAACTTAAGAGTAACTATTATTAAAGGTGTTTCTGCATTAATTACATCTGATAAATTACTGATGATTATTATCTGTTGAGTTCAACTGTGGACCCAACACTTGGGTAAAATTTAGATAAATTTAATCCTTGATTGTTGCAATATGAGTTCTTATCCACAAACCCTCACTATTTTTCATGAGAATTGGACACAGAATCAGTAGTTTGATTCTTGTTTCAGAGTATAAGCTACCAATTATCTTTTCAGTAAAAAAATTAGCACAATGATAAAAACCCACCTCGGTAAATACATCTCTCTCAGGCTGCTACTCTGTCTCCTTAGAGTAAGTTGCTGGTCTTGAAATGAGAAAGCCTGAGCTTAGCTCCTTTTCCTGTTAACAGTCGCTATGATGATCTTAAGTAAATGCTTCTGTCATTTAGTTTTAATGTCTGTGAAGTATAACTAATGATCTTCACCCCCTTCAGCAGAGTGGACTGAAAAATGTATGTGAGAGAGACTACACTATAGAGCTATATATGTATGTATATATATTTTTTTTATTTTTTTTTTTTAACTTCAAAGAAGCTGTATATCCAAGGGCCAAAAATGACAATTGCCAAAGAGTTAAATGGGGAGGAAAGGAAAGCCCTCATTTCCTGGATCTTTCCACAAAGTGTCTCTGTATGATCATGTCTTGTTGAAGTCAAAGGCAAAATTCTCATGGGCCACAAGTGAACTAGGATCTGTCTCATGGTTTTTAACATTACAGGAGAGTTCACAGACCTGACCTAATAGTGAAGTCTAAAGCCTTAGTGAAACTAGAGGAGCAGCCTGCAGCTACCCTTGTTTAAAGAAAAAAGGAGGAGAAGAGGAAAAAAAAAAAAAGACAAAAGAAGAATGACATGGAAGGAGATATACTTAGAATGCACAAAGGAGAGTGCCCCAAAGATCTTGCTCAAAAGAATCAGGCTGTGCACAATACAGCTATAAAATGCTAAAAGATAGGCTTTCTTGTGAGATGTCTTGTACTTGCCACTTCTTACTGAGCTAGAAATACCCTAAGGACAGCCTTTCATCTCTTGAAGCATTTTGTCATCTCTGTACCTGGAAGTCAGAGTGGGAAATGTACAGCAGCAAAGCAATCATTACAGATTCACAGTAATAACAATAACAATAGGAAAAATAAAGAATTCCTATACCAAAGCTCTCTTTGGATGACCTGTTCACATTGTGCACTGTAACCCCCTAAAGAAACTGCAAATGTTGTAGAGCTGTATTCTATTGTCACTGAACTTTTTGTCTCAGAAAGTCCCATAAACTTTGTCCCAAAGACAGGGCTGTTAGCTGAAGGCTTAGTTTTTAATATGACATTTAATCTAAATTTTCAAATTCTGCTCAAAGAATGCTTCCAGTGGTGCAGGCTATATAGATGTATTGTTCCTATTTATACAGAGAAGAGATTAATACCCGGGTTGACGTGTTTAATGCAGCCTTTCCAGCAAAGCAGGGTTAGTAATGTGCCTTTACATCAGTCAATGGAAATAAAAGACACAAAGACCAAGCATCAACTAGAGATGTTACAGGGAGTGTGCTAACATTCTCTTTTGGGCTGCTGTCCAGGTCTTCAGGAAGCTCTTGCAAATGTGGAAGAGCAGATGGGACCATAACCCCACATCTTGTCCCACCAGACAATGCACACTAATTGTTGCTCAGTTTAAGGACAGTAAGCAGAAAAAGAAAGTTTTTACCTATATCTTACAACAGAGAAGAAACTTGAGGATCTAGTATTTGCTGAGGCCATATGGAAAAAATTGGAGAGTTGGAAATCTGAAAATATTAATTCTTCATCACCAGGCCAGCTGCATCACCAATCTGTATATGGTTTATTATGATATCTCATGAACTAGAGCTTAGCAAGGAGTCAATGGACTATTGGTAAGGGATCCATGAAAGATACTTGACCAGCAGTATGGCTCAAATAAACTGTTTCCAAGAGCATGATCTTTGTGTAGCTGGGACAGCTACATTACTTGAAAGCTGAGTTAAAATTTTGTAGCACATTTAAAAAATTCAGGCCAAGTAGGCTTTGCACCACACACTCATGAAGGTGTGTGGTTTATTGTAATTCAAAGAGTTACAGTAAGTATTTGGCATGGTAATGCATTGTGAATGTGCATAGCATATAAAGTAGGAATATCTAAATCATATTCTGCTCTCCCTGTATGTTTCTGCCTATTAAGAGGTAGCTTTATAAAGAACAAGTATATAATTTCAGATCATTTTTGGCTCATGAGAACATTACAGACCTTTTGATTAATGTAAGTGACCTTTCTTATCTGATCCACAAGTAGGCAGATAATAAACAATATGATACCATAAGTCATAGAAACAAGAAAAGAGATATTTAGTCAACATGTACAATCTAAACTGAGCCATGAGATTATTTATACACCCAGAATTTTCTTTCAGATCTATTAATTCACTCCTGGACCAGGAGAATTGGACTCTGAAGATGAAAATAAGATTGTCCACAAGTTGGTTTTTGTGTTGTTGGTTTTTGTTTGTTTGTTTGTTTGTTTTATTTGGAATACTTTCATCATTCTTTGCAACTGATCTTTCTTTCACGTCATGACTTTTTTTGGGTTTTTTGTGTTTGTTTTTTTTTTTTCTGGTCAAAGAGTGGTGTACAATTTTCCTTGACTTTTTTATGAGGTAGACAAAATAGGAGGCTGAGAAATATAACTGTTTTACTAATGTCATTGTACTGACCTCTTTCACGGTAAGAATTAGTAGCCTGAGAGAAACTAATGCTGTTTTTAACAAATGCCTCAGGATCCTCATTTAATACATGCTTTATTCTTAGTTTTGCTTAATCAACAACAATTTAATGGTAAAAAGACATAAAATTAATTTTTAGTGTAATATATATCTATTTTATACAATAATTTACACAACCAAAGGTCCCAGTTTTGAGCTTGGAGAGTAACTTTCCATTCCCCTTTGTGAGGGTAGTTTCTGATCAACACTCAGAGGGATGATCACAAGTGGGGAACTGAAGTTTTCTTTTTTCTCCACCTCCTCCTATTCTTTTCTTGTCAAATTGCTCGGCTTAGTACATTAGGTTCACTTGACTTAGTATTTTTTTCACAGGAGACAGAAAATAGTTCAGATTTTCTAAAGAAAGCCAGTTCCTTGAGGTAATAATTTTTTTTTTAATAACAATATCAGCTTTTGTGTCTGTACATCGTCAACTAATCTGAAAGAGTTAACAGGTGAGAGAAAATTCCAAGAAACCTTATTTCATTATACAGTAGTATAAATACATGTTTATACCACTCCCAAAAATAGAATTTCAGCATATTCTCTTTTAAGGTTTGCCTTGAACATCCATTCAGTAAGGTTAAACTGGTTAAGATTTTTTTCTTTTAGAGAAGGCACTTGGTGTAACTTGTCCACATGGTATATTTACGGATTTTATTTTTATCAACTCTTTTAAAGGTTTTCTGTGGTGGTGTTGGTGAAAGATCCAGGCATCATCCTAGCTCTACTGCAGATCCAAAAGGGATTGTAATGCATTTTGTACTCTGTATTTTGTGTATGAGGCAGTTAAATGCCACCCTGATGCCCAATCCCATCAGATCTCGAAAGCTAATCTGGGTCAGCGCCGGTTAGTACTTGGATGGGAGAACTCCTGGCAATACCAGGTGCTATAGGTTCTAGTCCTGAGGACTTCACTGTCACCATCCAAGCTCGCTCAGCCATGGCAGATGAACCTTAGGAGTTAAAGGTTGGGCCCAGTTCTGCTCACGCTGTGCCTCACCTAAAAAAAATCCACTGCGCAGGCTTGAAGGACACACCCACATGGGTAGAGCTCTTCCTAAATCTTTGTGAAGCCCAGCCATGCATACATTTTGGGTATGTTCTACTAATTTGTGGCCACAATTTAAAAACAAAATATACTTTCTTTCTTAAATCTGCTAGTGTTCACAAAGGTGTTTCTAAGTTTCTGTCAACTGTTAAACACATTCTTAAATCCTGCTTAAATCATACTTAAGTCAGTGTGCCTAGGTAAGCATGCCTTGCTGAGAATGAATGGAACTATACCACGGTCAAAGTCAGGATAAGTCCAAATGATTTGTGCAAAAAGGTTTTAGTCTACTAACTTTTTTTTTTTTTTTCTCTTCCCAAGAAGCGCTAATACAAATAGCTGGAAGAATGTTTTCACCACAGTTGTTTTGAGTCACTCCCAATGGTATTATCCTTTGGGATAACTCCCAACATGCTATATCTTGAACAGATGCTAGTCTCCGCAGACATCTGTACAGAAATTGTTCCCATTTAATAGATTCTAACTTGATATTGAACCTTTTTTTTTAATAATGATTAATCTTGGATTTTTAAATGTATTTAAAGATACTTCTACAGAAGCCAAATAAGCATGAATCATCTAGTCCATCTGTGATTCAAGAAGGAGGCTTTAAATCTTTTGCAATCACTCAAAAGCAATGCAGTTCTCCCACCAGTATCAATATTTCACACAGCTGGGTCAGGAACTATGGATCCAAAGTGCCTTAAATTATGGATCGGTACTTTTCAAACAACAAGATAATAAGGTCATTCAGAAGAAAAGAGAAAATTAGATGCCTCATGAGGAAAACATGGAATATGATACTACAAAGATAGAAGATGCAATGAGGAGGGCTAGTATTTGTGAACTGTGGTTATTGGAGAGGAAATTAAACAATGAAATGGACGATTTTCACCTCCCACCAAAGATGGACTTGAATGTACAGATGATCATATCTGGATAACACTGACTTCTGGCAGGTACCTCTTGATATTAAATGATGTGGAAAATTTTGGTTTTATAGATGATTTTTCAGATGTTTTACATAAAGAAAACCAGAATAAAAGTCATTTAAAAACATGATTGATTCCAAAATATATATTGGAAATAGAGTATTTGGAGGCAAGATGAAAAATCACATGGGTTCATGACAGATGATGTTGTGCAGTCTGTAGTTTAATTCTCAGGAATTCAGAGGGGAAAATAAATAAATAAAAATGTGTTTGGGAAAGTATTCTGTAGATATTTACCAAAACCTGTGAAGCTTTTGGGGGATAAGAAATTGGTAGATAGCTAAAGAGCTGGTAACTTTATGCTAGTGAGTTTTTGGTATGGACATGAAAATTTGCTGCAAAAAAAGAGGTCTTTTCAGCAAAATCTTATGAAGTTTGTGGACACTAAATTACCTATGGTGTTGGTCTTAGGTGTTGGTATATTTGTTGATTCTACCAGGTTGATTGTTTGCTAATGACATTGATTTGCTCACTGTGTTTCCCTGTAGACTGCACAAGGACACTGGACAGAATTTGGCTTGAGACAGTCTTCCTTCCAGAGTCCTTTGGTGTGAATGGAAATCTGCTGTCTACATTTTGTATCTGAAGTACAATTCTTTGATCCCAGGCAACATTTAAGTGTCAAAGTTATTTTTTTTCACAGATACTGACATGATACTAACTGGCATATCTTAAAATATTTTGCTAAAATATTGCCACAAAATTTCAATAAATTAATGGAATTAAAAAGTAGGAAGAGCAGATTGCTTGTAGAAGTTAGCAGCAGTTTTGCAAGAAAGGTCAAATAAATAAAACACAGCAACTTTCATGGCCACTTTCAGAGAAAAAAGTCCATCTGCAATGCTGGAGAGGATACATAAGAATGTGTCTGTCTATCCATTCATATGTTTAAGTACTCACCAACCACATTAAGAAAATGCACATGGGTTGATAGTTGGAATATTTCAGACACTGGTACAGTCAGACTGGGTGGAAGAGGTGAGATTAGCCCTTTTCTACTTTCCAGTTGTAGAGTGTTTCAAGAACCAGAGCTGCTGCCAGCATAATTTAGATGGGCCAGGTTGCTGTGCTGTTACAGATGCTTTTCCTGGGTTGCCTGTGGGTAGTTCTGCAACCTGCAGCTGCCAAGGGTATTTGGAGCAGCCATAGTGTTGCATGCCATCATTTCCTACTGTGTAAAGTGGGCTGGAGCTTACATGGAAAGACTTTCAGTTTGGCTGCCTCTGTTTGGCTTGTGAGTTTTTATAGCCCTGGAAAAATATGGGTGAATTTGCAAGTGTGTCTGTATGCAGATGAGCATGTTGGGAATTTCTTCTGCTACAGAAGATCTTCTCTCTCTAGACAATTAGAACCTTCCGCGTTGCATAACAAACTCTTCTCATGGCATCAGGGATTTACTAGATTGCAGGGGAGCACTGTGATTGCTTTCATTCTCAGTGTGGTGATGTAAAATTCACATTAGAGCAACCTCATTGGCTAAATGACTACAAGGCAAGAAAAGTGAGATGTGGGGCTACCTGTCAGGATTCCCCTAAGCTGAGTCAATGTGCAGGGGTCACCCTTCATACTAGAGCAAATGCACCCCATCAGTTCCATGGAGTAGGAAACAGGTCATTCTGGTAACCTAATTCAGCGCTGTGTGCTATATTTATTCCTCCTCATATAACCAAACTGCTTCAACATGCATTTTTCAATACCAAAAATAAATGTAATTTTTTTCCGTGAATGCTGTGTTCAGTTACTGAGAATGAAAATGAACATTAACTTGTATACTTTCATCAAAATAAGTTATTTTATCCTACTTTTTCATGCAAAGAAAAATAAAGTTTTATTTAGTTGCAGTATTTTGTTTGGTTTTTAACTTTTTTTTTTCTATTTTTACAATCCAAGTACTGTTGGGGAAAAATCTGGATGCATTTCAGTATCAGGGGGATTGTAAAATTAACTGTGATAAATTACATGTTTTGGGCACAGAGGAATTTAATGTGGAAAATAGTAATAAGTAATACATGAGTCTCTATCAGCAATTTGTGTGTGTGTATGTGTGTGTGTGTGTATGTGTTTGTGTGTGTGAGTGTGTGTGTGTAGGTACGCAAGCACATTTCTGGTGTTTATCTCATTGATAATCTGCAATCATTAACTAATATGTACACATCTTTATTGGAAAAATTACCATTGAGATATTAATTTTCTGTCACCCTTGACTCAAGTTAGATTTTAAAAATTCCTCTTAGGAAACTTAGTCTGCAAATTACTCTTAAATTCTGTAGGATGTGGTCATCTACCTGGTTTAGGCAGCACTGAAGATACATTTGACACATATATATGTTCACATTAATATAATGTGTAGATATAGCAGAAATTCCAGTGTCAGTGAATGAAAAAGGTTATGTCACTTTAGGACAATTTTACTGTGAAGAAAACCTGTTCAAGGGAGTAGTATGTAATGTAACCACATTCACTGTACTATTTTATTAGGGAGAAAAAGTTCACTGCTATGACATCTGAAGAAGACCACAAAGACCCTTTCCTGATGACTGTAATGAGAACAGGTTACACTACGACTAAGTTCCACATTCTCATTACAAGCTTTTTAATGAGAAGGGATTAATTTTCTACCATTTTCCATTCTCATTACTACTCAGTCAAGGGAATGAGATATCAGGAGTTTAATGTCTAATTTATATTCAATGAATCTTAGTAGTGAGCTGCACTCTTTTGACCTTTTTAATATTTTATACTTTGATTGGGTGGTCACTTGACTGCTGCATTGTTTATAGTAGTAGCTTATAGAAGAAAAAGTAGACTGGCTACCCAATCAAACTGGAAAAATAACAGAAAGGTCAATTTAATATCATACACATATATCAGTTCAAGAATATAAAAAACATTAAACTTTGGACATATTCTTCTTGCCAGAACTACAAGAACGAACCTGACACTTCAGTCCATGTGGTCAACCTTGCGACTGGAGGAGGACAGGGGAGTAGAAGAAAACAGATATATTCTGTAGTGACTGGGATTACTTCTACTTCCTCTTTAAACACTCACTTAAACCTATAAGCAATAGGGTAAAGATTAACAAAAGTACTTTGTCATATTTTACACTTTGCTTACCCATACTTTGCAAAGGACAATGACTGCAGAAGGAGCAATATAGTGAAGAATCAGGTCTATTGTACTGCCAGTAGTTACTTTACGAAATGCTCATAAAATATCTATGTGAAATATTTTTATATATTTTATAAGACTTGTCATGTAAAAGTCAGAAGTTATAAGAGTCAGTCAGGAAATTTTAAATCTATGAAAAACTGAACTGTAATGTCAGACAAAAAATCCACAATTACCAAAACAATATTATGTATTTCTAGTGCATAATTTGAAGTTACTAAGCAATCAGAACTTTGGAATCAAATTTTATCTGAAGTGTATATTTAAAAAAAAATAGAAATGAAGCTTTTTAATTTTTAGTTTATTTCAGATATATTTCTGTCCAAAGATACTAAGAAAAACCCTACACCCTACAAAGAACTTTCCTGAAAACATGATACCTAATTTATCCTTTGTTTAAAGTTTATTGAGTACAAATTTATAGCTACAATGTATTTTGACATGACTTAATTTAGAGTCATTTGCAGAAGTGATGAAGTTGAAATTTTCTGGTAAAAAACATTCAAAAAAGGAAAGAGTCAGGTAAAAAATAAAAAGCCATTAGATTTTTTATGTGAAGATTTTTATCTATTTGTTTTAATTAACAGAGTTTGTTTACAGAGGTCAGATAATTATTCTTTCAAACCTGAATAAATAATTAACTTATGTCAAACAAATACCACTTCATTACTGGAAAGAAATATAATTGATGTTCTGTAACCCTCTATATAATAAACATACTATTCATTCCTTAACTATTAATTCTCAAAACTCATGTTCAGCAGTCAGTAATAATTAATTTGCAATACAATACATGTCTTATTAAATGTAAATTAAATCCAATTTGAGACCCATCTTTAAAGCATTACTCAGAATGTCATTCCTGGACTCCCCCAAAAGAAATATCATTTATTACAGTTTGTGAGGCCAGAGGGAGGAATAACAGTTTGGGTAATGAGGGCACTATCAGACCTGTGCCATTTTAAATGAAAGAAAAATTAATATATGAGATCCTTGCAAAACAGATTAGAAAGAAGAAAGTGACAAAAGTAATAATGTGAATACTGAAGGGACTCTTCACCTTAAATGAGCCCAGGCAAATACATTTTTAGCTTCAATGACAGCAAACTGAAATGAAAGAATTAAAAGATATGTGCCTATTTCAGTAAAAGCAAACTAGAAATCATTATGCCAGACTGTGGTGAAGTAAGTCACCATTTCAAATAATACACAATTATGTCTCTCATGCATAAAGCCAATAGTGCTTTAAGGATCAGAAAGTTAATTCAAATTCTAGAAGAGAGTTGTTCTACAAGTATCCAAGTAGTAAAGCAAAATATTTTGAACCCAATATTATTGAAGAACTTCAGTTGGACAATATTTAGGATGAAGCAGCTGCGAACAAACATTTTTAGGACAGATGGTAAAACAAATTAGAAAAATAAGTCTGAGTATCACTCAGCATGTGTCGTGTTTTGCTAAGACTTGACAATAAATTATAAACCAAGAGATCTGATTTTCTTGTAAGGTTCTTTGCCCTGCCATCATAGAAAATTTTTGTCATTAATCTGAAGTGATGCTTTCAATACATCAGATGAGATTACTTCAGGATATAGTATGCACCATAAATTAAACAGAAAATTTTTTAACCTGATCCTTACATGTGATTACTACTGGTCAGTAATGAAGCAAACTATAGGTATTCTTGCTCTGAAAAATCCTATGTATTCAGAATAAGACAATCACAATATACTCTCTTTGTTGTTGTTGTTGTTGTTGTTTTTCTCATAAAGTTGCTGCTGCATCAGCTGTTGTATTTCTCTGATCTGATCTCTTTGTTGGCTCTACAGGAAAAGGCTGAGAAATACGTGGTTACTCTATGAGGACCTTTTGAGTGTATAGTTGTATTTTGATACATTCTTTTAATTGACAAAGTATGCAGCAAAGGGTGAAGAATCAACAATTAATTGTCTACGTTAACTGGGAATATTCTGAAGGGAGATTACCATATATGTGGTATTTATTCAGTACATTAATCATTACATGCATTGGTTTCTGACACAGGTCCATTGAATTTACACCTGGTTAACCACATGGTGTGTTATGTCATATCATACTTAGCAGTATTAATAATATATGTATGTAGTAGTAAGAATATATAATGTATGTAGACATATATAAACACCATGTATACACATATAAACACTATACTTATAGATAGAGTCATCAAATCTAGCTTGGAAAAGCCCTTTAATATCATCAACTCCAACATTAGATAAATATATGATGTAATCAATCTTATATTTTATTCAAAATAAGCATTGTACAGAAATTGCTTATAAAAAACAAAAACCAAAAACGACAAAAAAAAGCAAAACCAGAACAACAAGAACAACAAAAACCAAAACCAAAAAAAGGCAAAACAAAACAAAAACTAAAACCCAAACCAAAACAAAGGCCCAAAAAACTCTTTCTCTTCATTTTGTTCTTCCTTGTGATAGCAATGGTAGTTAAAGGCTACTTGGGCCTTGCAAGGCTGAGTCATCCAATATGTTTGCAAAGAGTCTAAGCCAGCTAAGAGTCCCAAGACCCATTTTCAGAAATGAATTAGGTATTTGAGTCAATCACCCTCAGGGTAGTCTTCCAACCACAGATACGTGAGCCAACTTTAAACTGACTAGCTCAGGTACTGGTAGTAGTTTAGCTGTGGCACCACTGAAATTACTGCATCCTATATAAAGTCCTATGTTCCTCCGAGGATTTGAGCTTACAAACATACTTCAATTTTGGAACTTGAGTCCAGTTTGAGCTTCTAAATCACTTCAGTGTCTTCATGAATTTAACTTTTATTCCTAGACAACCTACTTTTTCTGCCATGTGTTTGTGAGGCAACAACAATACATTTAGTATGGATGCTTTCTGTTCATAGTATTTTTCAGACCAATTATATAGCATCATGGAGTGAACACATCTGCTGCTACTTTACAGAGGAGAAGAAGGTAAAGGAATTCACTGAAGACTTGCCAAGGACTCTAGTAGGCTCTCCATGAAGGCGTTTGCTGCTTTGTGCTTTTGTGCCATACTGTGAAAATTAGGAACATAGATAAAGTTGTCCTTTACCTCCCATATAGATCCTCATCCTCTAGTGCCAGTCTACTTTGTGCAGTATTTTTTCAGCCTGTGTGGAAGTCAAAGATGAAATGCTTTATTTGATCAAAAGTAATTCAATATTCAATTGGTCTCCAGTGATCAGAAAGTAACATATGAGGTAGGAAGTAAAGAACAGTCCTTTAGGTATTCCTGGGGAATATACACCTGTCATTGAGCTTGCTGACTTGAAAATTTCATCTTTAGTGTACATAAAATCACAGTTTAGTAATTTCTTTATTTATTTAATTAATTATTTTACTTTTAGGCAGTAAATAGCTTAGCTCATATCACAAGGAAGATGCAATTCTAGAAGACAGAATGACAGAACAACAAATTAAAGATGAACAGCTCTTGAAAGTCTGAAAATCAAAGTTCTGTTGAACTCTTGAAGGATGGACTCTTTCTGCTACTATCAGTTGATGTAACACAGCACTCAGAATCACAAAATACTCTGAGTTGGAAGGGACCCACAAGGGTCATCAAAGTGCAACTCATGGCCTTGTACAGGACTGCTATGGGTTTAGCTAAGTAGGCTGAAATTTAGGTTTTAGATTTCAGGGTAGGCCTGGGACTGCCAGCTGACTTGAGCTGGGCTGGGCTAGCTGACAGCTGACTTCTTCTAGCCAACAGTATTCCATACCATATTATGACATCATTTCAAAATGTAAGAGCCAGTGTGGGAGTGGCTTGGGCAGTTGCTTCACGGTGTGGTCCCAGGAGGATGCACCGTGCCATCCCAGGAGGGACAGGAGGCCCAGGCCCACAGCACCGGCTCACCACCATGTTATGTTAGGGAAGTAAAATGTTTGTTCTTAGCTTTTGTGCTTGCCTGTCTTTCTGGGGATTGAGTCTCTGGAGTGATTTGTAGCTAGAATGGTAGAATTTGTGTTTACTGGGGAGTGGGAAGTTATTTCTTGTTATTTCTAACTTGTATGTATGTTATACTGTAGTTACTCTTTTAATTTTTTCTGTATAAATATATATAGTTAGTTTAAGCAAAAACCTAGTTTGAAGGTTTTTTTCCCCTTTTCTCGGCGAGGAGAGGGAAGCTCTAACATTCTGTATTGGGCAGTTGGCATTTTGCCAGCTTAACCCAAGACACAAAACAGTCCCAAGAGTCACACCATGTGACAGAGAGCATTGTCCAAACTCTTGAACTCTGTCAGGCTTGGTGCTGTGACCTGCCCTGGAGAGCCTGTTCCAGTGCCCAACAACCCTCTGAGTGAAGAACCTTTTTCTCATATCTAACCTAAACCTTCCCTGACACAGCTTCAGACTGTTCCTTTGGGTCCTGTTACTGAGCACCACAGAGAAAAGATCAGTAACTGCCCCTTCACTTCCCCTCATGAGGAAGTTGCAGGCTGCAATGAGGTCTCCCCTCAGTCTCCTCTTAACAGACCAAGTAACTTCAGCCACTCCTCAAACGGCTTCCCCTCAAGGCCCTTCACCATCTTCATTACCCTCCTTGGGACACTCTCTAAGGGCTTAATGTCTTTCTTATATTGCAGTGCCCAAAACTGCACACAATATTCAAGATGAGGCTGCTCAAGTGCAGAGCAGAGCGGGACAATCCCCTCCCTCAACCAGCTGGCGATGCTTTGCCTGATGCCCCCCAAAACACAGTTGGCCTTCCTGCCTGCCAGGGCACTGATGATTAATATTCAACTTGCCATTGACCAGGACCCCCAGATCTCTTTCCATGGCACTGTTTTTTAGCATGTCACTCCCCACTCTGTATGTACATCTGGGGTTGCCCTGTCCCACATGTAGAATCTGGCACTTGCCCTTGTTAAACTTCATACTCACTCTTGCTCTGTACTTGAAACAAAATTTCCACATCCTTTCAGCAGCATGCTAACTCTGAAAGCTCTTAGCTCTGTAGCCTTATGCAAGTATGGCCTGCTTTCAGTTACTGATTTTAACAATGTTTTTTACCTGCTCCATTTGAAAAGCTCTTCAATACACAAAAATAAAAATTCAATTATTTTCTTTTCCTATGACCCCTAGATTAACCTTCATCCCACCAAAACAAACAATAAAACCTACAAAAACCCCCGTCAACCAAAACAACAACAACAATCCAACAAAAAACAAAACCACAACAAAACCCTAACAAATAAACAACACAGCACCAGAATGGCAAAGCTGCAATTCATAAGCATCAACGATATATAATTTTTTTTTGCATCTCCATCTTCTTTTATTGGACTTTTGCCTATACCACCTGCCAATTCTGTTTTTTATAAACTCCTGTTTTCTGGAATAAACAGAATGAATGAATCTCAGCTTTACATTTCTAAAAGTAAATTTCTCCCCTTTTTTTTGTTTGTTTGTTTGTTTTGTTGTTTGGGTTTTTTTTTTTTCAGAAAAAGAGAAGTTTGATAATAAGCTCCACTTGCAAAATCTAATTCTTATTTCTCACCAAAGTCATAAGTTTTGACTGTGTAATTTCTTGGACAATGAAATTTATTATCTTTTTACCCTTTTCATGTTGTGTTCACCCTGTCTTTCTCCACTTGTCCATCGTGCCCATTATGGCTTTTAGAATAGCACACCGACTAGCCAACCCATGTGTCATTTGTCTCTCTCCCTTGTCATTTTCATCAACCTTTCAAAGTGGTTGACACCTTAAGTGGCAGGAGGTATACTAAAAATGGGGCTAGCAGGTAGATGGGGTATTATCTTATGTTAGGGAAAATATATTTTCCCCATCTCAGTTTTGCTGAATCACATTCTGTTAGAGCATTTATTTCATCTTTATTGTTCTTAGTGCTCTTGCATTTCTTCTAGGTAATTTGTATATACTCCTCTTCCTCCCTCTCCTTGAGGACTGACTTATCTTTACATTATAGCTATGGTACTGCCTTCAGTATCTCTTGCATAGTTTTGTTTTGGAAATCCTCTGTTCCAGTATTATATTTGGAGCACTGGTTTCTATGTGTACCCCACCTCTTAAAGAGCGTTACAGTCTTGAAATTTCCATGATACATCAGCTTGTGACTCAGTTGGAAAAAAAGATGGTCAAACTCATACAAACTGAAAAAGTTATGGGTTCTTTCAATGCTGTCTTTGAAAAGAAGTAGGAACAGAAAGAGAGAAGGTATTGCCTTCATTAAATAGATATTTGGTTTTAAATTATTTCATACAATTAGGTATGTTTTTCCAATCAGTTACATTTTACAGAAGGTTAGATAGGTGCATTATATCCCTAGAAATAACTTCTTACACATTTTTCAAACAAACAGAGAATGAGGTACCTCAGATGATGAGTAAATGATCCTCTTACAACTGGCTTTTGTAATGACAGGAACAAGATATTGAAGATTTGTCACACTGCAAATTATTCATTTGAGACTTGCATTGGTCTATCAATATTGTGTGATCTGAAAACATGCACGTCCAATCAATTATCTTCACACAAATACAAAATTAAATTGACACAAGCTATATAGTCATTCACATGCTCAGTAATAAGCCTGGGTCTTTGATACTTTTATAGATATTTAACAACTTTTAGTGCTATAAGATTTTCTGTCCTCAGTCCCAGTTCTGATATTTCTGTGCATAGAAAGTAACATTATATATGTAGACAAGCTCTTGAATAAGCTCTGTGTTATTCATACAGGCTGGGATCCCAGAGAAAAAGCTGAACTTCTAGTGTTCCCAAACAGAGTAGGGAAGGGAGCATTAGTTCTGACATACCAGGTACAGTAGAAGCGATCAATACAGGGCAGAGCATGGTAAAAGTTTAGAGTTCCTATTTTTACTGCAACTGTTGGGTACAGGAGCAATCTTGAAACTTCCTTGCATCTTTGGGACCACTACTAATTGCTGCAGGAGCATCATGTTTTCTGCCTTTCTCTTTTGCCACATGGACAAAAAGAGCTATGCATTCTGTTCAAATTTAAGCAGTGCCTGGTTCCTACCCTGAGAGCTGTAGTACCAGGAAAGGGTTTGTAACATTTAGGATCAGTGCACTGTAGTTGGCCAAATACTTCTTTTCCATGGGAGCATTAAGTAATCTTCTGTCCTCAACACCATGCCCTATCAACTCCACAAATATATTAAAAGGATGATCTTGCTTTTGGCTGCTAAACAGAGATTTACATGCTAGTGGGAAAACAAATATCAAAGTGCAAAATTTTATAGAGGACAGGAATTCTGTTTTCCACCCAGCTGTGAGACCTTCTCAGGTAAGCTGCCTTGGGAGAATGGGTTCATGTAACATCTTCCTTACCTGAAATAGCATTTGTCAGAGATGAAAGTCTTCCAGGATCTATATTTCCTCTTTCCAATGTTTAAAACTATTTGTCACTATAAAATCATATACTTTTCAGTGTCTTAATAATGTCAAGATCCACCATCAGAATAATGACTGAAAGAAAAAGTGAAAGGGAACAAGTCATTGCTTATCTTCAGAATAGAAAAAAAGGAGTAGAAAGCATTAACGCGGAAATGTTGGGAAAATGAAGAACTAGGAATATCTGGCAAGAAAGAAGCAGACAGTAGAAATAGGGTAAAAGGAGATTAAGCATTTAAGATGAAAGGAGGTGAGGAAGACATCCAGCAGAAAGGCAGTGTTTCACTGACTCCATTTAACTGCACTTGGAGGCTTCTTGACTCTTCAAGGAGCACAAAGTATCCTTGAATATAAATTATATAAGATACAGAGGCCAGCTTGTCTTGAACTGAAGGTGACTGTTCGCCTATTCATTTTCATTTAAAAATATAACTACAAGTATTATATGAACAAGCTACTCATAACTTTATACTTGTGTCTTTTTGACTGAAAAATTGAAGTCCTTACTTCAATAAGTTTACTTAAGCTCTGGATAAAGCACAACCATCAGAAGAGCATAATAACTGGGTGTAGAAAAAGAGACCCACGGAATCTCATGGAAATGGTGCACATACACCTGTTTTGTACTCAAAGACTGTGACCGACACTTGACTGCAAGGAATACAAGAAGGTTAATACATTGCTCAATAGTTCACACTCCACTTGCATTCCTGCAGCTTTTACACCACACGAAAAAATCCAGACATAATAAACAGAATTCAAACCAAATAGAAAATCCATTAGGCTATGTTTAAAGCAAAGCATTCAGTAATGTATTCAGAAAGGGCACTGTCCTGTATAAGTTCTAGGAAAAGAGGTCTACATTTCAGAGGAAAAAGATGTCATAGAATTTTGTCATGACATATAGGTTTTTTTAATGTATCAGCAAAGATTGATTGGACAGAAAAACTGGGAAAGTAACATTTTGATCCAAATATTTTGAGCATCAAGAAAATTTCTACTGGATCTGATTATAGTTGGGGCTTGTTATTTGCATTAGAGCCTTCATAGAAGCAGCTTCCTGCTTTTTAAGTGAGGCATCAATCCTCCTCGCAGGAACCCTGGCTGCAATTAATTAGCTGAGACAGCTGAGTGAAGAAGGCAATGAAGTACTCTTTGTGACCCATGATTCTGAAGTAATTTAAATCAAATATATCTTCAGCTACACATTCAAGCAGCCATAAAGTTACCTTAAGTTGAAGGACAAACAGGACCATCTGGTTTTGGTTCCTACAGCATCATTTAGCTACCATGAAAGAGTGACACAGCAATTGATTCTGCATTTGAAAATACCTTCTTCTAAATAACATTTAGGAACAGAAATCTTCATGACACTTTACTCCAGCACAGATCAAGACAAGGTCAGGACCATTAGAAACAATTTCCAGCTGCTTCTTTTCACTGATTACAAATTACCACAAACATTACGCAAGATCTGAATCTCATAAAATGTATGTAATGAATTATTTTCTCTGTTGTAGGCTTTGATAACTCAAAGAAAATATTATCTATTAATTACAAAAATCTAAATTTGTTTTTAACAAACTACTGCAACTGAATGCTGCTGATTTTTTTTAAACTGTTGCAAAATGGATCTGGATCTAGACCTAGACCTAGATCTGGATCTGAACCTGCAGGTGTTTTAGTCCTTTCACCATCTCACTCTGTATGGTGTTAACTGCTTTAATCTTAGCCCATCAAGCTATGTTTTGCTCCAAAATTCCAACCAGTGTTAAGAAAGCTTTAGTTGGTCTGCTTCTAAGTTTAGGGGCGATGACAAATAAGCTTTCCAAAACTATTGACAAGTATATAGATTATCCATTTACATTACCTGTATTTTAAAAGCTGTGTCACAAGGAATCAACTCGTCAAATTCATTCCCAGTTTCAAGTTGATGGTTCATTGACAATATGTGGCTAACTTCACAGTCTGGTTTTCTGAAAGATACAAGGCTTCTCAAGAGAATGAAATACAGCATTCTTGAAGAAAGAAGCAGAATAAATCAGTCAAATGATACCATGCTTCTCTACTTTTGTATTCCAGGGAATACTGAATTAAGTTTCTGTGCTGTTTAAATTGCAGTTTTCACAAAGACAGTTTGGAATCAGTAAATATATAAATGCCAGAACCAGTTTATTCAAGTTTCCTTTTGGGTATTCACCTCAATATCATCTACATTATGCATTTAGAAGTGAGCCTGATTGCCGCATTCTGAACTGCATCTTTCCTGTGTGCCTTCCCAGATTTCATTTTCTGCAATACTAGGCAAATGAAAAGCATATAGTTTTGTTCAATCAGAACTCAGATATCATCTGATTTTTGACCTGAATGCTCCTCTTCATATCTGGTGGCAACATTTAGTAGAGATGGAAACCTGACAAAGAAACAATGGTTAATCATAATGAGTAATATTCTTCAACTCCTGTATAGATTGCTATCTTACTTTTTCATTAACTGCTACTCATAGGAGCAAAGATGGGTCATCTTCAGCACAGGACAACTTTCATTGACCCCACAGTTTCAAGAGACTAAGACAAGAATAAATTGTCTGCAGCAATCGAAATGAGGTTCTAACAGCAATGAATGTTCTGGTTTGCCTGGCTAGTGGATTTTCTGATGTACAGTATTGTTCCATCTCCTATAATCTGCCCTACATACATTTTATTCAACCAAAAGAGACATGAGTAATTGTAAATACACCACCTCCTTTTCACACCATAAATATTAGGACCACCAATAAAGGTATCACCTTCTGACTGGAAGAAGAAGGCAAAATAGCCAGTCAGGGATCAGAGCACAGCAGGTATGGGACAAAGCAGGATGGTGGTTGAACTCAGATTTCCAGTGAGGGAGCTTTAGTCTCTCAGGCAGATCTTGACTGACTTGCAGCAGGTAGAGGACCCAAATTAACTCATCTTAATTGGAAACACTGTATGACAGACAGAAAATACATTTGCCAGTTACTTAGATAATGTCTGATTCAGCAATTTGGAAGACTGCCTTTACCATGGATGCAACTATAACCTGTGAATTTATCTTGCCATGGCCCTTCCTGTAGGTCTACTGCCCATTCAGGTTCTTTTCTTCTCTGTCCCTTCAGATTTGAAGGGGAAAAGATCTTCAAGCCATATAAGTTGTTCCTATTTCTGTCATTATCCAAACCTGTAAATGTGTCCTTTTGTGTGAGAAGTGGTCCAATTGGCTAATGTGGGTAGTGTCATGAAATATGATCTCTGATTATTTAAATAGAAGACTCCATAGTGCTTTCACCCTGAAGGTCTGGGTACCAGTGCTTCATATTACGCTGTTAATTTAAAAGGTCTTTGGGCACATTGAAAGCCAAATTAAAGACACCTTTCCTATTTCCCTATCCTGGAGTTAGGCAGATAAAATATTCTGACCCATTACAAATCATTGATTTAGCTTAGAATTGGAATTTATGTTTGAGAAGATAATGCTCCATAAATGGAAGCTGAATGCTCATCATCATGGCTAGGCTTCGCGAACGAAGATTTGGGAAGGGCACTACCCATGCTTGCTGCAAGCATTCTGGTGGCTAAAAAGGCCAATACGGAATAGGCAGGTCTGGTCACAAAAAGCACAGCAGAATATCTCTTTAGGTGATACTGGTGACGAACGGTTCTTTCTGCGTTGTCTTTTTTCCTCGAGACTGACTGTGCGTGCGTTCTCAAAGGAAGCAGCAGCATCATGAATGGTGTGTCTCCATGAATCCCAACTGGAGGCCAGAGTGGACCATTGGTGGCAGTCAATATGGCCAAGGCTGAGGTGCTGTTTCAGGGAGTCCTTGTATCTC
>JAWWLZ010000082.1:82274628-82308767 GCA_035041345.1 Poliocrania exsul | reverse complement strand
CATGGGAGACCCTACCGGCGGCACAAACCACCGCCAGCATAGCTCTCAACCTCATGAGGGCATGCAAGCTTCTCCCCTGCAACAAGGGGGTGTCCTCGGAGAAGAAGCTGAATGCTAATTATTAGAAAATTGTTTTGGTTTGAATAATTTGGCAAAATGCCAAGTATAAACCAAAGGACAAGCTCCGTCCTGACTCTGTTGAGAAGACAGAGGAAGAAACTGGACACTTAAGCTTGAAACAGAAACTGGGATATATATTTACATGAGAAAGGGAAGATTAAAAGTAGACTACAGTATAACACACACCTACAGAAGTTAGATATAACAAGAAATTCCTTCACCTCCCCACCAAACAGAAACCCTCTGAACCCCTCCGAACACAAATCTCACCAT
Source organism: Poliocrania exsul (assembly GCA_035041345.1). Lineage (NCBI taxonomy): Eukaryota > Metazoa > Chordata > Aves > Passeriformes > Thamnophilidae > Poliocrania > Poliocrania exsul. The sequence continues at coordinate 82,308,374 of JAWWLZ010000082.1, read as the reverse complement.
TCTAGCTACAAATCATCCAAGAGAACTCAATGCCCTGAGGGACAGACTCAAGCAGACAGAAGACTAAAAGTAAACATTTTACTTCCCTAAGATAACATGGTGGTAAGCTGGCACTGGGCCTAGTCCTCCCATCCCTCCCAGAATGGTACAGTGCATCCTACCGGGACCACAGCCATGAAGGAACTGAGAAAGCCTCTTCTCCTAGTCTACAGTATTTATATGATATGATGTTGGAATATGGTATGGAATACCATTGGCCAGTAGAAGTCAGCTGTCAGCTATTCTGACCCAGCTTGAGTCAGCTGATAATCCAAAGCCTACTCTAAAACTAAAGTCTAAATCTAGGCCTTGCTAAACCCAAGACAACACCTTTTCTTTTTTTTCTTTTTTTTTTTTTTTTGACTAGATGCCTTTGGGACAAATTTTTGATTGATTTCTCAAAGTATTGTATTAAGGGAAAATATCAATGATAGTGAAAAAAGAACAGAATGTAGAGATAGAAAAATGATATAAGCCTATTTTGAACATGCCAAAAATAAATGTTTATATTATTTAGTCCTTAACATTACAGGAGAAAATGGAGCAAAGAAAATTTTAAAAAGACTTAAACTGTAAGATATTTTGACAGACAAACGTTGTACAATTGGCAAAAACATTCAACGTTGATGTGATTCTGTAGAGTAATACCCATTTTGCACTCTATTGAGCCACATTTAACAATATCTAGTTGTGTTTTAACATCCTTAGAAAAACTTGTACTCCTTCAGAATCTAGGCTCATTAACAAAAAAAACCAAAAAACAAAAACCAACAAACAAAACACCAAAAAACCAAAAAACGAACAGAAAAAAACCCACAACAATAAACCAAAACCCACAACCATAAGACATATGCAGATATGGAAGTAATATTAAAGCTTTTCAAGGGATCACTGAACTTGGCAGTATCATTTGAGAGTATTTTTATGCCAAATCAGGAAATCTTTTCCAAGGACTCAGAAATAGTTTTGCACTCAGCATCTAGGTCTGCATGAATAAACTTTGCCTGGTGATGTTGCTGGGCCCCTCAAGTTGTAATCTGTCCTGCTGATGTTGACTTGGATGCCACAGAAAATTCCTGTGTATTTTTCTCAAGTACCACCAGGTAGCTTGCGTGCCACTGTTCTGTTCTGCATAGCCCTATGTTTTACTAGCAGAGAGGCTGGATATCCAGGCATATTACTAATGATGAATTATGTTTTTGAAGGGCCCCATGAAAGTTTGGAGCAAAGCTTCTAAGAAATATCAAAGAATTTTTACAAAACATTGGTCTAAGTGTAACTAAATTGTTTGCTAAATTGCTGGAATGTGTTTCTTTCATAGAATCATAGAATCAATTGCGTTGGAAAAGAGCTCCGAGATCATCAAGTCCAACCCTTGGTCCAACTCTAGTCCATTTACTAGATCATGGCACTCAGTTCCACGTCCAATCTCAGTTTAAAAATCTCCAGGAATGGTGAATCCACCACCTCTCCAGGCAGGCCATTCTAATGTCTGATTAATCTCTCTGTAAAGATTTTTTTTCTGATATCTAACTTAAATTTCCCCTGGCAGAGATTGAGCCCATGCCCCCTTGTCCTATTTCTGATTGCCAACCCATAGTAATCTATGGTTTCCAATTTTCAAGGTAGACAGAGAATCCCAAGCTGGTTTTATCTGATAAAATTGTTTCACTCACCATTCTATGACCAAAAAACCTAGTTTGTATCTACATTTTTCTTGAAGGATGGGTGAATCCTCAGCTGGTGTAGTTCAGCTGAACAAAATGTGTGTTTTAGCTTAAATGAAATTTTTAGGGGGAAATTTCTCTCTCAGTTGGAAGTGCAAATGGGTATTGGCCATGGGTTGTTCCTGCTGTCAATGATAATGGGAAACTTGATGGTAGACGACAGGAACAATTTGTTAAGAGCTCCAGCTAACTCCTCTCACAGCTTAAAAATATCTAATAGGATTGGTTGCTAGATGAACTGGCAGTTCTGAAGAACAGATGGGACTGAAAAATCAGGGCTCGATTAAGTGTGCCAGAGGTGGGGCTAGATCTCATTTTGAGCCTTTGTTAATGAGCGTGGGTGGGGATTGTATCCTCAGTCTGGAATGGTTTATGGCAATGTGAAATTTCTGTGTATACACAGTCAACTCTCACCCCTCCACCTGCAGTATGCCCATGGTTTCTGAGGAACATGTGTCGATGCGTACAACATGATTGCTAATATAGAGGCAGGTGGTATTAGAAAACAGCTTGCTGTTACATTCTTGTGTATTAGCAAAATATATAAAAGCTGTATGAGAATTTTTACTTAGTTTTGAACTGTTTTAGGACATTACTTGAGAATAATTACTAGAGTAGAGAAAGGCTGACTTCAGTCTCTCATGAGGGTCAAATTAATATTTTCAGTCTGGTCTGTTCTATAGGAGCCAAGAGGTAGGCGCTGGAATAGGTTGAAAACCAAATAAGAGACCAGGTAAGTACCCCAAGAGAATCAACAAATGTTTGGGTAGTAGTTTGATTCTCACCCATCTATTACTCATAAACCATTGTAAATGATAATTAACTTTCTGACTTTGTACTGAAGTAAACTAGGAGCTCACATATAATTGCTGTAGCTCAGCTGTTGGTGTGTTAACTTTAAGGCAAAGGTGTTAATGATCAACTGGTGAGGAGAAAACAAGGTCTGAGGCTTCCTAAGTACTGTTAAAACCTTTCCATCAAAATAGTAAACCAAATCAGATAAGGATGATCATAAAAGCAGATCACAAATAAAAGAAGTTATCAAGCAAGTTAATTAAAAATTTAAATGTCTGCAGTAGGGATTATAGCTATTATAAATTCAAGAGTATGATTGTAAATCACTTTGTGACAGTTTTTATTTTGATTTGAACACTTTGGAAGATTTCCACTTGCAGTACCTCCAGTTTATCAGTAAGCATATCTGCACCTGTATTCCAATAAATTTCTTAAGCAGCTCTGGTCCCTGCATCTTTGTTCATATCTGTTTAAACATTTTAGTATCAAACAGAGCTAGAAAATTGACTGGCATGTTGAAAACCAAAGTTTGAATACCAGTGTTTGAAATAGTACCAGGATTTTATCCACTGTCATAATGTACATAAGTATTCTTTAAAGTAGGGACTGAGTTGCAAATTTCTAGTTATCCTGGTAAGTTACCTACCTAAGAATTTATCAAGTTTTTGTTTTGTTTCTTCTTTAGCTCAGTAAATATTTAGATATCTTGACCAGGAGGAGCAGCAGCTTTTGCTGTCTCATAGAGTTTCTATTGTGCTGAATGCATCTTGCCCATCAAAAAACCTACCTATCTATCCTGCTGTGGGTCTCTTGGTGACTTATTTGCCTGTATGACCTATATATTAAGTAACATGTATGACTTCTACATCATTTAAAGACCTGAACTTTTTACAGTTAGCATAATCTTCTACGCTTTTCTCATACACACTTAGGTAGTTGTGTACTGTCCATGTAGAATGTTGCCTTACTGTGTTTCAGATACAGGTAGGGAGATATTTATTCAAGTTTTTTCCTCCATTATTTGGCTCTTTAGGAGTCTGAAGTGTACTACATGAACATCACCATGTACTTTTTAGAGAGTGACTACTGATATAGGATAAGAAGTGAGAATGAATACCTGGCTAATATACAGAGTGATGACTCCATGAACTACTGAACCTTGTGCAAGATAAAATATTTAGCCTTTTTAGGTTTTAGTAAAAAGCTACACTATTTTTAGTTTTCAGGGGCTACTCCGGAATACGGTTTTGCTGTAGATGACTACATTATAATCAGAATGAATAATCTCTTCTTGGTTTACCAAGATCAGACATTTTCAGAAAAAAAATGTCAATATACCAAAATAGTCTTACAATTGCTAAGAGAGTAAAATACTTTCAAAACTTTAGCTGGTACCAATAGCTAAATGAGGCTCAATACAGCCCTAGAAACATAGAAATTTATGTACAATTAGGCAATAATTCCATTACTCCATAAGATACACAGCTGAATACAAGATAAACCAACAAACACAAATGAAAACACAGTTTAAAATCCCAGCCTGTAACACCTGGAGTATTTAAGTAATTTGGAGAAATAGAAAAAAATTAAAATATACTACTATGTTTCTGTTTCCTTTAAATTCACCCAGTAATTAAACATAATCTCTAGCATGATAGAGTCCAAGTACAAATATTAATATTTCAAATTATTTGCCACAATTTTTCCCCTTATGATTAAGTTAGTTTTTACTTTATTTGAACATTCCTTCCAAATGCTCCAATAAGCAAATTCAAAGATAAAAGTACCCACTACAAATCCTAACACAGAGTTCTCACTACTAAATTCTTCCCTGGTTAGTCAGTCCCTTGAATGTCCTTATTCTTGCCATTATGGCCCAAAATTTCAGCGTGATTTTGAATTTCAAAACCAGTGTTGTTTTAACCTATTTGCCTTTAATATTGTACTACTTCTCAACATATGCCTCTTCCTTAGCTGGCCAGGTTGTCTGAACTACTGTAATACTTAATTTTCTTAATCTCCTGTCCTTTAATTTCTGCTCTCAATTTCTTCATGTCCTAACAATGCCTTTCTTTCCATGGGAATGGGGAGAGAAAGTGGAGAAATGACCAGCCATAACTTTGCCTTTGGCAGCTGTTGCTGTTTGTTAATAATTCTTCAGCACTCATTCTGAGTGAGAATTCTGTTGAAGAATTAGATTGTCTACACATTTTGGGATTACGTTTTGCTATCAATAAAGGAAACATTTAATGAAGATCATGTGACTTCTGAAAGATACAAATCTGGAAATAAAAAACTGACCAGGTAATTACTAGGATTCTCTCCTTTTCCCCTCTTGAACAAAAAGTATAAATCAAAAGTACATACAACACTGATACAAGTACTGCAACTTAATAAATAGAGCCCTTGGAAATCAACTAACAGTCTGTCTGTAGAATCAGGGTGACATATTAGTAAGAGATTCTTTTATAAAAGCAGACAGCAGCTTCTTCATGGAAAATGGGATATACAATAATTTGTTAAAATCTCATCACTGCAAATTAAAAACCTAATGTACCTTGAAGGCTCAGAAATGTAAGGTTTGTAATGGTAAGATTAATAAGGTGAAATTATTGATGAGATAAATGAAAATTAAATTAGACAAAATATTTTTTCTATTGTTTAGGAGCCCTCAACTAGGAGATTTTGTTTAGCATGTCTCTTCTGAGCAGAAAACAAAACAAACAGAAACCTCAAATTCACCTGAAGAATCACAGAACAGCTTAGGTGTTGGAATGAATATTAGAGTGCATCTAGTTCCAATCCCCTCACCACAGGCAGGTACACTTTCCATTAGACAACACTGCTCAAAGCCCCATCTAACCTGTCTTTGAACACTTCCAGGGAATCTACAACATATTTGAACAGCATCCTATTTTTTTAATATAACAATATATTTTTACTGCGTGCATTTGTAGTAATGTTGCCAAATTTTTACCATATCCTGAATTTCTAATGGGGAAATATTATTTCTTGTCATTTCCTGTAATTTATTTTCATTGCAATATGAATACAAGCAAAAACTGTTGATAACTTTTTCCTGAAATTGTCTCTGTGGGGTTTTTTTGTTTATTTGTTTAGGGTTTTTTGGTGACAAGTAGTTTTATGCTAACCTTGCCGCTGTGTACTGCAGTATCACTTTTACATCAAATTTCCTTGTTTTCCTTAATTTAATGCATAGTACTGGTTTTATAAAACTGTTTCTGAATATATAATGAAATATCTTATTTTGCCCATGATAAATTTGTTCACAATTCACTTATAAGGCGGCCTCACAGTTTTTGTTTTGGTTTTTGAACTGTTCTTTTTTTTTTTCTGAATAATTCTTATCAATCTCTTTCCTACTAAATTACATATGTGAGGGCTTTAGAGTTCTATAAATACTTTTGATAGCTCATTTTCCCCATAGCTAAAATATGTCAGATGAAATTACTATTACCCATATTAATTTCTCCACATAAAATTTTAAGTATTTGACTTTAGATTAATATTCAGATTTGTGCTTTATTTGGGAGGTTTGGTTGGTGGGTTGAGGAGTTTTGTTTTGTTTTGTTTTGGAGTTTTGGTTTGGTTTTGTTGCTGTTGGTTTTTTGTTTATTGGTTGTTTCTGTTTGAGAAAACATAGTTCTAACTAGTCTTCTTGTTAATAACTATTTTTAGATATTAACTGTATCAGGGAATAAAAAAGGGCATTTGAGCAGTTCAAAACATATGGGAAAACAAAGACTGATGTCAGTGGAGCTTTGAAATATTTACACCAACAAGATTGCTTACGGAGGTAATATTTTTTAATTGAGAACTTACTTTGAACTAGACTTTATCATCTGTATCCTTCACTTTTTATGCACCCATGTCACTGTGTGCTGTTTGTAGAATTTTCTCTTATTCAGGTGGTAGGGGAGGGGCATGTTGTGTTATCCACCCCTATGGGATTAGTGGCATTGAAGATCTCTGAGATTGCACTGTCATGTGCACACAATACAATCATCAATTTATGAGATTAGGAAGAAAAGAAATGCAAATAAGATTTTGAAAAGTAATCAATTTGTTTGCTTTCCTATAAGGGATTTATTTTCTCTGTTACTATGTTACCCCTTTATGCCTTTACAGAATACAGATGGTAAGAAAAATTGTTCTTCTTTTTGTAGATAATCCTTGGAAACAATTTTGGTGGTTTTTTTTTTTATTAATTCTACACAGTTTCATGAGTACCAATGAGAATACATGTAAAAGGGAAAAAGTGTGTGCCATGACTTGGTGAATTGTGCAGAATTAACTTGATGCCAACTTGAAAACTGCACGTTTGATCCAGGAATCATTAAGAGTTAAAGCTTCAAGGTAGTATTTTCACAGTGACTTGTCAGAGTAAAATGAATGTTAAGTAGAAAATCTAACTCTGGTTTTGAAAGGGAATTGCTTGTAAACCTGCCTAAGAGAGCAGAGAACTATAATATTGATCCTTTAGTATTCTGTCTGACTGCACTAGTAGGTTACATTGCTTGTGTGTCTTTCATCTAACCATGACAAAATACAGACTAGATGGAAAATCTAAACTGATCCGTGTATTACACATGGATCTGGGAACTATGAAGGTACAGACATTTCCTACTCTCAGGCTATTTTCAGATAGTTATGATTTTGTAAAACTCTAATCTCTTGTGGGGGCTTGGCCATACTAGTTGCATAGGCTAGGATGAATACTTTTGTAGTCACTTTTCTATTATACCTCATACTTTATTCCAGGGACAGTCTCTGATACCTGCATGCTGTATTCAAACCTAAACTAGATACAAGCCACCTCTGATGCTTGTGGCTGAACAGTGCACTGTGGGTTGTTACTGGTAGAAAATACTTGTAGCTTTTATATTTGAATTTGCACTATAAGGGTGTTTAAAATGTTTTGAATTGTCACTTTTTATGATTTCAGAAATATTAGAACCTACAGTTCTGCTTGGGCAACGGCTTTTCGTCTGTACAAAGATCAGTTATCTTTGAATGACTGCAAAAAACTATGGTTAAAACAAATTTTTCAATCTCAGTATATATGTGTGTTGTTCTGACACTACAGAACAACAAACAATGCACATTTTTACTTATTTCACTAACCAAACGACTTTATTTTGATTTGACCTAGAGAAATCTTAACTTGTCTATATCAAGGCAGGAAAAGAAGCAAGAAGGGAATTATATATGAGACAGATTGTTTCTCCAGAAATTTTGCATAGGAAGAGGTTTGGGTGTTTGGGAGTTAGGTTTGGGTTTTGTTGGTTTCTGTGCTGGTTTTGGCTGGGGTAGAGTTAATTTTCTTCACAGTGGCTGGTATGGGGCTGTGTTTTGGATTTGTGCTGAGCACAGGGTTGATAATAGAGAGATGCTTTTCTTATTGCTGAGCAGTGCTTACACAGAGCCAAGGCCTTTTCTGCTTTTCTTACTACCACACTGGCAAGGAAATTGGGAGAGCATGGGAGATTGGGAGGAGACACAGCCAGGAGAGGTGACCCAAATTGACCAAAGGAATATTCCACACCACCTGACACCAAGCTCAGTATATAAAGTGGGGGGAAGAGAAGAAAGGGGGAAGGGGGAATGGCAGGATAGCCTACATTGCTAAGACGTAAAGTCCAATCAGAGAATGTATATTATGCAAGCCATCATGCAAGCTATCATGCAAGCTCAACTGCTGGCACCAATATGCTGTCCTTGTGTTATATTATGCCGAAACCATCCTGGTTCACCAGACTTCAAATGCACATCCTGCATTTGAAACAGGATTTGACAGATAAGCTAGTCTGCTGGCCTATAGATCTGTGACTACCAGTCAAACACATTATACTATAGAAGTCCAGCCCCCTTTCATACAGTCAGGTTCTTCTTGGGATGTATATGTGGATATTCCACCCTTGGTTGAGGACACCCTCCAAGGATACTCTTAAGGTTGAGAAGAAAGCGCTCTCCCCACAAACATTGGTATGGGTGAGTTACATCAAATGTCTACTTAATAATTACTTAATTTTTGCTAGCTTTGGTATAATTGCTTCTGCATTTGCTTCAATATAGTCCACTATCCTATCTTATAATACCCTACTAGTAGATTTTTAGCTTTTATATTTTGTAATAAATAATTCTGATTAAGATCTTTTGTCTGAACATTTGTAATAATAAATGATTCATTTTATATAAATATTCACACTTTGCCAATCATTAAAACTTATGGGACAAAGTGGTTGAACCACACTTCTGTAATTCCTTAAATTAAAAACATTGACATAACCTGAGGCTAAGAATGGATTCGGCCACACCTAGACTCCTCTCTGAAAAGGTGTTTAGAAAGCAGAGTCCTTTCTGCACCTCATGACTCAATAACAGGGCTTCTTTAATACATTTTGTCTAAACCTTCCACTCCCATCCATAACAGGTGGACATTTGGAGTGATAAGAGTTTGTCTTTCCAAGTAACTGTTACACATGTAACATCACCCTCTCCTGGGGATGGCTCAATATCTGCCTTCCCATGGGAAGAAATTAATTAAGTCTTGGTTTCCTTTGGTTGTGTATGTGGCTTTTACTTTACCTATTAAGCTGCTTTTAAGTCAACCAAGAAGTTTTCTTGCTTTATTCCTTCCAATTCTCTCCATGACCTTCTTGATGAAGTCAGAAAGAGCCTGTGTGGTGTTTGGTTGCTGGCTGGGGCTGAACCACAACATTTGGTTTGTTTTTTGGGCCTTTTTGAGAATTTGTCAGTTAGGTACTGTTGTGGAGTGCCAGCGCTGCTCATAAAAGAATATCTTATTTTGTTGATTGTTTTACATTTTGTATGTGTTCTGTGAACTGACTTCTGAGAACAGGACACAGCCACATTATTAACTTGATTATCTCTAAGCTGTTTCCTATTCCAACTTTGACATACTGATAAAGAACACTTTGCAAACAGATTGCTTGTATTGTTAGAATATGCCCAGCTGCCTATAGGAATTTCCAGTATAAGGCAGAAGTTATATCAGAAATCATAGCTCTAAGAACTCCATACTCTTCCAGTACCTAAGAGATGTGAGGCACCTGAGGTTTAAGAAAAGAGCCAAAGGGCTATTTTTTGAATAACAGTACTATTACTACTAATTCTACGGCTGCTGCTACTACTGAACTGTCTGGTTTTGACCTCTAAATCATACATCTTGTCTGAGAATTCAGGCTTTTACTGAAGGATAAAACCATGTAAGAAAATAAGGTTATTAATCAGAATGTAGAATATGGCATAAACAGATGTCTGGATGTATTTGCAATGATAATGTAGTATAAAAAGGTTGTAACATTATTGTAAACCTCTTTATATTTTTCACCTCAAGTCACCTTTGCAAATGGCAGAGTTCCTGTCAACCATATATTTTTGTATGGTCTTTTGAATAAATGAGTCATCACCAAACAAAATGTTTGATTACTTCCTTCTCTTTATTTTAAGCTCTGAAAACTCCCCAGACTCACAAAACTAACCAGCTTAAAATAATGAATACTGAAGCCATGCACATTTGCTCCAAATCTAGAATTACTTGGTTTTCTTGCTAGAAAATCAGAAAATAATTAGGAGGCTACGTGTTTATATGAAATCCACATATATTCTCAGCAAAATCACAGTAACAAAATAATGACTTACTCTCATGCACAAGGAAAATAAAAATCCACATCGAAGATGGCTTTGCTGGATCTCTAAAATGAATTATTATTTTTTGGCTAATGTATGTGTAATCATTCTCTTCAGAATTGTCACAGCTTGAGCTAACAATCACTATATAAGGTAAAAAACTCACATTTAATAAATGCAATTTATGATAACTTCAATCATGTGTTTTTGATGTGACTCAGAATAAAACATCTGCAATAAAAAATATATTAAGCATATTTAAAACTAGTAGAAGTACATTTTTTTTCAGCTGTGAATCAATTTAATTGTATGAAGCAAAATATTCACTGGGTTTTCTGAAAAAAAGAACAATCTCCTCCTGTAGAAGTTTAATTCAGGGCCTAGACATATTAAGAACTCCTGGTGGGGTTAAGAGGTTTAACTACGCAAAGAAATATGCAAAAACTCACCAGTCTTGTGGCAGACTTATTATTTGCAGGTGACTAGGCAACTCAGAGCAGAAGAGACCAGTGAGAGTAGGGTGAATAGCACCATGAGCAGTGAAATATAGTAGTAAAATATGTGTTCCGGGTGGGCAAGTAGAAGTGGACAATATTGGGTTCGATGGTCTGCATTAAACTGCACATTAGCAGGCACAACAGTTTCTTTTCAGAATTATGGCTACGTCTATAATGTCTGGCATTCACTGTGTGAAAGAGCAGAGTCTCACTGAAAATTCAAGGCTAATAATCTCTAAAAATCTGATGTTGAAAGTCAGTATTAAAATTTGATGGCCCTCATTTTCCCTTTATTTACACCACTTTTATGATTATCTAACTCCATTAGCTTCAATAAAGCAGTTGTGCCTGATTTACAAGGACTGTGTGAAAGTGGTGCCAAAGAGTCTTGTATAATCTGTTCATAAAAATTCCCACTATCAAACAACTTTTCTGACAACACAGTCTTTAGGTTAAATGCCTGACTGCCCAAAAGTGCATCATTAAAGACAAATTTTGTCCTTACATGTACTCCAAAGAAACCTGACTTTGGTTTGTAATATACAACACAAAACACTGAAGAGGGCCATGATGTATCCAGCCATATGTCTTTAAATTAAAATACACAATTTAAACAGTGATTTAACTGAACTTAAAAATCAAACAAATGCAATTGATTTTGGTTTTATTTTGCAAAACATCTCAGTATATAATCAATGTCATCTGCTTTCTCCAAGTGATGCTCTCCTTATGCAGGGTAACTTGCAAAATCCATACAGGTGAAGCAAAGTTACAGAAAATATGCTTAGCATGAACATCCTAAAAAATCTGAGTTTCCATTATGAAAAAATTAAAAAAAAAATATGGACCAGGGAATATTTATGAATAAATATAATTTTGATAATCTGTGCCATCTCTATGCTAAAAGCTGTGTCTCTGGACTCTTCTGTGGCAAATGTAATTTCTAAGACTGCTTCTGGAAGGACTAAGGACTAAGGATTAATATATCTGAGAAATATGAAATATTTAATGATGTTACTAAACAGCAGGCAGCTAGAAAAACACATGCACCAAAGCAAAGGCCTTTAGCACCAGAAAACTCGCTTCTACCTCAGCCCTCCCTTCAGTCAAATAGCAGTGGTCTACAAACACTTGGGATTTCTAACAGGTAGTACAAGAAGACTCAGTCAGTTACCATGACACAGAACATGCCACAGCAGGGGTTTACCACTGAAAGTCGCATTTTTCGTTTAGTCTCCTCATCTGAATCCTGCTGGTTTAACTGTACCATGAACAGTACCATGACTCTTGGACCCCAGTTGACCAATATGGATTGTTGGTAGATTGCAAACTACACTGACCAGCTGTGGTTGGCTTGGATCAGGGAATGAGAGAGGGACAGTAGCACTGACCTGAAAATGCCTGTGTGGAGGAGCACAGAGTAGCAGTCAGTTGCATGGCTCTCCTGAATGCTACACCAGCCTAGATGAAGCTGCCCTCTGCCAAGCCCTGCTTTCTGACTGGACTTGGAGGCAGACCATGGAGAGCTTCCTTCACTTCTGCAGAAATGTCTTTTCCAGAATCACTCTCACTATTACTCCTGTCATTCTTGCTGGTTTAAAGATGCATAGTAAATGTATTTACTGTGGTGGGGTTTATTTTGTTTTGATTTATCCCCTAGTATTTACATGCTTTGAGAAAAATTAATAGCTAACTGAAGAGTAACTTCTTGTATGGACAACCAGCCTTTCACAGTAAGTAAGCATTTATCAACCTGAAGTTGTGACACAGTCCTCAGACACAGAGCTCAGATCAGGCATGAAAAGCACTTCTGAGGTAAACTACCATAAAAATGTCCATTTCAGTTGCTGAATGTACATTAAGAACTGACACATCTTGCTGTTGTGCTATGCTGTCAGTATCCAAAATAATTATACATACACAAACATAAACTCTTTGACTGACACAGCAGGGTTTCTAGACTAGAAGAACCATGGGAGAGTTTAACATAAGCTGTGACCATGTTTATATTTCATATTACCTTTCAAGGCTTATTGCCTTGTTCTTTGTATGGGTAATATAGAAATCAGACCTGTGGTTAAGATCACATAGCCATAGCAAGAGTAAATAATACAAAGGTAAAAAATTTTAGTTGTGACTATGTGTAGGAGAAGCTGATGTTTTGTCAGATACCTTTGATACATTCTTGGTAGAGTTTTTTTTTTTTTTTTTTGTTTGATTTGGTGCTTTCATTGGAAGGGTTTAATTTTTGCAGGTTTTTTGTTTTCTCTTAGGGTTTCATTTGTTTCTGAGGTTTTTTGTTTGTTTGGGTTTTTTTACTTTTTCAGATTAAATGTTGTTTCCTTGAGTGTAAGAACAAGCAAATTGTGAAAGTAAATATCTTATTTCATGATACTGAAACCTAAATCTCTCATTTCTACTTTAGCTTTTCCTTGGAGCCAAGTCCTCTGTGCTTCTATGGCTAAGCTTGATAATTCTTTGAAAATGTTTCTTTCCAGATCTGTAGTATTGGACTGTAATTCTCTCTATATTGGTTCTGTCAATTTATGCTTCAAGACTTTGAGAGCATTTCTATCATGTATTTGCTCATTCAAACTGGATTTATCTTCCTTGAACATGTTCACTGTCTCCTTAGACACCTTAAAGTGGAAAATTTTAGCATCCTGTGACATCTTCAGATGCAAGAGATCTGAAAAAATAAACTTACAGAAAGTATTTTTCAGTATGCAAAACAATACTATGGGAGCTTCTTGTCACAAATATGTATTTTCAAAGTTCTATTGACTCATGCCACTTATTTTTTGTGCTCAAATCCTCTTACAAAGTGTCATGGCAGATCTTGGTGCAAATTTTTCCCTGATCTTTTTCTTGACACACTTCTTCACCCTCAGTCTCTACACTTGTTTCTTCTACACAGAACCCAGAGCTTCTCACTATAATCTGTGAGGTCTGAATGATGACATATCTGTCTCTTCTAGTCACAAATGATACTTCTTAATCTTGTAGGAAGGCTGAGCTTTGAAACTGGTTGTGGTTTTATGAAATTCCTTCCCTTTTCTATTCATACTTTCTTTAAAGTCTGTGTCTTATCTATTTAGGCTGTAAACTTCTCAGGGCAAAGTTGTTTTTTTTTTTCCTTATATACAATATATAAAGATGTAAAATGTACTTCAGTCTCAGTTAAGACTTCAAATTCCTACCTGAGAGACACTTCAGCCAATGAGTTTGAAGACTGAGGAAAAAAAAAAAACCAACATTGTTCCCTTAATCAGAGAGAACAGGGGAAAAAAAGCAACTCAACAACCAAGCTCTAATTATTCTACTATATGTGAACAACAGTTTTGCACACCTATAAAGCCATATGCTGACTTTGTTGCATTGGGTGAAATGTAATCTCTAGTGTAATGATAATTAAGCAATATTAATTCAGGGATAGGACAAAGGGAATGAAAAGCAAGAATCTTATCATTAAAGGGTCACTCTACACTATGCTCTCTAGGCAAACATACACACAAAGTCAGAGAGTGAGCAACTGGTTTGTTCACAGGGTAAAGAATGGTCATATGTGTTCTCTTTTTTCATGTTTTCTTTTGATTTTTTGTGTGCTCTGTGTGGATTGAATCTACAGGACACAGAAGAGAATACAGAAGAGTCTAAGCAGTCATGAAGACTGTATTTCACAGAATCACAGAATATTCTAAGTTGGAAGGGACCCACAAGGATCACAGAGTCCAACTCTTAGCCCTGCACAGGACCATCTCCAAGACATACCATGTGCCTGAGAGTACCATACAAATGCTTCTTGAACTCTGGCAGCCTTGGTGTTGTGACCACACCCTGGGGAGCCTGTTCCAGTGCCGAACCACCCTCTGGGTGAAGAACCTTTTTCTAATATTCAAACTAAACCTCCCTTGACACAGCTGGGAGATGTAGCTCTGTGTTTCCTGGGGATGGCTGAACACCTGCCTACCCTTGGGAAGTGGCGTGGAAATTCCTTGTTCAGCTTTACTTGCATGCACAGCTTTTGATTTAACCATTAAAATGTCTTTCTCTCAACTCAAAAACTTTTTCACTTTTACCTGTCTGATCCTCTTCCTCATCCCATTGTGCAGGGAGTGAGTGACTGGCTGTGTGGGGCTTAGTTTCCAGCTGAAGTTAAACCATGAGGCCTGTCCTTCATAATCATTCTTCTAAATGAGCCTGACATCTTGCCCTTTGAGACAGCACTTCCACAAACCCCACATTTTGTTGTCAGTATTAAAGGTATTGATTCTATTTTATATTGGTTGTTTCTCTCAAATAGCCTTCCCACATGCATCTATACACTCTACTCCACCCTCTTTGCTGAGATACAAGTGTTGTCATCCGTGAATTAAGCCCTGAGATGGTTTTAAGATCAGTCTGTTGCTGAAGAAAAGGTCCAGAAGTCCAGAAATGGGAGGGGGGGGGGGAGGAGGATGTACATTTAAATACATATGATTAAGAATTATTTATCCTGTCTGAAGTGACATAGTTTAGCACTAGCTATCACTTTCTTTTCTCATTCTGAAATTCCTTTCTTATGTTGCATTTTGTTTCTTTGCTGAGAAGTACAGTGTTGTTCTTAATAAAAAGAGAGTATTGATTTTACTTAGAAATATATTACTAATGCATGAATAAAATATTTTAAACATTGTTTGTTTCACCATGAAGCATGTCAAAACCCTTGTAAAACAAACGATTTTAGATAATATTGGTATTTCTATGGCTATTTGTTTAATGAGTACACTACAGTTCTGCAACAGTTGGCCTCTCTTTATTACCTTAGCAGCACACAGTTCTCTTTGGAGTTTAAAATAATCTTCCACTGTATTTAGAACAATGCCTTATATTGTTATATACTTTAGCCCAGCATTACTTCACTTTTAAACTAGTGTATGTTCACTGATGAGGAATTTTCCATCACTAGAGTAATAAAGTAGGAAAATAAACTTGTGACTTGTGTCTCTCTACTCAGGACAGGTGCCAGAGAGATGGGGCTCACAGACTTGCTGAGTTTCAAAAGAACCTCTGAAGATGAACTTGGTCCATTGTAACTGCTCAAGTAACATCTCCTAAAGCAGGTTGCTCAGGACTTTGCACAGTTGGGTTTTCAGTTTCTCTGAGGATGAAGACTACACAGCCACTCTGGGCAATCTGATCAGTGTTTACTTTTTTCACATATTCAAGTAGAATTTCTTGTATTTCCATTTGCTGCTGTTAGCTCTTGTCCTTTCAGTTGTCGCTACTGATGAGTCTAACTCCCTTTCCTTCATTCATTTAATCAGGTATTTATATTCTTTAATAAGATGCATCCTGAATTTTTTCTCCTCCAGCCTGATCAGTCCCAGCTCTCTCAACCTTAACTGCAGTCCCTGAATTATCCTCAGGGTCCTTTGCTGGAATTTCTCCAGTATGCTTTCTTCTAGCTCAGGAAAGACCAGACCTGCACAGATAGGAACAGAAACACATCCATCCATTGGATGTATTTACCACTTCTCCCAGTTTATGCCATCTCCAAACCTGTTTAGGGTACACTGTGTCCCATCATCCAGGTCATTAGTGAAGATGTTAAACAGTATTTGCCCCAGTCTTGACCCCAGGGGTTTACCACTAGGGACTGGCTCCAGCTGGATCTTGTGCCACCAGTTGCAAGCACATCTTCTGCTGCTGAATCTGACATAGACAAGACCCTCATTTGAAGAATTTGCATCATCTTTAGGCATCTTAGAATCACAATACCTGAAAAAGTCAGTAGCTCTTCTTAGGTTTCCAATAAAAATCACTATGTAAGAGCTAAGCATTATTTTCAGTCAGGCATTTTTTTTCCCCCTGGTATTAGTTTAGAGTTGCAAATTGCATTTCTCTAAAATTTGCAACATATTTTTATCACTGTGCTGGTTTAAAGATAAACCAGCAGGAGAAATGAACCCACTTCAAGAAAGATTACAAGTCAGAGTTACAATTTACTAAAATGATCACAATAAATACAATGATACAGAGGAAAAAAAAATGGTTTTAACCCACAGAAAACAGTTGTATAACTCAGCACCCTGGGGCATAAACAGAATGGTTCATCAGCCCCTGTGCTGAGTACCACATAGTTCCCCTGAGTATGAAGTAAAAAGAAAGGAAAACCTGTTGGTGAGGATGATGGTTGCAGTCCTGTTGAGGTTCTGGTCCTCCTCTGGATCTGGTAACTGGTACTCAAAGTTCCACAACTCAAAGATTATATATTCTTGAGTTCAGGTGGGAATACCCAGTACCTCCACCAAGGGTGAGCAGTTTCACAATGGGTGATTTAACTCTGTGACTCATAGCATATTTTTGTAATCTTTGATCATCTAGGTCTTTGCAACTGCCTATGGTGTCAGTCCCTAATTGACCATTAGCAGACATGACCCCACAAACTGGATGGGAAGGTGCTAATGCCTCCCTGGAGGCGAGTTATCACAGCTGAGTCACTGGTGTGAAGACAGGAGCATTCCCATGCCTCACAGGTTCCTTTAACACCCAGCTTGTAGCCTCAGGGGTCAGGTGTGCCCTGGGCAGTTGCTGAAAACAATCTATTATTAACAGCTCATCAAAAATGATATAGAGGGTGTAGAATACAGTTTTGGTTACAGCCAGATGATGATAAACTGGTTCCAGATGCTGTAGCTAGGACAATCACAGAAGGCAACAACTTCCTTGTCCCAAGACTTAATAGATCTTGGGAAAAACTTTGCACTCAGATATAATTTCATCAGCAACAGTTATTCAGCTTAAAAAAAATTCATATTTTCAATTATATTTATGTTATTAAAAATGAATCTGGATTAAAAGATTATTCAACTCAGAATTAGTGTTGCGTTGGGTAAAAATTGGGGGGAGGTTATTATTTGTTAAGAGTAGGTGTTTTGTATCTATTTTAACACAATTTTAGACGACGAACACCAATGTAGTAACTCCTAGCAGTACTGCAACTCTGTTTTAAGCACACATATAAACTATCTAATGTGGCATGTCCTTTATTTTGTTAAAAATACAGTGTAATAAAGAAAAGCATTTTCTTTATAGAGCAAATTGAGACATGACAAAGAGTTAAGTATTCTATAAATGCTTCTGGCACCCTATAAATCATCGGCTAAAGAAAATGCTGACAAATATCAACATCAATGCAATATTGATCTACCAAATGCATTTCAGCCTCTCACTAAATAGTTTTCCTTAAGCATACAAATTAAACAAAGTGAATGGAAAATCAGATCTTTGGCACTACTAACACTTTCAATAGATTTGTAGGAGTTTTTGTAATTATTCTCTCCTGGTCTTTTACCGTTCTCAGATAACTTCATTTACGATGACAGAGATCTCTGCAATGCTGCCTTTCATGTACTTCAATATCTGCAAGATGAAAATAAGCATTTAGTAGCATGCCACTTTATGTGCATTCAGTGTGTGCTGGAGGTTAGATTGGCAATTAAAGACAGTGGAAGACTGTAATACAAATAAAATTTCATACTGGACTTGTATACTGAATTACATAATTTGTATTCTAATACAGATTTTATCAGTTTGGGTAGCATGGTTAATTTCACCTGGATTCCATATAAAAAGATAACTCCTGAGAATGGGTAACATTATGAGAATCTTTTAGCAGGTGACATTTAAATCAGAACATCCAGAGGCAGTGTCATGAGCAGATATGTCTTTTTCACCTAATAAACTAGGGCTGAATGTTAAATACAGACAGTATTTTATTAACATTATGCAAAGAGAGGTTATGAGGCACACAGGTAACTGTTTGCTACACTTTCATATTTTTTGTAAAAAAGAATTACTTCCAGGAGTCAGATTATTTAAATTAATTTTCTGCTCTTTGAAGAATTTCTTTGTTGTTCTTAAAATTCATCTCTTGAAATTCATCTCTTGAAATTTTTCAACAAGACAAAACAAACTCAAGCATATAATGATCTAATTCTTGGGCAGAGTAATTTAATGATTACAATCTTAAAAAGCCCACTTCTCTTTACCATTTTTTATTACAGTGGCACATTTCTGGTTCTACCTGAATTAAGGCAATAATGAAATGAGCTCAAGTGGATGTTAATTTTTTGTACCATTTATTGAAGAATTCTATAAATGGAGGAAAAGTGATGAATCAACATAAGAATATGAAATAGCAATCATCATTTAAACTACATTTTTTCCATTCAACTAATCAAACAATCTCCATAGAATACTGGTATCAACAATGTTTGCACTTGATTCTTGAAAATGCAGTCTTTATAATGATTTTATGCTATGAATATGCTTTCTGTGAATTAATTATTTTTGATATATTTTTATATGTTTGTCTATGGCTATGTGTATGCATTTTTTCTGAGTAATAAATGAATGACCTCGGTACAGAACAACAAAAGGTTATTATGTATTCTCAGACTGAGTGGAAGGAATGACTCATGAGAAATATTGCAGGCATTTGTTATATAAATAGGTTAGCCTTGTTTAAAGGTTGGCAAGTTCCTCCCTCTGGTTCATTTTCATTTATGTTTTACAAGCCATATTATGTATTAATTATTGTATTTTGATCATGCTGCTTGTTAGATAATTCATGAGCATCGTCCCTCAGATCTCAGATGAAATTTTAAATGCACTCTGAAGCGCATGTCTACAGAGTAGTTTCTCAGAATATGCTTTTAAAATTAAACACCAGTGAACAACATCTTAAAAGTCTAAGACTGCAGATCAGAATGTTTTTATAAAATGGACTTACACACATAGTGAGCCTGTGAACTAGATGGTGCCTCTTCCCTTCCCCATTTTTTCTTTTATAGCAGGAGGATGAAAATTAGCTTATTGTACAAATTGTGGGTCACTAGTTATTTACCAGTGATTTTCTATACAAAGCCTTTGTTTCATAATCTATAAAACCTGTATCTTCCCATGAACCAGCTGACTAGAGGCTTATATTCAGGCAGAAATATTGTAGATAATAACATTGCATACCTACTGTCTTGTTTGTGTTGACTGTATTTCACTTCACATCATCTGAAATTAATGAGAGTTCC
Source organism: Poliocrania exsul (assembly GCA_035041345.1). NCBI lineage: Eukaryota > Metazoa > Chordata > Aves > Passeriformes > Thamnophilidae > Poliocrania > Poliocrania exsul. The sequence goes on along the minus strand of JAWWLZ010000082.1, from coordinate 82,288,571 downwards.
AGCTGACAGAGCCTATTTTCACTAGAGCTCATCAATACTCTTATTAAAAATCCAAATGTTAAAAATCCCGGGAGAACTTTAAAAGAGTCACATGGGAACTGGCCATCCAACTTAACTGACTATCAAAATTGACTTGAACTCTGTCATAAGATTTTATAAAGGAATCTAGAAGCTTATGTCATTTAGGTCTAGGTTGATCCTCTTTGCATCACTGTAGAAATCTGTAGAAATTTAGGATAATCCATGGTTACAAATTAGAAAAAAATGGTGTGTTTGTCTGCTAGGCAGGAATGTCTGATACAGCAGTGTGAACATTATTTTTATTTTTTTTGAACTTATTCAAGATAATAACATATTTGTGATTCAACTGTAAGGAAAAATCATTGTTACAAAAACTTGAGGTGGTTTCAGTTGACCAATATCTGGAAAAAATGTAAAACTGTAAGCTAAGAATGGAAAAACCTTGAAAATGGAATGCCTATATAGAAGGTCATTGTCAGAAAAGAATATTTTTATTTAGAGATTGGAATTTGCCAGGAGAAGGACTTATTAGGCAAAAGATTTGTTCAAAAGTCCACAATACAGCTTTGGATGCTCTGTTTTTCACCTGTTATCATAAGTAACATATTAGCTTATTATAATCATGACTCTAGTCTGGTACTTACTGCATTAACACTTAACAGTAATATGATTCTAGTCTAAGAAACCCACCCCAAAGCCTTGCAATTTAGGAAAAAGATGAAGAAGTAAAACGAAAGTAAAGGAAAGATAACTGAGAGATTATCAAAGCTGGGAAATATAAAAGTGCTCATCTGCTGCACATCACTTCTTTGACCACTGTCAAGTGGCATCAAGATGTAGGTAAAAGGCAGACCTGAAGAAAGATACTGTGACAGTTCATTAATAGGGAACAGCTTCCTCTGCAGTATTCACTGTCTTCCACTAGTATTCACTGCCTTCATAGGCAAAAAGTGCAAGACACTGTCCTACATTAAATCTCTGAGGGAGAAGGGGCTGCTTTCCCTTACCATTTCCTATGATCTTCTTACTCTACATGAAGTCATTTAGAGGACATGAAATCAAATTAAAACCAAACAAAAAAGCCCCAACAAAAACAAAAAAAAAAAAAAAGAAAAAAACACCAAAAACCCCCTCCCCTCCCCCCAGTCCCAAAATGCAGCTAAATCCTTCAAAACTGCTTTATAGGCTTCTAAAAAGACACTCTTAGCAACTGCACAAATTTCTACGTGGAGAGTAGGAATCCATCCTGACACCTGCAGCTAATCAATTCTTGCCCTGAAGCATGATATTTGGTTTATCCTTAGTATTAATTTTGGCATGCAAAGCTATAAATGTTGTTACTGTTCATATAATTAGCCCACTTCTTAACATTCAACTAGGCTATTTGACTTGATGGCCTCCTGTGAGGGTGAATTTCACAGATTGATTATATGTTGTGTAAAGGAGCATTTGCTTTTATTGGTTCTAAATTTACTGCTTTTAAATGGCATAGAAGAAAACTGAAGAGTAAAAAGAGATTTTATTGCAAAATCTGTTAGGTTGACCCTGACTAGCATGTTGATGTTGTTGTCGCAAAAAGTTAGAAAAGAAATCCCAGAGTCCTAAATATGATGGTTTCACTGTATGTATGTGTGGGTAGGAGTGTGTAATGAATTAACACCACAAAGTTCCAGGACAAATATGGAATGAAAAAAAAAAAATCAAACCATCAAAATAAAAGACTCCTGTTGGACTCAGCCCCGTGGGCTCACACCCTCCATGCTCCTTCCCCCTCTCAGTGTGTTCTTTTCCCCTCAGGTTTATACAGTTTCCCTGCATCTGAGTTCTACACCCCTTCCCTGCTGCAGCCTCTCCCATCCCTGCCTTCCTAACCCTGCCCTAGATGTGCTGTCCAATTCTCTCCAAACCCTGCCCCTATCGGGACCTTTTATAAGCCAGACCCCAGCCGGAAATAAAGTGCTTCCGACGTTCTCCAATTCTGTGTGTGTCGAATTACCTTGGGAGCCGTCCCCATCCCGGTCCCAGGAAACACCAAAAAACATTAATAAGTTCCAGCAGAAGATAATGAAAAAATGTTTTTTAGTATACTGTATAGAATTAGGATGTTGACCTATGTTCTGCATCATGCAGGAAACTTAGTTAAAAACAGTCCATGTTCACTTTATAGGAAAGAATGAGTGACAAAAGTGCCAAATGGGATTAGTATAATATTGATCACAATTACATTAGCAATAAGGCTGAAACAAGATTAGTTAGAATTGAAGAATTTACATTACAGTAGGAAAAAAAACCCAAACAAACCAGGAAAAGTACAAGAAACTGAATTAAAATTAATAGAATAGTCACAAAAAGGAAGTACACTATGGCATAGCCAAATGATACAATGATAATGGATAACTATCAAAATTTCTATGTATGGCTTGTATCTACTGTAATGGAAACTGAACAACACAATGAGTAAAAAGAAATATCATAAAAAGGAAAATAAGTAAGGGGGGAAAATTAAGCTGAATAAGTCAAGCTCAACCTCTAAAAGAAAAGAAAATATAAAAACAAACCTATAAATCAGATGACAGAACATTTGCTTACCTGATAACATTTGCCAGATGTACAAAAGAGTACCTTGCCAAAAACATAATAAATGTAACTAACACTCCCAGCCCAAGAAAGTTTGGCTTACCTCATTTTAGGTATCTACAGAATAGATTTGTCTCTGACACAACTGTTTGGAATTTGTGCTTTATTAAATGGGAGAAACAGTTCTTCTAGGATCACCTGGCCTGTTTTAGATAGCTACCTTATACAGTAAATGCAGAACTGCCTATTTTTCCTTCCCTTACTTTGAGCAAAGAAACCCGTGGTAAGTAGATCTCTGATGGCCAATGCAGATATGATAAACCTTGCTGTTAATCTCCAGACCTCCTAAATAAATTAGGAGATAGCTCTGATACATTTGAAAATATAAGGAACAGACACCATGCCAGGTAGTGACTTTGTGGAGGATTGTGCACAGCTACAGAATAAGGCATCCACTGTTTTATCTTTCATTGTTTGTCACCTCCTGCATAGGTAGCAGTGCACTAAACATGAAGAATAACAGTTTAATAGATAAATTCTAAACTGCTGTTCCCATTGTCCTGAGTAGGCTGAGAGATAAGTAAGACCCCTTGGACACCGAACTGCTTATTGAAAGTGCAGAAGTGTTGCAATAGGAACCAATTAACTTCTTAGACTTTATGAGTAAACTGTGTGCTGGCACAGCTATCTACCTTCTGAATGAACTTGGTTCATGTAGTTACAAACCACACCAAAGCCAGAGTTTGGTCATGTAGGTATGCTCTAACTACGTAGAAATATCTATCACAACAGAAATTATTTGCTGCTCAAAATTACTACAAACTTCTGAACAGCAGGAGAAAAAATTCTGAAATTCTGTGGCAATTACTAGGAGATACCAAGAGTCCACTTAAAAAAATTACAAGAATTTTTTGATGTGTAGAGAACCTGCACAAAGGTCTGAAATAGGTCTCAGAGTTCACATCAGTTGCTTTCAAAGGACAGACTTCCACATAACCTGATAAATGAAGATTTAACAGTCTTTGGTGAGTGTAACATACAGATAACATAGAAATGCCAAAAAAATGTGTTTCTCCATTGTTTTTCTGCCTGTCAAAAACATCCTACAAAAAATCCTCTGTCAGCTTTCTGCCAGCTCTCACCAAAAACTTCCCAAGGAACTCTTCCTGACAAAGAATCCTGCCATTGTCTATGGTTATCATATCTTCTCGAACATCTGGACTGGCTGCATGCCATGGAACCACGTACAACCTCCCCTGAACCCTATAAACCTTGAGGACGAATTTTGGAAAATCAAGGGGAAAAAGAGAGAAAGAGAGGGCTGGTGACTTTTGCCAGCAATCTTTTTTGTTCTCCCCATAACTCTCCTCTGCTACCACACACTGCCTACCTGCCTTGGGAGGAGCTCTGCCAGCCTGGAGAGAACTGAGACCCAACGCTGCTACATGCGTGAGTTATATCTTCTTCACTGTATTTTTTAAGGGCAAAAGAACTGCAGCTAATGCAGCTGAACTAGAAGCTGGCTGGGCCTGGGACACAGCGGGAGAGGTAAAAACACATGACCTGCATTCCAAAAGGATTTACCCCCTGCTGCTAAGAGATAACATCGGAAAGTGGCAGAGAAAGACACAGAGAAGAAAAAAAAAAGCAGAACTTTGTGTTTTTGTCTTATTGATAAACAGATGAAGATTTGGGCAACCATCTGCTTTCATGAAGACCTCTTAAGAGTGTAAGTATGTGTTGCATTCTTGTTCTATAACAGCTGATGCTAAAAATCGGCATGAACTGGAAGATAGTTCCCATTTTCCTCATAATTAATTATTTATTAATTTCAAAGTATTTCTCCTTACTTGTAATTGATTTTCAATCTTGCTTCCTAATGTTGTTTTCCTCATCTTCTCCAGATTCCCTGTTAAGGTTTTACTGCTGATGTGGCTATAGTTGGCAGCATCTCTCCTCTTTGAAGGTCTCCTGCTCCTCCTGCTTGGGGCTGTACAGGAAGACTTATCCACCAAAGAAAACTCTTAAAGTAATTCTGCCAGCTTTGAGCAATCTATTTAACTAGGAATAACAATGATTCAGTACCACTTGAAGGCAGATCTTCCTGAATATATTGCAAAGCTTGAGCTGTTTAAATGCATGAAGAATTTTTTTTTTTCCTAAACAAAAACACTTGTAGCCGTAAAGACCGGCTGGCTCAGTAAAATGCACTATTAAAATAAAATCTGTATTTATTTAAAAAATCTCCAATATTTCTGTCTTATTTCTCTATTTATACAGTAGTAAATCATAGTTAATGGACAAAATAGCAAGAGAAAATGAATAATATTACAGCATATCAGAGGAATACTATACCTGGATGACTAATATAAACTATAAAACATACAGTAGGTCAAAATTAAAGACAATATTCTAAGGTTGTGCTGCTCCATTCACTATTCAAATATATGTGTCATAATGGTATTTGTCAGTGTTTAACTAGATCTTTAACTTACCTTCTTTTGCCCATCACTGCACATCTCTTTAGGCTATGTATAATGTGGTGACTTCAACCTCTGTCAGAAAGTTTAATGCTCTGCTACACAGCAGTAACAACACATCCATCTTCATTAGATATTGCTCTTCTACCTGTCCATTCATAGGGCTTTTCACCCACTTCTGTACAGAATGGTGACATAAAGAGGAAATCATAAAGAAATAGGACTAAAAAAAATGTTCAAGTGGTTTGATTGCAGAGATTTTAAAAACATCACACTGACTGTTTGGACAAGTTTGGGCACTAACTTTTGGAGCAGGAAAAGGACTTTGCTTTCCTTCTGCACTTCTTTGTTGTTTTTTTTTTCTTTTCCCTTTTTATCATCAAGAATAAATAATCAATAATGGGAAAAAAAATGACTGAAGAAATACCTCCAAAACCAATAGATATTTTTCTTTTATTATGTCATGTTACTTTCAGAAAAGAAAATAAAAACACTATCGCAAAAGATTTTTTAGGCAAGCAAAATTTAAAACCAAATTGCTGAAAAAACCCAGTTCCACTATGTCTTTACCTTGCCAAATTATGGTGTACATATGAGTTCCAGTCATGTTGTTTTCATTTTTATGGTGAGTGTATAGTAATTAATGTTCATTAAAGTTATGATGCCATATGATTCTTATTATGTAATTATAAACTTTTAAATTTGTATTTGTGGAATTTTGTCCTTTTAATGATCCTTACTTCCATTACAATGCCAGATGTGACCAGCTTGGTAGCAGACAGATTAGCTCATCAGAAAAATATATTTTAAAATATATTGTTTTGAGCCCTTGCATTGCCCTTTGGACTGAAGGAATAATTGCATCCTGTTCTTCCAGAAATCATTATATGTAATTTCAGGTGCTTTCTTTTCTGAAAATTTGAACCAGCAAAGGCTTCCTAACTATGAAAGTACTCTTCTCTTCCCTTTGTACAGAGGATAAATTTAAGGGCCTGAAATGAGAAGTAAAATAGACTCTGGAAAAAACATACCATGTCGCACATCAAATAGCATATGTTGTCATGTGCTACCTGATAAAATTAACTGCAAGATGCTAAGTGTATAGAGCAAAAAAAAGGAAATATCAAATCCTTTTCTGAAGATTCATACAGAGTTGTCTTACAAAAGACAGTGCAATAACTTTTCAGAAAATAAAAAAAAAATATATTTTGGCTACATTTAAATTGTAACAGTGCATTTAGGCATTCCATATCTCCTAGATAGTTTCTGCCATTAACAGGTTTCTGTCCCATCCTAAAGAGAATACTGTATTCTTTAACTCAGAGATTAAATAAATGCGTGGAAGCATGGCATAGAATAACACAAATCTAATACAAGTCAAAGACGTATATGGTTTGTTTAATTAACTAACATTTTGACTCAAATCTACATCATCTGAAGTGAGATTATAATGTAAATCACATTAGCATGAACAGCAGGAGTTCCTAACTTACCAGCTCCAAAGGGTTGATTGCAGGCAACAGCATTTAGATGACTTTGGAAAACTACTTATGTGACTAAAAAATGCAAAATAAATATGTTGAACTATTACTATATCTGTACGATTGTATGACAATATATTTTATGATATGGTTAGATATATGTCAGTGTAATATGCAAACAGCTTCAAAGATTTCAAAAGAGTAAATTTATTTCAAATAATAATACAAATTCATAAAAAAACCCATTTTTATTGTACAGGAAATAAATTTGATATATTAAATGTGAAAATAACTTTTATGTTTTCCCCTTATTAGAAAACAAAACCACATTGTCTTCTTTACTGCAATACCTATAGGCAGAACATATGAATATGCTGTTAGTGAACTGTGTAAAATTAAAATTGCACTTTTCTCTTTGTAAATTGTGTACCTTCCTGCAATAAATCATCAGCACAACACCAATTTAATTTCCTTTCTAAGTACATCCTAATGGAAAAATTGAAGACTAAAAAGAATGGTCTGAGGGTTCCCTTTGCCTTTCATATATAGGATGAAGGCACATTTGCAAAACAAAAGCCACAGATAACCTAATTATATACTGAGGAGTCAGAAGGTAGGAAGTGCCAAGGCAGTGGGCCAGACTCTGCCCCCAGGTTGCCCAGTTCCTTAGTAGGAATGGCTCTAAATCTGGAAAATGCTATGCCAGAGGGTAAGTATTGCATCCAGTGAAGTCTGGGGAGGTGAGGGAACAACCTTTTTGTATGGGTTTGCAAAAATCCTGACATACTTGGCTGCAGCCCAGTCAAAATAATAAACAAGATAACTGGTAAGCCATGAGTTTTGTAGTGCATAATACAAATCAACTTAGAGATGGATTTAATTGCACATTCATTTCAATTTAAATAATATCTGCTTTAAATAAGTAATGAATCAAGCATTTAAATAAAATTAAATAATGTCATTAAATTGTGACTTTCGTATTTAATTTAATAGAATATTCTGACAAAACCAATTTAAAATAAATATGTATCACTCACCTGTGTCAGCTGAATTACTTTCTTGGAGATAATATTAGTTATATGTTTATGAATTCACCATAATTTCCCTCATTTTCTCGATTTAACTTTACAAATGATTTATCATTGCAAAGAAAGAAGTTGATGAACCAATACATGAGATCAGGTAGTTGTGTCCAGATGATTTACTACTAAGTACTTATGAAATGCTGGAAGAAGTAAAGATTAACTATAGTGGTTCCCAAAGCAAAAATAACTTTTATGAAGGTGAATATGAGTCATAGGATTTGGAAAAGAAGAAAACAGAATTATATGCCCCCACCTACTACAAGTAATTTAACCAATTTTCAACACTTAGTACAGCACTTCTGCAAGCATATTTTAGAGGATTTTTTTTCTCTTGAGACAGCTGTCTAAGCTTTCCCTGTTGTAAAGCTGAACCAGAATCATTAAGCCACTGTAGCATTATACTTATAGAAAATCTGTCAGGAAAAGGGACATTTAACCTTTAAGGAAAACCTGCCTTTGCAAGAGCACAAGAATTTCTTACAGGACTATATTAAGGTACCATGACAGTAGACCAAGAAAGGCAAAGTGAGCAACCTTATTCTCCTTCACACCTATATAACAGGTTAGCTGTTGCAAACTGAAGACTTGATCTCTAGATTCTGGTAAGAATACTTGTCCAATAAATATTGAGTATAGGTGAAGTCTTATTATCTTGGAGTGCATAATTCAATCCTAAGAAAAGAGATGGACTCACAAATGATGTAGTGAGTCCAACACCATTATACACACAACTATCAAAAGCTGTGAAGAGTCCATTGACACTGAAAACAGGAACAATCCTTGCTCTAGACTATACAAGACTACAATGAAATAGTATAGGGAGGGAATATTACACATATTTTCTCACTTTGCTGTTTTCGAGTCTTCTTTTATAACAAAATAATTTCACTAGCAATTTCACTAGTCCTCCTACATAGCCATTTTTTCCCCCTTAATGAGGTGTTATTAAATAGGAATCTGTAAGCAGAATCACACTGCTCTTCTGCATTAGCTGACAAGGACTATGACACAGATGTCATGAGATCAGTATATAGGGGCAAAATGACTGGATTACTTTTATGTCTTACTACCTTTTGAAGAAAACTCCATATTTCTATCCGGGGTAGGAACTTGCGATAAATAGAAATTACTTGCTAAAATATTAGAGTACCTGTCATAGATGAGAAAGGATAAATGACAATCTGTAGCAGATCTGGAGACTGGATTATGTTTAAGAATTAATACATTTAGTGTTTCTACTGGATTATGCCTCACACTCACTCCCTCACTCCCTTGCTGTCGTTTATACTGTTTGGTCAGATACACTGATGTAGCAAACTGAATTCCAGTCATCAGGGACAATTTGTTGCTTATGCATAAGACATACAATTGTGTACTTCAGCTTAATTAAGCTTCAGAGTTTCTTACACCCAGTCTATATGTCTAGGAACATCCAGGAATACTTCTAGGAATAACCTGTTGAAGAAATTAATAGAGTGTAAGTTAAGACATTGTACCATAGCAGATTTACACCTTTCAGTTCCGCCATGTGCAATTTTCACCCATTTAAACTTCAACTGAGTGGTTATAGGTGTCCGGTTGGAAATGTAACTAGGCATGTCACCATAAGAAATCAGGATCATTAAAAAAGCTAGACAATGCAGAGGCTGCAAACTGATACAAAACTGATCTTAGCTTTGCAATAAATATGGATGGGGATGGGTTATGTTCAAGTATCATGCTGTATTGGGTCTGGCTGAGATGGAGCTCATTTCCCCATAGCAGCCCTCACAGTGCTGTGCTTTGCATTGGTAGCCAGAAGGATGTTGATAACATTCCAGACTTTTGGCTACTGCTGAGCACAGCATCAGTACTGTAACAATCCTTCCCCAGTTGAGGGAAAGATCCTGGGAGGGAACACGAGTAGCTCAGCTGACCCAAACTAACCAAAGGCATATCCCCTACCATATGATGTCAGCTTAGACATAAAAGCTAAGGAAAGGAGCAGGAAGGGGAGCATTCCTTGTTTCTAATTGCTGCCTTTTAAGAAATCATCATGTGTGCCGAAACCCTGCTTCTTGGAATGTGGCCAGACATCACTGTTGATGGGAAGTAGAGAATAAATTTTTTGCTTCACTTTTGTGCTCATAAGCCTTTATTCTTGCTTTATTAAACGGTTTTATCTCAACCTATGCATTGTTTTCCATATTATTCTTTCTCCCTCTTTTCCAGCTGGGAAAAGAAGTGATAGAGGGGTTGGAGGGACACCAAGTGCCCATTCAAAGTCAACCCACTATATATGCCAACTTTTCATGAATTAACAAGATTATCTATTCAACAGGTACGATGTGGCTGTGGAGTATGCCTTATAGAGTTACTCAGTAAAATAAACCAAGGATCAATTCATAGCATTGTCTTACTTATTTTACATTGAAAGTGTTTGCAAGTTAAAACAATCCCATCATGTTTATGCATAGCACTGAAAATCCTTATAAACAGAGATGCACAATCAATGATTATGTCTTTCCAAACACCAGGAGAGCTAAAACCTGAAAAACTGGCAGATTTAGGCCTTTTGCTAGGACCAGAGCCTGATAATGCAACCTGGAAATATTATTGTGTACTGAAGCTGTTCTCTCTCTAGTCCTGCAAAATTTCGCAGAATTATGCCTAACTCAGTTTCTGAATCTAGACCTCAACTAACTAGGTTTTCCCATCAAATATTCTGTCCACTTAATTACTTAATGAGGCTGTTTTACATAAGTATATTAGAGAATCATGCTCCTAAACAGGAAAATAAAAATGTGTTTTCCTCAACATTTCATCACCTGTGCAATATAGCTTCTTTACAGAATATGCACACATATATTTGTTTTTTCATATCTACATTCTGATGGAAAAAATATCGTTTCATGTAAAATTTCAGATATCTTTCTTTCAACTTCAGTAAAGAAGTATGTGACAGTTGATATCATAATGACTTCCCTAGATGTGGTTGCATAAGCTATGAAGTACCAAATGGGGAAACAATGTACTTTTCTTACTAATTTTTGCTCACTAATTCTCTTTATGTTCATTGCTATATCTTCATTGCATTCACCACCTGCTGCCAAGAGAGTTTTCTTTTATTCTATTCGGCTATATAAAGTTATACAAGTGTATGCTTGCTTTATTGCTTCCTATGTGCACTATTGAAGTGAATGAAAGTATTGTCCTAATGAATAATTTGGTTAATCAGCTTGCATTTCTGCAACTTAGCTTACTTAATAGTAAAGAAAAGCAAGGAAATAACATTAACCTCTTTCTATGTACTTAGACTCTTCAGAATGTGCTAGAATCAGTGGTATCGACATACCAGATTTATGTATGTATGTATGTATGTATGTATGTATGTATGTATGTATGTATTTATTTCAATTCTAACCAGTCCACCTTCTTTTAGAAAAGAAATGCCTAAAGATTATACTGAAGGGAGTCTCTAAATCATTTAACAGAAGGAAATGAAATACTATAAAAGAACATTAAAGTTCTGTCAGAAAGCAAAAACATAGAAAGCTATTGTTAACAGGTGAAATGTGCCATGTATCTGCTGGTTCTCTGGTATAATAAAAAAAATAACAGGATTGTAATCAAAAGAGAGTTTTCAAAGAAATCTATTACAATTGTTAAGGTGCTGATAACATTATTTTCTGTTTTTCAGCTGTAGAATTAACAGCTACAGTGAGACATAGAAAGCTTTTTGCCTAAGCATTGTTGAGTTTTTGTGGTCTCAACTTAATTTTGGGATTTTTGCCCAAGCTTTTCCTTTTTATTATATAACTATTCTTAATGTTTACATGGTTTTGTGGAAAATTGCAAAAGACACATTATATTAATATGAACTGTTCTTGTATTTAATATTAGCTATTAGGAATACTTTCTGTCAGGAATGAATGCACAAAATAATTGAGGGTATTTGTGAATGAGAAACTCAGCATGAGCTGGCAATGTGCACTTTGTAGCCAAGAAAGACAGCCATGTCCTGGACTGCATCAAAAGAAGTGTGTCCAGCAGGTCAAGCTAGAGAAAGACATTTAATAAGTGCCTGCAGTGATAGGACAGGGAAAATAGTTTTGAATTGAAAGAGTATAGGTTTAGATTCCATACTAGGAAGAAATTTTTTGCTGTTAAGGGCAGTGATGCACCAGAACAGGTTACCCAGAGAAGCTGTGGATCCCTGGAAATCTTCCAGGAGAGATTGGATGGGGCTTTGAGCCATAGTAGAGAGGTGTTTATGCTTTCATGATTCTAATAAATAAACAAAACCCAAACAAGTACCTCTATTTCATTCCTGAATATCATAATGAATTTCCTTACAAGGAAAAAAAAAAAAACCCTCCTTGTAACCAGTTCAATGACAGAGGTATGAATTTAGAAAAGCAGTAGATGTAAAACTATTGTCTGTTATATCCAAAGTCAAGCATAATACTGATGAAATCCATTCTAAAGGTACTTCTGGTTATTTTTATTTCTCTTTTTTTTAATATTGTCCTTATTCTTGAGATGAACAACTTTGTGTTCACCTCATTCATATGTGTCTTATGTGTTTTCTGTAAATAAAGAATATTTTTCTCTATTTAGTCATCATTTAAGCAAACATTGACATTAAGACAGGACAAAACATTGTCCCAAGAAAAACATCAAAGGAATTGGTTCTTCACCAGAGGAATGAACTCAGAAAACCATTTTTCAACTATACAAAATAATTTTTACAGACCTTTTTCTCATAAAAGCAAGATGATATTGCCATTTTTTTTCTACTTTAAGTATATTTTAGAAAAATTAAACACTGCAAATTATGTAATCTGTATCTGAGATATGAAGCCTTGAGGGCTGGCACAACATAATGGAGGAATATTGCTATGAGCTTGTCCTATTTTGTTTTTTTCTTAGACATGTTCTGTCAGACCCTGCTGGAGATACTGGACTAAATGGATTTTTGGTCTGATTTAACACAGCCATTCTTCGCTGTTGTTTTGTTTTGTTTTGTTTTGTTTTTTAATATCTCTATGTTCAGAAGGCACCATCACTCCCACCCCTCCCCTCAGCACTCTACATCAGCACTTCTCATTTTACTCTATGTAAGAAAAGAAATGGGATAAGTTATCTCTGGACCCTGAAGAGGTAGAAACTCATCCAGTGACATGCAGTAAAATCCCTGTTTTCTTAACAGAAAAAATGTCCCAAATGCAAAGATTAAGGGTTTGTAGACTTAGGTCTTATTTTTAAGGATCTGATTTATCCTGTAATCACTTCTTAAACTTCTGTGAATTTTACTAGATGGCAGTCAACTGAACATTAAATCTATAGTTTTGTGCATTACAATTTGTCGCAGAATTTGGCAATTTATGCAAGTTTTTATAGTCAGTGATACTGGAAGCAGTTACCATTTTTACCTTGCTTGCATTGTGTTTTGATATCCTGACATTTGTTCTTTTTAAATACATGAACTATGAATCTGTCTTGCCACTGTGTTACTTCAGGTTATACCAGTTAAAATCAACTTTGATACTTCTAACGCACTTGAAAAATGCTTTCCTTTTTACTATCCTCCTGTGTATTATCTTTTCATGAGCATCAGAGAACTCCTTTTTTTTCTAAACTCCTATGAGAGATTTTTTGTGTTCCTTGCATTATTTCTAGCGCAGTTTTGCTGTTTTTCTCAAGCCATCCATAATTTCACAGCTCAAGGACAGCCCCAAAGGAAACCATGTATTTCTAACCTTACGCTAGCCAAATTCATACATGAAAGTAGTGAAAATAAGGAAGGGGGTGGGGGGTGGGGGGTGGGGGGGGGAGAAAGCATCATAAATTTTCAGCTTACCAGTCAAACTTTTATTTATTTCCATAGTACCACTTGACAATAGTATATGATGTATTTGAGTATGAAACACTTCTGATCTCAAAATGAGGCAGGTAATTCCTTTATGTTTACTGCTTCAGTAGAAGTACTGTAGTTATATGTAGTCAGCAATTTCCTATCAATCAAAACTTCTGTTTTGTTCTTCTGTTTGTGGAAACACATCAGTTTTGACAAGGAATGCCCCGGGAAGTAGTTTTCAATACTAGGTTGAAATTTCTGTTTGTATCTGTAAAAAAGAAATATTCCATAAGGATGGGGGAGGGGTCTCTGTTCCTCTTCCTCCCTCTCCTCCCCCCTCCCCCCCCCCGCATTCCCTTCTTTTCTTTCTTTCTTTCCTTTCTTTCCTTTCTTTCTTTCTTTCTTTCTTTCTTTCTTTCTTTCTTTCTTTCTTTCTTTCTTTCTTTCTTTCTTTCTTTCT
>JAWWLZ010000082.1:82256672-82267051 GCA_035041345.1 Poliocrania exsul | reverse complement strand
CCCTGATTTTTTTTTCTGCATGACCTAGCTATCTTCATAAATTCTTCATAAGTAGCCAGCCCTTTTTTCCACAGTTGATAAACTTTCTTTTTATCCCTGAATTCCTTTAGAATCTCCCTATTTAACCAAGCCAGCCGTCTTCCCTGCCAGCTGGCCTTTCAGCACGCTGGTATAGCGTGTTCCTGTGCACTCAAAATTTCCTGCTTGAAACATGTCCATCCCTCCTGGACACCCTTGTTTTTAAGGATTGTTTCCCAGGGTATGCTCTGAACTAGTCTCTTGAATAGGCCAAAATCTGCCCTCTGGAAGTCCAGTGTAGAGGTTTTAATGATGGCTCTCCTTGCATCTCTGAGTATTGAAAATTCTATTATTTCATGGTTGCTATGCCCCAGGTGGCCTCCAACCACTACATCCCCCACCAGCCCCTCTCTGTTTGTAAACAGTAGGTCTAGTGGGGCCTTACCTCTAGTAGGCTTATTTACCAGTTGATGAAGAAAACTATCCTCTATACACTCCAGAAACCTCCTAGACTGCCTCTTCTCTGCAGCATGAAGCTCCCAGCAGATATCTGGCAGGTTAAAGTCACCCACAAGAACAAGGGCTGGAGATTTTGAGACATCTGTCAGCTGCTTGTAGAATAATTCATCTCCTTCATCATCCTGGTGTGGTGGTCTGTAACAGACACCCACAAGGATGTCAGCCTTGTTGGCCTTCCCCGTGATTCTGGTCCACAGGCACTCAACCTTGTCACTGCTGACCTCAAGTTCAACAGAGTCAAGAGACCCTCTAACATATAAAGCCACCCCTCCACCTCACCTACCTTGCCTGTCCTTTCTGAAGAGCTTGTAGCCACTCATAGCAGCACTCCACAGAAAGGCTTGAGTTGGAAGGGACCTTAAAGATTATCTAGTTCCAAACCCCCTGCCATGGGCATAGACACTTTTACTAGTCCAGGTTGTTCAGAGCTCCATCCAACTTAGCCTTGAACACTTCCAGCGATGTGGCATTCACAACTTCTCTGTGTAACTGGTTTCATTGTCTCACCCCCCTGACAGTAAAGAATTTCTTCCCGATACCTAATCTAAACCTACTCTCTTTCAGATTGAAGCTGTTATAGTTTCAAAATATTTTATGGAATTTTCCTCTCCCTTACCAAGACCGAGTTTGGGAACTAATGCCCAACTCCCCACTACCAGCTAAAGAAGGGTGGCCAATTGCTTTGAATTCCAACTTAATGATTGGTAGAGGTGGGGCAGGGGAGGGAGAGAGGTTTTTTCCTAGTGCTGGACACTCTTTTCGGTTGCTCCTGTGAGTGGAAGCCACCATCTACTGGGCTAGTGGAAGCATTTTGGAGAGAGTTCCCTTGGTTCAGCCCCGCCTCCCTCCCCCCATCCCCCTGCCAACTCACACACCCTGTGCTGTCCTTTGGAGAGAGAGCAGGCACCACAACCAGGATTTGCTACAGGCTTCCTGAGGGCCGACATCATCTGCAAAGTTGCTGAAACCACACCCTTCTCCCCTCCCCCCAGTGCTTTTGGAAGAAAGGCAGGGAGAGTCTCTACACTGCCCATCAGAAAGATTCCATCCCTTCCCTTGTTACCATTTCCCCATGTGAGTTTTCAGAACCACCACCTCTCCCTGGTTGCCATCTGTGCCTCGGTGGAGCTCAGAGGTGACTTTTGTGACTGCTGGCCCCCAAGGTGCGGCATTGCCTCCCACTTATCCATAAATATAACTGCACCAAAAGGAGCAAAGATAGAACTTAATTAATTTAAAGGGTTTGGTTATGGCATTGCTGTTTGTTCTGCTCTGGTTTTGTGTGTGTGTGCGTGTATATATATATATATATACACACACACACACACACACACACACACACACACACACACACATATATACATATATATATGTATATATTTGTAGTGAAGAATATTTGTAGTTAAGAACTGTTATCTTTTTCTATAAATTTTCTGATTAAAGTCTATGCATTTCAAAGGTTGTGGTGGTTTCTGGGGAAGAGACCCCCTGCCTAGTACAGATAGACATCTTAGTTTTCTTTTAAACTGAGACAGAAGCCATTCCCCTCTGTCCTGTCACTACATGCCCTTTTAAAAATACCCTCTCCAGCTTTCTTATAGCACTTTTTAGATATTGAGAGGTTGCAATCATATAGGTGAAAGGAAAGAGAGGGACTGGAGCAACCTCTGATATACTCCAAGACCTTTCTGCAGTTGTTTTAAGTTGCCTTCTGCAATTGTCCTGTTTTTTGCTCCTTGGGGAAGACCAATTTACCCCACTTTGATTCACTGTGTGTGAAGGGCCTCAGTTACATTTCTGTTTGTTGTTCACCATCTCATATCACTAACCTAATATGTGTGTGGAGTAAAAATCCATTTCTACAGCAATATGTTGACCCCATAGCTTGGAAGTTACACTATCAGTTATGACTAGACATTCAGAATAAATTCACACTTCCAATCTCTGTCTTCCAGGAAAAACAACGTTAAGGTTTACAAAAATTTCTCAGTTAGCAGTTAAGCTCTGTTCTTATTGACAGTAAGCCACCATCTACAAAAAAAAAAAAAAAAGTAATTTGAATGAATATTCTAACTCACAGATAGGAATCCTATCCATGAAGGACAAAGTGTACACTCTGTCAGGGGCAAAATGAATGTATTCAACTGTTGATGAGCTCTGCCAAAGAAGTTATCCTCATGTTCAATTCAATATGCCAATAAGGGCAAGAAACAAGGCATCTTGCAAGATATGGACTATGTCCTTTCTTTCTAATCTTTCACTTTCCTCTATTAGGTAGGAAAAGAGTAGTTCTTGGAACCTGCTGATAAGAACACAGAGTTAAAATCATTGCTTGAACTTGGCCATAGATAAATTTCAACTTTGTGTCTACTGTATTGCTCAGAAAGATGCAAACTGCCCATTGTTTTGTCTGAAAAACAGACCCTTTCTCTTTTTCTTTTTTTTTTTTTCATTTTATAAAGCGTGTCTTTTGTTTAGTTGTCAGGGTATTTTTTGTCTTATTGGAGCAGTCCGCTATGTAAACTGAAAAAAAAAACCACAAAAAACTATACCATGCCAGTTAATATCCAACCTCACAAGATCTGGAACTACTTCTCTGCCAAGGTTTTATTGACTCTTCTAAGCGCTAGGTTTCCTTGCTTTCCTTTCTCTTCCTTTCTTCTTCTCTTTCCTATCTCAGACCTACTTTGCTTGAATTATGATATCTGAGGGATATAGTCTTATAGAAGCAAGTAGTGATAATGAATTATGAACTGTGTTTGAAGGCTATGAAAAACACAGCAAAACTATTTTTTCCGACTGAAAGCCATTATGAATTTGCCACACTTTCTTTGCCAGAAAAGAATTTGTAAACTGTTCCACTTTTTCATCAGACAAACCCACAGCTGACATAAACAGAAGTTAAAATGAATTGACTTCTCTAGTCACCATGTCTGCAGTGAATAATTCGGTTAAATAATTTTGAAATTTGAAGTTGTTCAAACTAGTCATCTGCCTATAGTCTTTCTTCTGATTTGGGAAGTGTGCCTGCATATCTAAGTTAAAAAGTGTTTTATCTCGTCCATTATTGTAAGCCAGGGAGTTTTAAGAAAAGAGTTAATACAGAAGTACACCAAGTCCTTGGCCTAATAAGGAATACTTGTTTGTATTCTTCACTGAACATCTATTTCCAAAGATGTAGCTTCTTAAAATAATGTAAAAAACCTTGCTACCAACCTGAAAACTCCACATCTTTGTGCATATAAATACACTCCCTTCC
The DNA here is from genome assembly GCA_035041345.1 of Poliocrania exsul. Classification (NCBI taxonomy): domain Eukaryota; kingdom Metazoa; phylum Chordata; class Aves; order Passeriformes; family Thamnophilidae; genus Poliocrania; species Poliocrania exsul. The sequence goes on along the minus strand of JAWWLZ010000082.1, from coordinate 82,263,255 downwards.
ATTTTTGCCTGAGTTCTCCACTCTTTTTCTTCCACCTTTCTTTCATAAAAATATTATAGCGAAGAAAAAATCTCCTTTAATCCAAAATTTTATTTTTAATGAAATATCATAAAAAAGCATAGTTTAGTTTTGATGTTTGGTTTTTTGCTTGTTTGGGTTTTGGGTGGTTTTTTTTGTTCTTTTTTTGTTTGTTTGTTTTTACCTCAGGGCTTGCCTATCAGATAACCAGCTGACTCCCTGGTAGGAGAGAAGATATATTCTTGTAGACATGTTGGAAGGCCCCCATAGTGGTGAGGCTGGGCTACGATAAAAGTCCAGAGAAGAACACAGGGTGTTCTTTTGCAGACCCAGTGTAGCTTGTGATGAAATGTTAGTGTTCTTGGCTTTCAGAAAAAAAACAATTCTTCCACTGCCTGATAGTTCAAAGTACCTGAGCATAACATTTCTGGAAAAGAGGGTAAGCAGGGACTAGAACATCTTTCTTGCAACTTGAGGAAATGCCTGTTTACTCTGCATCAAACCCAAGCTGTGCCTGTCATCATTCTAGTCTGACAGGCATACAATTGGGCATACCCATACACCTTTTCTGATTGCCATGAGCTAGATTGTAAGAGGAAGTTCAGGAGTGAGTTGCAGGTAAGGATGTTCTCTGGAGCAGACACATTTGTGAGTGAACCCATAAACATATTTGTGAGTGAAGCCATACTCATGAGGGAAAACAAAGATTTCTACAAAAATTATGTCTCTTTTTTGAGACAGAAATATGTCTCAAATCCCTGCTCAAAAATGCTCTTTTTCTGTAGTTTGAACAAGGTTTTTCACACTGTATTTGAGGCTAAGCAAGGCTACTTAGCTGCTTTTGTAGCCACTGCCAGTGAGAATCATATGAGTATTTTACCTGATGTGTCTGTAGAGTGGTATGAACAGTCCACACATGTCTGTTTGAAGAGAACACTGCCATCACTCCCTGAGTGCTCTACTGGAGAAGTGAGTGCTTCTTCCTTCTCCCTTTGGTCTGCCATAGTGTCACCCTTGCTTTCACCCAGAAAACAGTGGACAGAGACCACACATGCAACGATTCTTCTGTGGTGGTGTGTCTCTGCATCACTCTCTGGCAAGGGCAGAAGCTCATAAGATTCTAGCTCACCCACAATTTATGTTCAATACCTGAGACAGTATAAACAGCTTTATTTCCCTCAGTCAGTGGCCTGGAAACCCTATAGTTGCATTTACATGGGGAAGAGGAATTTAAAATTGTACCTGCTCAGCAGTGGTAATTTCTGATAAAGGAATGATCTGACATGGAGGGTAAGACAGACCAACTGATGAAAAGGTTAAACTAACTGGAAGCACGGATGTCAGGGACAGAACAGGTTCCTTACAAGAAAATCAAGTGCCCTTGGTGATGAGATCAGAAATAGCTTCAACATTGTCTTGTGGCCCTCCTGGAATGGGAGAACTCAGAGGCCCTAGCTCAAGGAACACCTCTGGCCAGTAGAATTGGGCTGGGAAATGGACCAAAGGATGGATTAAGGTGTCCCATACAACCTTTCTCAGAACTCATACTGGTGCAAGTTTATTTAATGAATTGGCTCATAACACATCTTTGCAGGCTCCTTGTAGAATTGTCCATGGTCGTAGGATTCTGTTCAAGGCAATGTTATTTTATTTTGTTTTGTTTTACTTCATTTTATTTTATTTTATTTTATTTTATTTTATTTTATTTTATTTTATTTTATTTGGTTTATTTTGGTTTGGTTTATATTTAAACGCAAATATGTGTTTAATTCTCCTCAAGAGATCAAATTAAAATTTGTCAGAAATAGAATACAGTTCCATAATGATCCTCAGTACATCAGTAACATTTCCACCATGACCTCAATGATTTTCCCTCTGTCAGGTACCCAGTATTACACCCTTAACCGACCTGCACTGTTGGCATCTCAAGAGTTCACACCCTTTGTTCTTTTCTACTTGTCTTGGGTTGAGATGGCAAAATGCCAATTGCCCAATACAGAATGTCAGAGCTTCCTTCCCCCTGCAGAGAAAAGGAATGAAAGAACCCTCTGGAAACTCAGACTAGGTTTAAACCCAAACTAATTATATATATTTATACAGAAAAGAGAAAATTAAAGGAAAACTATAATATAACACACTTACACAAGTTAGAAACAACAAAAAATAACTCCCCATCGAACACAAATCCCACCATTCTAACTACACATCACTCTGGAGAACTCAATTCCCCAGAGACAAACCCAAGCAGAGAGAACTACTAAGAACAAACATTTTAATTCCCTAAGGTAACATGGTGGTAAGCCGGTGCCAGGCTTGGTCCTCCCGTCCCTCCTGGGACAGCATAGTGCATCCTTCTGAGACTAAGGCAAAAACCAAAAGCTCCTCCTCTCTCTCTCTCTTTTATACCTCTTGACACTTCTTGATGATGTTAGATGACATGAAATAACTCTTTGGTTGCTTAAGTCCGGTGATGCTTGTCCCTTCTAATCTATGTCACATCCTTTGGCGCTGCTAAATTGAGACCTAGTGGAAACTAAAGCCAAAACTACCACACTACTGAAGCAAGTGGGCAGCCAGTCCTTGCTTATGCTCCCTCCCTTGTCTGCAACTGGGGCATGTCTAGTCTTTGTTGTCTGTAACCATAAGGGTAAGTCACATTCACATTTGTTAACACTTAATGAAACGGAGAAAAGATGCATATGATTGTAACACCCTGAAACCTGTTTCTAACTTTCTACTTTCCATCAGTGATGACAAACTAATCAAAACCAATCAAACAAATCAAACAAAGCTACAGAGTATCCAGATTGCCACAAAGCCCACAGAAAGAAATTAATAGTTTTAAAAAACATGTAAAAATGTATGTCCATTAAGATCTCTTGGTCATGTTATCTGTCTTACAGGAGCAGATCCTTTTAGTTCAATCAGAATCACAAAAGGTGGACACAACTTAATTGCCAAGAACTGTATTCTGTCATTGCAATATTTTACATCCCAAGTAGTCTGACTGATTATGTTGGCCACTAATAGCTGGACTGTTTTGAAGGGAGGGGAATGTAATGGCTTAAGCTGAAGCAAATTTAAACTCTATATTTTAATCTCTTGGAAAAGCTAGATAACAAAGCAGAAAATGCTGTGTATCCAGCTACTAAAATCAAGTAAAATATATACCACAAGACTGTACCAAACATTTCCTTCACTCACAAGACAAACATTTTAATGAATAAAAATATTTCAAACACATTGCAAAAGCATTTTCAGCGGCTGTATCTTATCTGAATGTGTTACTTCAGAGAATAGGATATCATACTTTGGGAAAAAAAAGCGGACCTGGATCTGCAAAGTTCATTCAATAAAAAGTCATTCAGCCTCCAAAACAGCTGAAATAAGAACAGCTTCAAAAATAACAAGCAAATGATTCATATCCAGGGGAATGAGAGCTTGGTGGTTTGTTTTTTTTTTCCTTTTTTGATAAAGATGCAAGTGGGAATTGCAGCCAGCACTTTACACTTCTGTTTCAACTATGCTACAGACCTTCCTGTGATATTGAGGCAATCTCTTAGGAGTACAGTTCATCAGGACATATTTCTTTGGTCAACTACAAAAATGTTTGCAGAACTAGTTACTTTTGGCAACTGGAAAATGGATTTTGTTTTATTTTATCTGAAGCAAAGGTAGGAATGCATTTGAGATGCAAAGAAAAAAATTGAAAGCTTTTCAGTTTCTGAAGAAAACGTTTTTTTCCCTTTTTTCTATTATTCTTTTATTGCAGAAAAACACTAATAATTTGACAGACATTTCAACAAACCTAACACAAAGAAAAATCTTTGAGACTGATGCTGAGCTTTAGAGGGACTGTGTTAAAAAAAGGAATTCACCCCCTTTCCCTCAAGGATAAAACAAGTCAGGCCAATGTGCCATGAAACACAGAAAGAGCAATCTTCACTTTAGGGAATTTATAATTTAAAATCAGAGACTATAAATTTCAACTTTATTATCTTATCTTCTTTTTATTGTTTCTCTCAATCTAAGGAGCCCCAGCTGAAGACCAAAATCTCAGTTTCCATTGGCACTGTGTAAACACAGAAATGCTGTGATGGACGTAATTCAAACAATTTCAACTGCACTGTCTGTTGAAAAGACATCTATTTTGTCAAAGTCTGTCCATGACATGCCTATTCCCTGTGGCACAGATATCTATGGGCCAAGATATGTCTGAAATGCACAGGGTACAACTCACTCCCTTTTGCAGCGAATGGCCCCTTGGGCACCCACTGCAGTTGAGGTTGCACTGAGATGGCAGGAGGTCATTTTAGTTGCTGCAAACAGCAGCAATACTTGCTGACATGCTCACGTCACATTGCTGCCACATAATGCCAACTAGACAGTGTGGAGACATGTCAGACACAGGTACCAGAGCACTTGAATCACAGAGATGAACTATGTTGTTCACATGTTAGCACTCTAGCTAGCAGGTCCAGTGCATGGCAACCACTACACCGCTGGTACTGTGTATTTCTTAGGCATCCAGAAGATATGTAGGAAGGAAGAATTTTAGGGAAAATTTTTAAGAAAGAATGTACAGTATTTTTCTTTTCACTAAATATATCATTAGGAATGCAGAAAATCGTTTGGTGTGGTGGGATCACAAATCTTCCTGTTGCTTTACCAATAGCAGAGGTTGGCACAGATCCTGAATAGCAGGAGTGGAAATCAGCCAATGGAAATCTTTAAAACTGGGACCATGCAAATAGACTTTATAGAATCATAGAAGAGAATCACAAAGTCATTAAGATTGGAAAGACCTCCAAGATCATAAAGTTCAAACTTTTCCCAGATTTGTAGGAAACAGAAGAGTAACAAGATTAATCTTTGTTTTAGCATTTGCTCAGTAACTTTCCTCTCACCATGTCTGATGTTTGATCAGCAATTTATGGAAAAATGCACTCCAGCCTGGAGAGTGGAGGCAAAAGATTAAATCCTACTCCAACATTACTGAAGTCCACAGAGTAGTTTTCAAATATAAGGGGTTTTTACTTTACAGTGGTGTCTGTTTGACCTAATCTAGTTGAGTTCTGGTAGAGTGATGGCCACCATCCCCAGCCCAGAACTGAAACCACGCACATCTCTTTTGAAGACCATCTGTACACATTGGATTTTGTCCTGAGGGGAATGGCATTCTGAATGCTAACATGTAGGCTAACATGGCTAGCTGTAAAAACAGGAATATCAATTTATTAGGATTATTAATCAGGCAGCAAAGTAGATGACATTCAGATCTGGTTTATGTATGAGTTTATTGCATATTGCATTTTATATAAGCAATGAATAAGGAATGAATGCTAGATTAAACTGGGTTCACTGGGTGCTTGAAGTGACTATGAGGTAGCTGTCATTTTGGCCAACACATAAACTGTTTGCTTACAATACTGGTAGTAGCTTTTTGGGAGAGGTTATCTGAAGCCCTTTCAAACTTATGACTCTAGATGATTCAGAAAATCCTTTCCAAGAGAAAGTTTTTCATTTATTTCTTCAAAGTTGTTATAATGGGTTTCTCCCTATCTGGGCTCTGTTGATCTTTAGTTGTCCAACATACTTGTCCATCACTGATATTAGACATCTGTCTTGGCTAACAATAATTCTTGGAAGGCTGAAGCAGTGTGTGCATATATCTAGGGCTATTTTATCACTACCATCCATCTGCTTCCCCTCTATCCACATGCCTTTACAAAATCTCAGTCCTTTGCTTTTTTGAGAAACCATATTTACTGGCTTGCTGTTTCACATTTCCAGCTCTCTTCACTGAGGTGCCTGGCTCTATCATGTCATGTAATACTTTTGTATTATGTAAAGTAAATACAGTAATCAGTAAATAGGGCAAAAAGGAATCCAAAGTGTAATAGTGATTAAAGACAGACATATTTCCTGCAACTCAAGAGGGAGATAATACTTGATGCTAAAATAAAATGTAAATGTTTTAAAATTTCATACTACCCCTCCTGGTCTTAATTTTGGTTATTTAATAAATTTTGCATTCCAAACTGCTCTATCCTAAAATCACATTTAAGGAGGAGTATACTTTTTTGTAGGATGACTTAGTATGCCTTCTAGCTAACTTCACCAATATAAAGTATATCACCCGACAATATTCCTTCTGCCACTTAAATCTACTCTTGCTTCTGTTGAACTGATTTTCCTCCTCTCAAATGAAAAATCTTGTTTCTTGATCTATGAGAAAGCAGTTTGAGTAACTTTCTGTATAACATTCAATGCTTTGTTTTACAAGTTAAATTAATGAATCTATGATAAACCATTAATATAGTAATCAGTATTTCTGTCTATGCACAGTTACTTGGATAGTCAGTGACAAAAAGGAACTAATGGCAGGTGACCCTGCTTTGTACTTTTGTCAGATGCTTCATGGTTTGATCTTAGAAGATATTCTTCCTTATGTCTTCTTTATATTTTCCTTGAACTTCTCCGGGGAAACCCCCTTGTCACGGGGGAGAAGCTTGCGTGCCCTCATGAGGTTGAGAGCTATGCTGGCGGTGGTTTGTGCCGCCGG
>JAWWLZ010000082.1:82238988-82256572 GCA_035041345.1 Poliocrania exsul | reverse complement strand
GTCTCCAGGATGGAGGATCACCGCCTCCCGAAGATTGTGCTCTATGGTGAACTTGCCACTGGCTGCCGCAAGAGAGGTGCCCCGAAGAAGAGATATAAGGACTCCCTGAAACAACACCTCAGCCTTGGCCATACTGACTGCCATCAATGGTCCACTCTGGCCTCCAAACGGGATTCATGGAGACACACCATTCACGATGCTGCTGCTTCCTTTGAGAATGCATGCAGAGTCAGTCTGGAGGAAAAAAGACAACGCAGAAAGAACCATTCCTCACCAATATCACCTAAAGAGACATTCTGCTGTACTTTTTGTGACCGGACCTGTCTATCCCATATCGGCCTTTCTAGCCACCAGAACTCTTGCAGCAAGCGTGGGTAGTGCCCTTCCCAAATCTTCGTTCGTGAAGTCTAGCCATGATGATGATGCTGCTGATTTTCCTTGAAAATAATAGTTCAGATTCTCAGCTTTTGTTGTTTCATAAGCCCAAGGATTTTTTTCATTGTTTCTGTGCAGGCATAAAGTGACAGTTCCTTTAGCAAGGAAAATTATAAATTGGATTTTGTTTTGGTTTGTTTTGACAACAAGACATAACGTATCCTGTTGTTTCAATTTTAATCTTCCTTTTGCCCATGGGTGATTAAGCTCTTTTCAGAAGTAAGTTTGTTAAATACATATTTAGCTAATTTAGAAAGGAATGATGGAAATTAATTATATTAACATATCATATATTATTTACCAGAGACCTCAATTATCCTATAAATGTGTATTCACTAAACATAAATTGTTTCCTCAATATCTATAATTCTCTGGACAAACTGTAGATAGGATTAATTTTCTCATCTGAGGATCTCAAATTGTTTTTTGCATGATGAGGCATATGAAGTCTATTGAACTAATTTGAAACATGCTTATTATGAAGAATACATGGCTTATTTTTCATTTGACTCAGCTATTAGAAGATCACATTTCTTGAAAATCAAAAAACATATTTATATAGTCACAAGATAGTTGTTAAGTCTTGCTTCTGAAATCTTCTGTGAAAGGAAGGGAGAGATCAAGTGTATTTCTTTTGTGTCAAGTGTTTATTTGGCCATGGTGATTTTTCTTAGCACAGTGAGGTTACAAGTCCTCTGAGTCTTCTCCATGTTTAATTATTGAGATTCAGCTAATTGAGTCACTTACAGGAAAAATTAGCTAGCCAAATTTTTTTAAAGATACTGTGACTAAACTGACTTGAGAATAATAGCCAGGTTTTGTGCAGATATGTATCCTGTGATACTGTCATTTCTTTCATTCAATCCTGCCCTTTTGTTTTTTCTCCCAAAGATTTTGTCACTGATGAGATACCTCTAAAATTTAAGAAAGTTATATTTTTTTATTTTAGTGACATAAATCAATCATCACACTAGTGCCTTTAGGTGTATGTATATATATATATACACATATATGTATATGAAAGAAATAGATATACTACCAAATTACATTCTTTACTATTATAATTATCATTCTTTCTTTTGAGGGAAAGATCCCAATTACTAGATAGTCATGAGTCTAAAAAAACCCCAACATAACATCTTTTAAAAGATTGTCATTTTAGTCCTACTGCTGGATGAACACCATCTATATATGGAACTAACAGTGACAGCAGCAACTTAACAAATAAATGAAAATATCCAAATAAGTTTCATTAAAGATTGTCATGATCTAAATGTTCCATACCACATAATTATTTTTTCTGGAATCTAAATGTTTCATCAAATACTTTTATTCTGTATTCTAATAAGATGTGAGAACTGCGTTAAATGAGGTTACTAAAACTTCCATGGCCCTGAGCTATTTAAATTGTAATTCTGATTTTTTTTTTCTCTAGCTCTTTGTGTGAAAATCTGGACAGTCACAAAGAAATAGGTTTCTTTGGATATTGGAGAAGGCATTTATAAATCACCCGGAATGTCTCATGGAAAGGGCATTCAAAAAGCTATAACATACAGGCCTGCCAGAAGTCCCAGTCTTGGTCTGAGATTAAAACCATAGTCAATAGAAAACTCAATACATTGTTGGAAAAATATTCTATTTTAGACAGAAAACATCAGATTTTAATCATTATCAGAATTACTTGCTTGTCTAGGCCAAAATTTTGAAGGTAAACAGCGAGATACTATTATAATCTTTGAAAATAATGTTCCCTTTTTCTCACATCAACTGTATGCTGATGCCAGATACCTGACTGCAGTTACTCCAGGTGACACTATTCTTCCAAGCTGCCTTTAAAGTATTTTCAGTGTTATATGATCAGATATACAGAGATATTTTTAAGGCAAGAGAAGATTTAAAAATTTTAAATATGTAATTTCATCAAAAATGAAAGGTGTGCTCTATAAAGTTGAGGTTCAGGTGTCCTTCCATACAGAAATGTGAGCTGGCACCTGCCTGATCAGATGTGAGCCACCTCTGACTGGCATCTGAGTTTCATAAAGGGGTTTTTCATTTCAGCCCAAATTAGTATCTATCCAGTTCAGAGTGAAGGCAGATGAAGTTCATATCCATCTGCAAAGGGATGAGTAAGAAAAATGAAGAGAATATGGTTATAAAGAAGGTAAGAAGAAGATGATGACAATGGTTTTGGGGTTTCTATAGATATATCTGACAGATATAGTAGTACATTTATTAAATGTACACTGAATAGTAGTACATTTATTAAATAATCTTTCTGGGTAAGGTTGTCAAAGTAACACTCTGAAGGGATGCATTGGGATCTGGATTTGGTCCATAACCTCATTAGGAAAAAAAAAATCTTTGTGCAAATTACACCTGAAATTTTCATTCAACATTATTGGAAAAATTAACATTTTAAAAGCAAAGCTCAAAAAACAACTAACACAAATTAGCTCTTCTTTACAATAGTGAGCTTATTGGTTGATTTATATATTCAGTTGTTAATTTTATCTGTCTCCCAGAAGAGGCCCACTGAGACAGGTATCTTTTTAAGTTGTCCTGGGGTTAACAATACACAAGGCACACATTTTTCTATCAGAGTATTCATCAGTATATTTTCCTAAGAAAATGAAAATTCACATTTCCTGGAGCATTATGAACCACAAAGGGCTAAAGAAATCCTGGTAGAAGAATAACCAAAGCTAAATTACACATAAAATATCATGATCACTCTTTGTGCAGTAACTTTAATGCCAAACAATATTAGTTCTGGTTTATATGTATTGTTAGGCATTTGAACACTGTCTGAAGTAGACAGAGCCAGCAAATCACAAAGATGTAATAAGTAAAAGACATTCCCCTGGCTTTAATGAATCCCACCACAACCTTTAGAAATGTTCAAGGTATTGAGTTATTTTGTCACTATTAGTTACACAGCTAATGAAACACTGTACACTGCTGAGGTTTGAGTTACAAAGAGACAGATTCTGCAGCACTTGGACATATTCTGCATATTTGTTTCTTTGTGGTGTTCATTAATGCAGCTTTTTAGACTTCATCAGAATTCTTAATTAAGAAGCAAATCCTAAGCCAGTCCTTGAGCCTTCCATATTCTCGATGTCCTCAACTCTTTTCCAGCCATGCCCAATATCATGAGTGCATAGCTACTGCTGGAGAAGGAAGTATCAATCATCAGAGGAAGTATCAATTTTGTCTGTGTTATTCTCCTTTGACTGTTTGTAGCCAAAGCATATTTGTTTTCATGGACTGAAGACAGTGACCATATAGGTAAAGGATTCTTAGTGTTATATTCTTTATTGTATTTCTGCATTTTGCCTATTTCAGTTACATTTCCTGGATAGAAATGAGATAAAGCTTTTCTACTCTGTATCTTAAAATATTAATTTATGCTCCCACAAAATTTCCTATTATAAAAACATTTGAGATGTGTTACACAAATTCTTTTCTGACTTCCTCTTTTTGTGGGTTATATGATAGCACAGAACATAGGGCATGCCCATATCCTTAGTTCTTTTAAATATATTTGGTCTTCTTGATTACATTTCATATGAATGCCATGCCTATATTCTTCAACTGATCCTCCATGAATTTTTAATGTAATGAGACAACTTTCTTTCTAGACTTTCTTTCTTTCTAGACTCAGAGCAACAAATATGACAGAAAAAAGTAAAATTGATCAAGTTTATTTTCTTTAAACAATATCCAAATGAAAGTAAATCACAGTAACACTGTTTATCATCTACTCAATTTCCTTTTATTAATTTTCTTGAGAGTATTCTTGAAGGATCAGGTATTTGGACAATGCTGGTATTTTTCATTTTCTATTGCAGAAAATCCATAGGTTTCCTTTGTACCTTTTAAAACAAATTTTGTTACAAGCACTATTATATAGAAAAATATGTTTTTATCTTATCACAAATTACTTTTTATGCTGTATTTTGTGCTAAAATATTAGACAAAAATATAACTTCTCACTAACTGATGGAATTTTATCTATGTGTTGTACTTAAACAAAAGGTTTGCTTAGTGAAATAAAATTTTAAAAAATAGGAGTCTAAATTTTCAGATCCTTATGCAAAATCCCCATTTTTCAGTTCCATAAAACTGAGAGCAGAGGAAGTTCTGAGGGCAGAAGACTTTCTGAGGGCAGAAATAAGAACACAGAATAATTCTGATATTTTTACCCTAGCATCCTTTGTAAGGAGACACTATACTTATAAACTCTGTTTTCATTGTGCATTTATGGTAACAAATTTATTGGTTTTGTGCTTCTCACACCATTGCAACAGTCATCTTTTTTAAAATCTAAGTCAAACATTACAATAGTCTGAATTCTTCTATTAACATTCCAGTGCATTGGTATAGCAGCATCATACCAATCCAGCTATCTATATAGAGTCATGCAAAAAGAAGACAACCTTCATGCAAATCAGTAGTTGTGAGGTGATGACCCAGTATGATTACACTAGTCCTGGCAAGGCCACCCAGTATTAGCATCTCAGAATCCAGTTTTTTATTAAAAAACCCCTGACATTTAGGACTATGCATAACATTAAGTTTCTACTATGTCACAGGAAGCAATGAAAATCCCTGTTAGTCCTGTATTTGCTCAAACACCTCTCATTCACTAATTCTTTATTATTATTCTGATATCAAGTTACAACAGGCTTTGCATAAAATTTTAATTCCAAAAACCTTAATCTATGACCTAGAAGAGGCCATGTTTCCCAAATACATTATTTTGCTAACTCTAAGAGATCCATCTTGACCCAAAGGTCACTGACATCAAGGTCACAGATCTTGCTGAGTGCAAGGAATACTGTGCAAAGCTTTCTTAGACTGTCTAGAGCAATGTTCCTTAAATGCTTCTGGTTCATTTACCATCTTTGGAGAAAAAAGTGGAGATGGATGAGGCACCAAGGCGATGTGCCAGCCATATTATAAATGTATCTGTAAAGTCATGAGAGTGGTTATTAGATGATCCATTTTCAGCCTTAAGACCCAGTTCAGACAAAGAAAAGCAAAAGAGGTCCCACCTTTCAGACCAAAGACCAAGGACAGAGACAAAACTAATTTCTTGAAAATCAAGCTCAGTTTTTCTATTTATGTATTAATGCATTAGTATTCCATACTGGGTACAATTCTGTTAATTATACAGAGATATGGAGGCCTCTAAAGACAATTATTTCTAACAGCTAAATCATGAAGAAAGCAGAATTATTTTAAATACACTTAAATCAGAATGCCTGTAGATAATTTAAGAAATGTCATATATAATGCTTCTCCTTTTGGAGAAACCTCTTTTCAAAATATTGAATCTAAAAATTAATCACAAAATTAAATGCCTGCAAAGGAAAGAGAAGATATAAACAGCTAATAGATTAAAAGTGGAAAGAAAGAGTGCACAAAGTTCACATAAATAAAAACAACAAATAATTAAATAAGTGCAAGCTTAAATATAAACTCTTGCATCTATGCAACTGAGGAAAATCAAGCCAGCCACTGCTAAATTTCTTTGCGTATTAAATAGTGTGCAATTAGGAAAGAAACAAATAGACGAGGAAATTGCATTTTAATGCCTTTCTGTGTTAATAAATAATATATATGACAGCTGGAGTTACTATGGAGCTCAGACACTTGGGAAAATGAAAGGCAATGACAGGAATGAAGCTGTGATGCCCTCATTATTAGCAGTGATTTTGCATATTGCCATGACTGCGTGGGAAAGCTATACATTCTTTTTTCTTTTGACAGAGCTTTTTAAAAAAGATAGTGATTTTATTTAAAAGTCAAGAGCAATAAAATATTTTGAAAATTCATAATGAATTTTCTCCCCTAATAAGAGAAGCTTTACATATTTTCATCAGTGGCACATGAGATTCTGGGAGCTCATAGAAGGGAGGTTTTCATAGTGTCTCACTTTAGGCACCAAACTTCAGCACTTACTTTAGCATGACCGGCTTCCTAGATTCCTTGTGCAATTAATGAAGATAGATGAGCTCCTCCAAAGGGTAATTCAGAGCAAGAATACTACCAAGGTGACCTGAATTGCTCTCCATGGGAGCATCTCTCTCTGACTACAGAGTTCAGGTCATTTCCCAGTCAACTTCTCTGGATCATTAAGGTGCCTTAAGTGAAAATCCTTGAATATCTCCCCCTCTGCACCCTAGATGACCAGACACTGAGCTGGGGGACACAGAGGAGCAGCATGCAACTGCCTGCAAATACCCAAACGGGAGCAAGGGGAAAAGTTATGGAAGGGGTTGGAGCAAAACCTTCTTCAGGGGACCAAGTGAATTCCCAAATTAAATTCTGTTTTCCTTGGGTCTTATCCTCATCTAGGAAGAAACAAACCAGAGAGATTAGCTGTGGGCTGCCTCCTGTTGTCAGGGAGCAAGGAGAGAGGGACTGTGTTGGAAATCAGATGTTCTGTGGGGATGTCTGGAATTCCTGGGGTTGAGTAGTGTCTGAGGCCCAGTATGTTGCCAGCTGGCTGCAAATCATGTGTGAAAGAGAGGTTCCTACAAAAGATTTACCCTTGTTTCATTAAATAAGATCTATGTTCCCGGCAATGGTCTCAGAGACTGTAGAATCTCTTTAATTCTGTGCTGGTTTAAAACATACATTTCTCATATTTGTAACCAAGAGTGAGGACATTTCATTTTCCAAACAAACTTAGATTAGATGCATTTTCTGAAATTGTTAATAGTTCCTGTAACTACCTTTGCACTGCACTTGACTTAGGGTATCTTTAAATGCAAGTGAAGACATCCTAAAAGGACCTAGGGATTTTCTTTCCTGGGAAGTATTTAGAACTTACCTGCCAAGTACTGCAATCAGCAGTATTTTCTTTGCTCATATATTGCTATGAAACACAGGTATAAACCAGCTCTGGCAGGGATGATGGAGTATTCTCTAGAGAAGGCATAAAATAGAAAAATCTGCTCAAAACTCACCCACTATTCCCTTTCAGTTCAATTGCAGAAGCTCCCTAGAGTACTGTAGGCCAATTCTATACTGCTACTTCAGCAGCAGTGCCAAGTTAAGATCCAGCTTTGCCAGCTACGCAGCTTGAGACAGTTGCATCTGCATTGCCTTAGCCCATCTCTGGCTCTCATTAACTGTGCCCCCTCTGTGCTTCACCTGGGACATTTTGACCTCTCCAGCTATCCTAGAGTCCATGTCCTCTATCTGTCTGACATGCTCTCATAGCAGATATATGGCCAACCTGACTAGTCCCAGGAGCCTTGTCTGCCTCACCCTATTAGCATACACAAAAGCTGCTCAGGAAGCTTGACATTTGGAGAAATGTGGAGAGGCTCCATGACAGTCATTTTGAGCACTTTGCTGTTTCTGTGCTTTACTTGACACACCAGGAGTTGGATGCCTGTTTTGCCATTAACAACCACTGCAGTGCCCCTGAGTTGGAGACATCAACCTGCTTACACCAGTGATAGGCCTTTAGGAAATTGCCCCATATGACCAGATTATAGTAGAAGTCTTCTCTTAGAAGCCTGATTCCATCACTGGCAAGGCAGCAGCTTTGAAAGAAGAAAGCCACTGTCAGTGTCAGAGTAGCAGAAGGAGGTAATCAGTCATATGCTCTTTCTACACAGGGAATGTCAAATATATTGTCATTTGTTCAGTGCGTTTGCCTGAGGGTGGCTGCATCTCTGATAGAGCTTCTTGGAGAAGGAAAGTTGAAGGAAGTGTTGAAGTAATTCAAAGTGATCCTGACCATCTGGTAGTTTTTGGACCATCACTAGAAATCTTCTCTCACTAACAGGCTCAGTGAAATCTCCTGATCTCTGTTCTTGATCCATGGAAGAAAAAACAGGCTTGAAGGCTCACAAAGGACAAAGGCTTTTGACTACCTTCTTCACAAAAGTATTCCAGCATGAATTTCCTATCCAGCCCTCCTGCACCATCCTTGGGGCACAAAGTAGATGCTTTCTTCAAGATCTGACTCTCAGGCTCTAGTACTCAGCTATGCTTTGCTCACTCTTAATGACAGCTCTCGGGGATCAAGGTCTTTCTTGCTGTCTCACTGAATAAAGACTGCTGGAACACATCTGAGGTGAGGAAGGTCTGGCTATAAGGTATGTTCCTGTAGAACACCTCTGTCCTCCCCATCTTGATCTTGACCATGTCCTGAAAGATGCCTTTTTCAATAGTTTTAGTAACTGGGGTGTCTTTAATGCCCAACATAACTGTCCAGCTCCTATAGAGTGGCACCTGACAGATGAAAGACCTGGTTCCTAAAGGTGGCAGAGGCTGAATTAGCTGAGCAGTGGAGCAGGATGTGTAAGGACAGTGGCATTTAGTAGGACTGCAAGACTGCAGCTATTTGTTTGGAGAGGAAACAAGATGGTAAGGTAGCAGTCAACTTTGCACTACTCATGAAAACACTCAGAAATCTAGCGTATTTGCCAAGGGAGGCAGTTTATTCATGCTAAAGTGAAAGGGTATCACAATAGATGACTTCATATCTAAGCTAATGTCATTACATAGCTATGTCAATAAATTTATTTCCTGGCTATCACTCCAAGTTACTATTTGTAACTTTGAATGTTATAGTAAAACAGTCTTGCACTGTGTCAATTGACTAAGGTGATCATTCTTTTGGATGTCACATCTTTAGCTTACATATTAAAACATAAAGCCTTTTAAAACGTATCTATTAAAACATAAGTCCTTCTTAGCAAAGAACTGCCTACCTTTTATTTCTTCTTCCATATTGTTTTTCTCTGCATTTTACCCACTGCAGATGAGACAGAATAATTGTATATAATTATGGTAGGCTAGATTTGCAAACAGCCAAATTGTACACCCAGCTGCTCAATCACTCCTCCTTCTCAGGGGGCAAGGGGGACTAAAAAGGATAAGAAAGCTCATGGGTAAATATAAAGATAGGAATATCACTTACCAAATACTTTCATGGGCAAAACAGACTCAACATGTGGAAAATCAATTAACTTAATTTGTTGCCAATTTCCATTCTGTCCATTGTGAAGCCACCTGTAACCGGCTGTGTCTACTACAGGGCAGCCTCCTAACCTCCTCCCACAGTGGACATCCCTGCAGTCCTCTGGTATCAAAACCTTGCCACATAAACCACATACAACAACACTAAAATCATAACTAAAACTTCAACTTGTATATTAAGGTGAATGCAAGCAGATCTGATATACCCACCTAGGATTTTAATTTGGATCATCTGCTGATCTAAGAATATCTCCATCTGATCCCCATACTGCCTTTTGGGTTGCGTCACATACTGATCTCAAAGCACATGAACTGGATTCTTTTTGGATGAGACTGAACTGAAATGTGGTCTTTAGCAGCAAAACAAATACACTCCAGATGCGAGAGGGAATTCAGTCTTTGTAAACAGTCCAGAGTTGGTTGGAAGAAAAAATGTCCTGAAACATATATAGTGAAGGAATCAGACCCCAGCACCAACTCTCTTGCTTTCCACATCTATTCTTACTAACCTACAGTATTTTACAAAGTACAGACAATTTTGTGTGCTAAATATAATATTTTAATAAAATAATATTTCTAAATGCATTCTTTCGGTATTAACTTTTCCTTTATCACAGTATTTTCAGGCAGTTATTTCACTCTCTCACCTATATAAACAGAACAATCTCTGAGCTTACTTAAGAATCACACTGCAGGAAATTTAAACAGGACACTTCTCCTTTGTTTATTGTATATGTCATTGTCACACTTGTGTTCCCCAGGTATATGTATTGGAGGTTAGGAAATGGAGGTACTAGGAAATGGATGTATTAATAATCTGTAATACATCTTAAATGATGTTTCCTAGTCAATACTGTAGGAGAGACACAGACATTGTTAAGGAAGGAAATTTTCCTTTCCACTAGAAATGCACTAAAAATCCCTGTACACCTTTCCCCAAAGCTATAGAATAGTGTAACACTCAGGGAGTGATGTATCAATGTTCTCATTATGCTCCACATGTCTATACAAGAGACATCCACAGTCTATGGAAGAGACTAGATTAGTTTGCTCAGTAAATGAGTGTTTATAACACAATAGCACCTGAAGGTCTCAATTAATTATCTCTATTGTGTTATGCACTGTATGAATTCAGTGTAAAACACAATTCTTGTCCTAAATACCTTAAAGGAAGATTCTGAAGCATCTTTACACGTCTTAATTTCTCTTGTCCTAATTTCTTTTCCATGCAAGCCAGAAGGCATAGAAGTAAGCCAAAACTAAACTCTGAAAACCTGGCCCTGTAACTTCTCTAATAAAATAATCTAAAAAGAAAAAAAAATTAAAAAAGGAAAAATTATCAATTTTGTCAGAAGCATTTGTGTTCTGTTTCCCTGTACCAATACTAATACTGTAGTCATCAACTCAGAGTAGAGTATTTCACAATGGGAAAAGTAATATGAATACTTTGTAGGCAGAGATTTCCTGAGAAGGCTTTTCAGAGGCTTTTTCATTTGATACACTCTTTAGCTTTCTGATAAAAAGAAAGCTATGGTGCAGAAGCATTTTATTGAATTCCAACAACACTGGAAGAGACTGTTTAGCAATGTCAAAAAGGGATGGGAACTAGATGTGAGATACAGAAAATATATTAATTCTTTATTTTGTATAGTGACAGTTCAAGGGATACCTAGAAACCTCTGAAAACACTGCAGATGCTTCTGTCAGTGAAGCAATCAAACAAACTGAAAACAAACCTATAGGAAAAAAAAAAGTGAAGTAGATGAAACCATAATGAAATATATGGCAAGAACTACCTGACTATCTAAAAATGAAGAAAGAGGAAATATTCACAGCTGCAGATTCTGACAAATCTAGTCTAAACAAACTCAAATCATCATTGTATGTAATGTTAGCCTTGAATTAAACCTTTTATTATACAAGCTTCTCTTTCACATTTAAACACACTTATAAAACCTACTATATTCTGACACTCCCCACACTAAACCAGTAACCTGCTCTTCCTGTAGCCCTTGTTGTAAGTTTCCCTCCTTTGCCAGGGGTTTGGCAGTCCA
This sequence comes from Poliocrania exsul, assembly GCA_035041345.1. Classification (NCBI taxonomy): domain Eukaryota; kingdom Metazoa; phylum Chordata; class Aves; order Passeriformes; family Thamnophilidae; genus Poliocrania; species Poliocrania exsul. Next base: position 82,245,077 of record JAWWLZ010000082.1, on the reverse strand, counting down.
GGGCTTCCAGGGAGCTCAGGAGCCTTTCAGAAACAGCATAATGGGAAGATGGGTCACTTTCAACAGGGCTGATGGTGGCTGCTGATGCCACCAGGAAATCTCAGGAGTGCTGAGCAATTTTCCAGTTCTCAGTATGTGGGATTTTTTCTGGGTAGTGCTCACCAGGCTGGAGAGAGAAAAAGGATTCAACCTTTTCATGACAAGTGATGAAAGAAAGTCTTTTCACATTTTAAAGTACCTTAATTTTGGTCAAAAGGAAAAGAAGGGGAAAGTGGTCATCTGTGTCTACTGCATTGCACAGAACCCCATTTTCAGAGAAGCCTCTTAAGGACTTCACTCTTACCACGAGAAATCTGACTCCAAGGTTAAATAAAATTCTAACTTTAATAGGTCTTTAATGTCTTACTAAGATAGACGTGTTTTCTTGGCCTATACTTTTGAGAAATATAGCCCTTAGTGGCTTCTATTAATCTCCAGCTCTGAAGTATCTCAATTAGACCTAAAACTTAGAGGAAAATTAAAGAGAATACTGCTCTTTTCTTGGCAGATACCTTCTCTTTAAGTATATAATTAAGGCTTTAGGTTGTTTGGGGTTTTTGTTGTTGTTGTTGTTGTTTTACAAAAGAGTTACATATAGCATATCTCTGTTTCCTCCCTTTCTCTTACAGTAAATATTTTGTCTTTTCTTGAGTCAAAACAAAAACAAGGACAGCTGTACCACAACATCAAAGATAGGGCCTATAATTTCTCACAAATATGAACAATTTATATCTAGAGCTGTACATTCAAAGCAGTTGATGAGATCTGGTGACCTTAAGTGTAAAGATGGAAGCCCAGGTCAGCAGGTCTTTCTCACACGTTTAAAAAAAAAAAATAATTGAAAATCAGTAGAGAATGTTGGTTGTTACGTAGAATATTTACAGGAGATACAACCATACAACCGAGAATCTGAGAAGAGCCATTAACACAGTCCACACATTAATTACTCCACAAGGTGACTCAGTATAATGCAGTTCATTTCAGGCAGGTATGCCAGGTTATGACAACTGCAGAGTCAGCCCTGCAGACTGACTTCCTACCTACCAACATACCGAATGACAGCCTTATCAGAAATATAAGAATGCTTTGAGAGAGATATAAAAATCTTTAAGAGACATGGCCTTTCCCTCCTTTAGTGAAGGAAAAGCTTTCTGAAGCGAGGATATTGCAGAATGGCCAGCAGAGCCAGTGCAACGGAAAGCATCAAGGTGGCACTGGTGACATAGTGGCTTTCACATTTTATCTTAGCTTACAGTAACAAACCAGTTGTCAATCAGTGTGTAGAGGTTTTAGCAGACTGCTCACGATTGTATTATCTACTGCATTTATCAGCAAAGTGTACAAGATGTTTTGGGAATAAGTGGAAACATAACGATGGACAAATGGGACTAGGACAGCATGGATGTACTATTTTAGACCTTTATTTTGACATACAATTATACAACATCTGTATTTGGCATATTACTGGAAACAAGTAAGCAATATGTATCATGGTACCATAGCAGCACAAGGATAGTCTACTGAAGGTTGCAGATGGATGATTAGTGAGAGGGAGGAGAACTAATGTGCATCTCTCACACAACTGATGGAGCAGAAATGCAGACCTTAGGCAAAACTTGAAGGCAAGACCGAGCAGGTTAGTCAGTATAGCATAATCTGAGCATATGCTGATATTCTTTGGATTCATCAGAGGTGGTGATGTATTGTGACTAGGGCAATAAGAAATTATTTGGATGGAAAAAAAGAGGCAAAATTAAGTTACATTTTATTACTTATTGTTGTAGTTTGGAATTATTATGTAAATTCTCTCCCCTGCCACTAACTGCCCATGCCAGTAGTTAACAAAAAGGGTAGTTAACTGCTGATCACTTGGGTGGGAGCAGGTTGTCTCCTTTGTTCTTGGGGACTGCACACAGCTCGGCTCAGAGTTGGGTGTGTGCGTTCTGGGGAGAGGAGAAGCCGTCTCCTGGCTGCTGCTGCTGCTGCTGCTGCCTGCCCGGACTGCTCCTGGCTGCTGCTGTTTCTGCTTCTTGGTGAGCCGGTGCTTTTCTCCTTGCCACGGCTGCTCTCCTGGTTTCTGCATTTTGGGGTCCCAGTCTCCGTTCCAGTCTCACCGTCACTTGCAGCCTCATGGCCTGCCCGCCCCGGCTGGGGCAGTGACCCGAGAGAGAGAGTGAGTTGCAGCTGCTTTCCAGGACACGTAGCAGTTTCTCTGCTTCCAGTTTTCCTTCTTCGTTTGGGTCAAGGGACACAGAGGGAGAGACAATTCATCTGAGTACTGATCGCTCATCTGTCTCAATGGAGAGGGACTGAGAGCTCACCTGCAGCCAGCCGGGTTGTGACTGCTCATAAGTATAGCTCTTCCTCCAGGAGGAAACTTGCCGGTGTGGGGGTTGTTGTTGTGGGGATTGTTTTTTTCTTTTTTTCCTGGTGGTGTTGAGGAAACAGTTGCTCTGGTCTGTTTACAATTATATCTATACCTACATATATATATATATCAGTTAAGAACAGTTATCCTTTTCATATCCATTTTTTTTTCCTGATTAAAGTTCCTTTTCTTAAATTTGATAAAGAGTGGCGTGATTATTGAGGAGGAAACGCCCTCCTCCTCTTGTGAGTAAACATTTTGGTTTTTCCCCTCAAACCAAGACACTTATGCACTGGTTTTTTGCTTTATACCTTTTATTCTGCATCTCAATATGTCTTTGCTTTTCCTTTTTGTACCATAACAAATAGCCCACTCAATTTAAAATGCTTTTGAGATGTGTATATCGTTATCTGGGTTTGTCCAATCTAAGACCTAGGACCTGATAAATATGTATATGGCCTTCAGCTAATTTCCCAGAAAAGCAAACCAAATCAAAATTAACAGCTTCCTCCTTTCTGCAAAAAACAACAGCAACAAACAAGACAGATTTTTGGTAAAATAAGCAAAAATGCTAAAAATTAAAATAGATCATATTGACATTCTGGTAGGTTTAAATCATTTATTTCAGCCTTCACTTTGCTCTCAGTATGTTACAGTGATAGGCTATAGGTTAGCTTTGGAAATATTTAAACAACCTGAATGTTTACAAGTAAAGGAATTGTCAGGAGAGCACACACTTGGAAGTGCTGTGGAGATGACTAGGCAAGCCTATCATAGAGCTGATGATTTAATTGCTACTAGTTAATCAGATTGTAGTCTTTCACACAGACACTTGTTACTCTTCCTGAGTAGTAAGGGTCAATGAGTATGCAAAATTAATGTCTCCTGAAAGCTGTGTCATTATTGGTGGCAACTAAAGAACGTGTCAAAAATTGCCGATCCAAATAGAAGTTTCCTGTACATGCTTCATGTAGATGTAGCTAAAAATCAATGAAGCAGAAATAGACTCAAAATGCTGGATTTTATCCAGTATAGAGTGAAAGTTTGAAAAATTGCTAAAGAAGTCATTATTATAATTATTTTAACTATTACAAATATTGTTGGCTATGTTACAATGTTTTAGAGCACTCCAGGAATTGCTAGCACAGAGGTGGAAATAAGTTCACAACATGCCACCAGAATACATGCGATAAAAACATACAGGTGTGGTTTTGATGACTTTGGTTGCAGAACTCAAAATGGGCTATACACGCACTTTTTCTCCATTAGAAGACATTGGTGAAGCTCAGAGGTTGTTAAAAGCTTGGAAAACAGTTTTGTTTTGCTTTTTGTAGTTGTGAAGGCAGCAATCTCAATCCAATTCCGCTGGTGAAATTATTATAAAAACCCTACAACAACAAACTAAAAGACTTGACTCTGCAAAGAAAATCATCCACTTTGTTAACTGAATTTCCAAATGTTCTCAGTCTAATGCTTCTCTATTTCTCTTACAGGGGGATGAATGAAACACACAAGTAGTGATGATTGGCTGGACTTGTTTGCAACAGCTGCAGGAGGAGTTGCCAAATCTAGTTTCATATAAGATAGCCTAAGTGCCTGATAAGCATTAAAATTCATTTCAATTCTTTAGCACACATAAAAGTGCACTATTGCCATAAAAAATATGACTAAATCCTTAAATGCTGTATGCTTTTCTTGGTCGACTTGTTTCATGCTGAAGCAGGAGTTTACTGGACAAATGACCCCTCCTTCATTGCTCACTTGACCTTACTGCTAGATATTTTCCATGAACAATTGCTAACTTTTTTTTCATAATATGCTGTTAGAATCCTTCAAAAGCTCAATGACAAATACATCTAAATGTGTATGGTAGTGGAATAATACCTCCTTTGAAACCAATCTTCCATAGAAATCCCTCAGAATTAAAATGGGAAAAAAAAAAAAAGAAAAGAAAATCCACCTCAAACTAAATGCTCAGCTAAGAGGAAGATTGTATCACAGCTGTTATTTCCGTGTTTTATTCACAATTGCTTTCCTCCCTTCAGCCAACTATTCTTTCTTTAGCATAGAAACATCTACTATTGAAAGATGGTCATTTATTTGTTTGAAACCAAGGGCCAAACAGCAGCACTTAACCCTTTGGCAGGATGCCACTGAGCTACAGTCTATTAAGATATATAAGCTAGACCCATTATCCTTTGTTCTTGCTCTATAAAAAGAAAGAAATTGCAGGGTGTGTAATACTTTGCGTGACACAGCCTTCTCCCACCCATGTGCCAATACATTCCACTGTTCTTTTCCCACATGCTTCAGAGTACATTATATTCTGGGGTCATTCAGAGCAAGCAAACTTGTCAGGTGGGAAAGTTGTCTGAGAACCCTTCATAGCCTATTCTGATTGTTTTACTGCATTCTTCATTGTAGTAGCTGAATGATTCTCAGTATTGTATGAAGAGAGCTGTTGAACTCCTTCTTGCACTCCTATCAAGTGTCTAGAGCAAGCTGGGTTTTTCTTTGAACATAATGTGTACACACACCTACATCTACCCACGTGTATGATACCAGAGCAGATAAAAGCAAGGAAACGTGCCTTGCACTTAAAGCAGAAGAAAAGATACAAAGCCCTTATTTCTTGCAGAAGGCCTTTTCAGCCTCGTACAAAAGAAAAATTCCTACAGTAGAAAATTTCTCTCTTCCAGGGATAACTAATCTGTTGCCGTGGTTAAGTAACCTGGTTAACTCTTTGGGTGCCTCATTTCTTCAGTTAGGCATTCTGAACATAAAGTTTTCATTTTTTTGGATGAGTGAAGAGCCAGGCTCTGTAGGATGCTGTCACAGGAGGCAGAAGCCAAAACCTTTGTGTCTGAGCTTCTGAGAGAGCTATGTTTCCTGTGCTCTGGGCTTCCTGTCTTAGCATACTGAATTCATTCTCTTTTCCACTGCTACCTGCTCAAATGCCATTAATTCAGAGATAATGCCATTTTGCCTGGTTCTTTATTACTATCTCCCTGGATACCTCCATAAAAGTTGAACTGCTGTTGCTAGGGAGATAATCAATTTCTGCTGATTAGAGTTGTCATAAGTGACTTTAAAGCTAAATTGTTCACCTGGACAGTAGTTCTGGAGTCACAAGGACTTGGACCCCATGGCAGAGTAAGTGGAAATTGAGAAAAATAACACTACACATAAAATCTATACATTTTTTCTTTAGAATTATCATGAATTCTTTGGAAAAATCAGTGTAGAAATTTAGAAAAGGGATTTTTTTTTAAAAAAATGCCTGAGTCATTTAACCACTTTTGAAATTGAATTCAGCCTTTACTGATGCTTGAAAGCCCTAAGGGACTAATTTTTTTTTTTTTTAATGGGTAGAATCTTTTCTATGCCACAAATTATTTTTCAGACTGATTTTCTATTAAGATCCTCTCACAGGATGAATTTCTAGTTTTATTTTAATATCAAATCAGTTTTGAATGAGTCACTCAATGCCTACACATAAGGGAATTTGCAGTCCAAATACTATTTAAGACTCTAAATGAAACCATGTTTTCTGTCTGAATAGTAAACTATAATAACCTTAGTTTATAACGAAAAGAAAAGAAAATAAAAAGAGAAAAGAAAAGAAAAGAAAAGAAAAGAAAAGAAAAGAAAAGAAAAGAAAAGAAAAGAAAAGAAAAGAAAA
>JAWWLZ010000082.1:82199886-82238897 GCA_035041345.1 Poliocrania exsul | reverse complement strand
AAAGAAAAGAAAAGAAAAGAAAAGAAAAGAAAAGAAAAGAAAAGAAAAGAAAAGAAAAGAAAAGAAAAGAAAAGAGAGTAAGAAAAAAGAAAGGAAAGAAGAAAAGAGTAGACTTTTTTCATCCATGCATCAGATATTATTCACCCTTTATTTGGAAATCTACAGTCTGACCACCAGAATTAAACAGAAAATCCAGAAATCAAGAATGACAAGGCAGTAGAAGATGGAAACATATTGTGCTTCCCACAAACAACATCTTTCATGCTTTTATGAACTCATTTAACAAGTTTAACTATGGGGTAAATGTCACTCCCTGTGTTAGACAGTATATTTGGATCTCTGTGTCATTTAGACAGACAGAAAGAGGTGATCTGTAAACTAAGAAATCTTTCTTCTCCAAACCAGACAACTTAATTTCAATAACCTGACAGAAATGTGTTTATACAGTATAGTGATTTACAAGAATCCAAATGTGCATCATGAATAGAAGGTAAGTAGAAATATGATAAATCTCATGGTATAACTGTTGTCTTGGTCAGTAGTATTTTCCTTTTACTTTTTTTGTAATTCTGGAAATTAATGAGTTCAAGATCATTTTACAAACTAAAAAATGAAGCTTCTTAATTTTATTATTTGTAATCTCATCATAACTTTTTGCTCTACTTGCTCAACTAAGACAAAGGGCAGCAGAATATAAAACTCACTAAAGAGATGAGTTTCTATTACGCAGAGTTGTTGATCTGCTAGTTGAAGAACAGGATTCTTTACAGTACTGAGAATGTCACCCAAAGATTGTGAAACTAATCTATTTTATCTATCTTTTTGGTACTTTAGGAAAAGTTCACAGAAATCAACATTTAGTCAGCAGTTAAGATGTTTAGGAGTTTAACATATATGTCTTTGCTTTAAAGACATTTTACAGTCCCTAGAAAGTAATATCCATTTCACTTTCCTCTCTGTATTGATCGGATGTTAAACTCCATTGACAGCAACAGGAATAGGTCCAGAAACATCTGCTATTCTGCTTTATTTAAGTACCCTTGCATTGACATTTAATCTTAGTCAGTCAAATGGGATAAGGAAAAATTTCATATGGAAGACGCTTGTGACAATTGCTCCACAATGAGATTAAAGAAAACAGATGACACATTTTCCCAGCAAAGCATGATGCCATGTTTTATGATAATCCATTTTGCCATAGAATACAGTCAGTGAAAGGTTCCTTTTTCACAAGGGACCGTATAAATAGAAAGTCTTAATTTTTTAATCTCCTTCCATTATTTGATGATTTTTTGAACTAAATAATAGTTAAGCAAGAGAGAAAATGTGTCTATATTTTTCATGCCTAGTCTAAGAAATCCAGTTAGAGAAAGTCAGCATTTAAGGCTTAGGTAAACATGTATGTGCTGGCAGTTAAATGCCACCTTGACACCTGATCCTGTCAGATCTCGGAAGCTAGGCAGGGCCAGCCCCAGTTAATACTTGGATGCAAGACCTCCTGGGAATACCAGGGGCTGTAGGTTCTAGTCCTGAGGACTTCACTGTCACTGTCCAAGCTCACTCGGCTGTGGTAGATGAACCTAAGGAGTTAAAGAGTGGGACCAGTTCTGCGCATGCTATGCCTCATCTAAAACATCCACTAGGCAAGCTTGAAGGGTTCACCCACATGGGTAGAGCCCCCTTTCCCAAACCTTCATTTGCAAAGCCTAGCTATGATGTGACAAACACATATGTGAGACATCAAGAACACATTTGCTGACGTGCATGTCAACTAACAGTTAGTAATGATTACACTATTTCTTTAAAGTGAGGGAAAAAACCCCAAAATTTTTGAGAGTGTGGAAAGAAAATAAAACACCTTATTAAGCATTAGAGGAGGAGGTATGACAAAGCTTAGGAGGCTTGTGTAGTAATGACACACTAGAAACAAGAACAGGTTAATTCCCATAAAATACAAATAATAGGGTCTTATTCCCTGTCAGTAATTCTAGTCCTATTAAGATGTCGGAATTGTTTCTTAACTGTTTATCTGCCATTTCAGAGTTATTATAGTTTCAAAATCTTTCATTGAATTTTTTCTGTTGTCCCTTACCAACACAGTGGTTTCAGAGTCAGAAGCTATATAGAACGAGATGGCTTGTTAAAGCCACTACCTGCTCCCAGAGGCAGCTAACTGTCCAAAGCCTTAACAAGGGGATAGCTAAGAGCTTTGCATTCCAATGTGATGGCGGGAAGAGGACTGGGGGAAGTGAGGAGAGAGGTTTCCTGGTGCTCACTGTGTTCTGGTCCTCTGCATGCTGGGGTGCCAGCTGCCATTTTCTGGGCTGGTGGAAGCACTGGGAGGGAGTTCCTGGCTTGCCCCTGACTCTGCGCGCCCTGTACTGTTCTTCAGAGAGAACAATCTGAGAGAACAATCACCACTCCCTGGATTCACTACGAGCACATGGAGGGGCTGCCACATCTGCAGAGGAGTTGCTAACCTTCCCCCCGCCCCGCAACGTTTTCAGTCAAAGGATGGTGAAGGGGTCCTTACACTGCCCATGGGAAAGGTTTAAGCCCATCCCTGTGGGCACCATTCCTGTGAGTGACTCATGGCAGCTGCTGCCTCCCAAGGCATGGCATCTCCTCATGCTGTCTGAAAATATAACTGCACGGAAGGGGCAGAGATACGACTTGATTTATTTGAAAGTTTTGGTTACAGTGTTGCTGTTTGTTCTGTTCTGGGTATTTTCGGTTATACATATATATATTTGTAGTAAAGACCTGTGATCCTTTTTCTCTACATTTTCTGATTAAGGTCTCTTAATTTCACAAGTTGTGGTGGTTTTTGAGGAGAGACCGCCTTCCTAGTCCAGAAAGACTCTTCACTTTCCTCTATAGGCATCTTGGTTTCTTATAAACTGAGACAAAAGTGCATATATGTAACAGGCTGGAAGAATTATTTGCCTGATTTCTCTGTGTTTTGTCAGAATCGGACAAATAAAAGCAAGAAGTTAAAGGAACAGAAAGAAATGTCATCTATGTAAGTCTTAAAGGAAATTTTTTTCTGAGTAAAAAGAAAAAAATACTGAGAAATCCTGGCAATGGTAGAATAATGTGTTTAATTTCTCTTTCCTCAGCCTGAATGACTGCGCATTTTAAACACTATTAGGAGGTCCATCAGCATGACACTGAGTTCAGTGTAGTAAGTAAAAGCTACCAGTGCTGTCTGCATGAGTACCTCCGTTATCACCTTAGGCAAGGTCCCACCTCCCATTGTTTATCTGGCCAATTAATAAACCATACAGAGCAGGGACTGTCTCTCATTCTGTGTGCCTACTATGAGGGCGCCCTGTCCCTATGGGAGGAAATATATATTACTGGAACGCAAATGCCAGTGATTCAGTTAAAAAAAGATGTTGGAGAAGCAAAGGGAAAAACTTACCTAACATGACTGAGAACAGATTCTTCAATAGTTTATTTGCAATAAAGGCACTTTACATCAGGTAAACCAATTAGAAAATTTGGATCAAATTTAACAGATAGTACCAGCCAATTATTGAAAAGAAGAAATTATACTGAAATTTTTAATTACTGGAAACATTTAATTTACTAGGAAACTTGTCAGAGAAGTTTGAATTTCATTCACAAGCCAAAGGGAAATTAATCCTTTTTCCTAGCTTTTGAATTTACAATGGCTGTGGGAGGCCTCTATTCCAATATAAACATTTTCAATCTGAATTTACAGCAACTACAACCCTAGTCTTGCATAAAGTAATAGGAAGTAACTCCCTTTAAGGGCAATAGGAGCAGTGCTTACGAATCTATATATGTGCTCTTATTTTAAAAGGACAAAAATAAAATGCAAAGGCATTTGTTTGAAAACAAAATAAAGTGTTGCTTATCAACGTATCATTCAAAATTGGTTGATTTTCAAATGGACAAGCTATCAGTTTTTATTTATTTTTGTTACTGTTTTTCAACAGGGAAACTAGAAAATCTCCAGGAATAGAATTTGCCCTATTTTTTTCAAACACATTAAAAAAAATACAGAAAGATTTTTCAATTTGTGATCTATTTAAATTGAAGATGAAAGACTTACAGTTGGATGATTTCTGCTATTTTCATGGAAATCGTATCACTTTACACATTTTTACATACTTTGTAAAGTAATGACAGTGACAATTTTTATTGACTTCACTTTGAGTTTTAAAATTAACTGTGTTTGAGGTTTTTCCCTGGCCATCCCAACTAATTCCATTTTAGTTCATATCATAGAAAGATGTTGGATTAATTTTTGATGAAACTATACCTGAAGATGTGCCCCTGGAGTCTGCTCACTTCCACTAGTAGTCCTACCCATGGAGTCAGACTAGAGCTAACCCAAAGCTAAGTGCCCAAGCATACATCATATTGATGTTCTGTTCTCAGCACTAACATTTTTTTTATCCTAATGGGTGACTGACTTGTCGGTGTAAACATAAGCATAGATGATAATTACAAATCAATAATCGTAGGAAGGCTGCTGGAGAAAACTATGAAACATGAAGACCTACTACCATATGTAGTGCTAATCACAACTGCAATAGTGCTACAACTACAATAGCATACTTACAGTATTAACTTCAACAAAATATTTGTAAACATAGCACTAAATAATAAATTAAAATTAAAAGTACTAATACCTGCATGAATTTTAACATTTTCTTGACATTTTGATAAAACCAAATTGAAGGCTGTAGTAACTTACACAGATGTCTACCACAGTTCATCTTCATCTGCTAAACCTAGCAGTAGTTTATGAAAGAATTGCAGTTTTAGTTATCCACAGTCCTTAATGAAGTTGTAATTTTGGTGTTGAATTCACGACAGTTAAGATGAAAAAGAAATTAGGAGTATGTTTTACTACACATTAATAGGACTGCATGGCTGGCTAATTCAATTAAATTTGCAGACTTTAACCAGTACTGTCCCTGCCAGACTGGAGATGGAAACCTGTCAAACATGAAATACTAGCTTGCAAATACATTGTTCAAATAGTAGTAACTGTAATATAGGTAAAAAACTGAAACTGAAAGTTTGCTCTTAAGCCAAAGAAATTAATCAACTGAGCATCTTTGAGACTCCCCTTTCTACAGCTCAATGGATGAAACTGTATGTATGGCCAAACTTCATGAACGAAGATTTGGACAGGGCTCTCCCCACATGGGTGTGCCCTTCCAGCCTGTGCAGTGGATTTTTTAGGTGAGGCACAGCATGTGCAGAACTGGCTCTGCCATTTAAGTCCTAAGGTCCATTTGCTGCAGCCGAGCGAGCTTGGACAGTGACAATGAAGTCCTCAGGACTGTCTACAGCCCCCGGTACTAACCAGGGCTGACCCTGCTAAGCATCTGAGATCTGATGGGATCAGATGGCAGGGAGGCATTGAACTGCCAGGGAAAGGTCCCCACTGAGACTCAAACTTAGGTCTTTGGAATTCAGAGTCCAGAGTGCTCTCCATTACACCACAGGACCGCCCCAAAGGATGAAACTAATCTCCCTTTAAAATGTCAATAGTCCAACACTCCCCTGTCTTCAATTTTGTGAATCCTTTATATCTCCAAAAAATGAACAGACATTTAAGCCAGTCATGACTCATTTGTGCTTTTCTAGCAGTGCAGAAATGCCATAAAGAATTCCTCTTTTTTTTTTTATTTTTTTTTCCCAGTAGACTATAGAAGTTTTGGTGTTCCCCAGTCTTACAGAATGTTTAGAATGTTTATTTGTAAAATCTCTACAATTATGGACTAGCTCTCATAATTTTATGGGGTCTGAATTATATAATTTATTATGTTGTCTGGGACTTTGGGTCTCTCTCTTGTTCCAAGCCATGCATGGGAAAGAAGCAGAGCACAAGAGGCTCTAAAACAGTACAGATTATAGCTGTTTGGCAAAGCCCCTGTTTGAAGTGGACTAACACACTGAGAGTGTATGACATCCTGTTAGACTATGTTATAGATACAGACCACTGTTAACATTAAGAATCCTGCAACATCACAGCAAAAGCTACATGAAATCACTTAGAAATTTCCTGTAATTAGCTAAAAGGCACAGATGAATCTGGTAATTAAGTGGAGAAAAGTAGTGGTTTCTTGTGGGAAAATAATTTATCCATTAATCTTAACTACAGTAACCAAGTCACAGCATTTGGATAAAATTGCAGAAAGGATTAAAATGAACTGGCACCATTTTTTTGTTTCACATACTGATATCCAATCTGCATTTCTTTTTCTGCCTCATGTTCTTCATAGCATCGTGAGGGCTTTACTACATGGAGTGAATAGGCTTACAAAGACACACAGTAAAAGCACACTCACTTATACCAGGAGTGTAAGAGGGGGAAAATGAACTGGAACTCACAGTCCCATGAGAACCCACGTATGAAATTTCACTCTTCTCTTTGTCATTTGTTTCAGCTGTGCCCCACTTTTTACTTACAAGTCAAATTCTTAGCCCTACAGAATTTTCATATGATTTTATTATTTCCATAAAAAGAAATGATAGGACAATAAATACAGTGTATATATATGTATAGAATGGGTTTTACTGCTATAACAGGCAGTTAGGTGGTAAAAGAGTGAAATTAAGAGAGTTGCATCAGCATGAAGCTGATATAATATACAGGATATTAGTCCCATTCGGGATGCATTTTAATGCACAATATGAAAAAGAGAGACAAGAATAAAGGTACGTTTATGGCTTGCTGGTATAACCAGCACCTCCTACTGCATATATCTTCATTTGAGCAAATGCAAATGATTTATTCAGATACAGTACCTACATTTTTCTAGCAAATTCTTTTACAGTAATTCCATTTGAATGTAGACATCTGCTGAGAAACCATAAAGTATCAATTAAGCTTTCTCTATGTGTCATTTAACTGAAGTGTTTTCACCATGGACATGACCATTGCCTAATTCAGGATCAATTTGTATGCAAACCAAACCAATTTTTACTTATTTGGAATCAATCACTAGAATACTGAAAGCTCCCCATATCTGAAATATTGAAGTTACCCATTCAGTGAGCTCCATTCATGATGTGCACTGAATAAGGTAGGAGCTTTATGAAAAAAAATGTTGTGTGATTATGTAATTAATTCCAATGCAGATGTACAGAAGCAGCACTGGTAATCTTCATTGCAGCTTTTCCTTACTCTGAGCAGCTGTCTTTACAATCTTACCTTTCATAGAGCAAAGCAGGGCTGCTGGTTTAATACAATTGCCTAGTTGGGGTTTTATTCATTTATTTATTTATTTCCTAAGTTTTTCTTTTTTTTTTTTTTTAATGAGCAAAGTAATACCTAAAAATACTAAAGTATATGGATGTATATTGTCTTCCATATTGATTAACAACAAGATTTATCCTGGAACAAGTTAGAAAACTGATTTTCTTAGTATATATTTTTTTTCACTGTGCAAAAAATAAGCATTTTGTCATTAGACTCCCTGATGGATTTTTTTTTTTTTTTCTCAATGCAAAGGAACATTTCTTGGGTCCCTTTTGATTATACAAGTGACATTCAGAGGCCTCTGAGACTTGAACTAAAATACTTGCAAGTCATGCCTTTGCCACAACTCCCTATGAAAGAAACAGTGGAGAGAGCAGTTATGTCACTCTGTGCTAGAGCAGTGTGTCTTTTGCTCACTGATGTGTTACCCAGATAAATAAGACAGACAGTTGTGCTCCCATACTATGTATGTCAGCCTGACCTGGCCTAGAAGGCAAGTTGTCCTAAGTACAGGGTTATCCTATAGGTGATACATCCTTTGACTTTACAGCTTCTGCATTATACCTGGCTTTACACAAAAAACACAGCATACAGCTGTCTGCTCTTGTTTGTACTCATAGGCACATGATTCCTATACTTGGCTATAGGCTATGCAAATTACACCTTGCTAATGCATTTCACAGCGGTGTGTGACAGTAAGGGAAAACAGATCTGAGCATTCACTCCAATGTTCAGAAAAGGAAAATGCTGTAGTAGTTATAAACTTCCCTATTATTTTCTACAAATGCCTTTTGATTTTTGTCTCCTTTTGCTTCACAGTTGAAGTCCTATATCATGCCTTCTCAGACCCAAGTCTCCATTTTGTTCCCTCCAACCCTCTCTTTTTTTTTTTTTTTTCCCCCCCTCTCAATAAATGTCCAAGTATGCTTTTCAGAATCTTATGACTTTGATCTTTGGAGCCGAGTTTCACAGGAATTTTTCTCTCCCAAGATTTTAATATGATAAGACACATATTGAGTGTTGAGAGAGAAGTATGCACTGAAGGAAAAAATCTGTGGCCAGTTGGCTTCCAGGGCTCTCTCATCCTGCCCTTGCACCTCCCTCTCACTCAAATATTCACATCCCAGCCAGCATTTTCAAAGGAACCACCAGCACTTCTGCCAGAAAGGGATCAAAGACATACAGCTGCAATATATAGGCAGTATGGGGAAGCTCCCAAGCTGTTTCTTTCAGTTTTCCTTTCTTTTGCCATCATCCTTCACTCCTGTCCCCTGTGCAGTGTGAGATCATGGAGAGTTGCAGGAGACTCCTTCAAAACAGACAGGGTAACACTGAGAGAAAGTCTCCCTGGTCAGTCTGGCTGCTAATCTCCTGATAATCCCCTGCCCTGAGTATGGCTAAGCAGGGGAAGAATAAAACGAGTAATCTTTATGCTTAATACCTGAAGCATAAACCTGCATGTTTAAAATTATAAAATTTCTCAGCAACATATCTAGTGATGTTCCTACTGGAAAGGAGCTGCTTAAATTTTGTGAAACTTCAGCTTGTATTGAGCTGAAAGGACAGGTATTTTATAGAAATGCCATTTGTACCAGGAAAATTTTCTGGTTGATTTAGTATAACATTCCACATTTTGAAACAGATTATTATTCTACCAAATGGCTTTTAGCAGATATTGAAAAGCTAGGTTCTGAGTGCTTCCTGTCAAGCTGTTACAGAAACAAAGACTGGAGTTTTTTCCACTGAGACTCGTTCCTCCAAAAGCAGCTTTTGGATGAGAGGTAAACATTTTTCTGATATTCATATGTGTTCTGAATTTCATCAAAATAAAACAAATTATCATAGAGAATTGGAATAATTCCCACCTAATACCTACATTCTCATTGCATCAGACTGCATTGGGATTATGATGATTGCATTCAGGAATGAAGAGGTGCTCCAGCTTCCCTTGCATTTTCACACAAGCTGCTTGTTGGGATGACAGGTGAGTGCAGAACTGCTGCTCTTTCCATACCAGGCGGCTGTGGTGAGTGGGAGAGCAGCTTGCCCGAGGGCTGAAATTTTGGGAGATGCAACTTTCTGGGTGACCACTCCTGTGTATCTGAAGCAGTTCAGCAACTTTCTGGGTTTGAGACTGAAGCACATTTACAAAGTTTATATTCTTTCCCTCTGTACAGAGTTTAAAAGCACTTACATAAATGAACATTGAGTTCATAGACTCAATGCCTCTTCCACATTTTCATCTATATAGTGAGGGTAACTTCTGGTAATAAAAGTTGTAAAACATGTAAAATTGATGATCATGGCGGGGGAGGTTTTCCCTGTTGGTTTTTTCCTTTTTTTTTTTTTTTTTTTTTTTTTTAAAAAAAATCAATTTTTTAATAAATTTTATATTTGCTTTTCCTAAGAAAATGAGTTTGGAGATCTACTAGTCTGTTGTTTTGTCTTCTAAAATAGTTATACTATAGGTTGAAGGTATATTTTAAAAAACTGAAAAATTGTACTTTCTTCAGATTTTCTTTAAAGCCATTGATACTCAGTCCCACTGAAATAAATTGTACCTGATTCATTATTTGTTTTCAATAAAAGTCCTTAAATGCTCCCAGAGTCTTGCTTAAACTTTTAAAATTAAGTTGGGGGTTTTTTAATAAAAAATAAACTAGCTCTTTCAAAGTTTTCAAGCAACACTGAAGCTGCTTGAAACTGAATTAACAGTTTTATTTCAAGTTGAAATTCTCACAAGATGACTGTTTTCTTCTGCCATCTTAGCTCATCTCAGGAGTTTAGCTTGTAGAGAACTTAAATTAAATATGTTCAGCAGTAGTTTATCTCCACTTCCACTGAACTGGTAGGAATTCCACAATGAACATTAGAGAGAAAAGACCTCTCTTTAAAAACAATACTTAATCCAAAAGTATTAATTTTAACTCTGTCC
Organism: Poliocrania exsul; assembly: GCA_035041345.1. Classification (NCBI taxonomy): domain Eukaryota; kingdom Metazoa; phylum Chordata; class Aves; order Passeriformes; family Thamnophilidae; genus Poliocrania; species Poliocrania exsul. The sequence goes on along the minus strand of JAWWLZ010000082.1, from coordinate 82,228,713 downwards.
CAGTAGATATCCAACAAATCAAAATTTTTTGAGAATGAGACTCTTTTTCCCAGGCCACACTAATCAGCTTTAATTATCATGCCTAAACCTGGGTAATGTTTATTTTGCTGCATTGCAAGAAATTGAGGGAAATGACATTGGCATGCTAATGTGTATCTAGTAAGATGTTTTGATAAAGTATGTATCACCTCAATTCTTTGGGATAAAAGGCAACAGAAAATTGTTGTTGTTAGGCATTAAAATCCATTAAAATTTTATTTTCCGTATTTATACTTCCTTCTGTGACCTTTTATAAGCTTAAGAAAAATATATAAAAGTTCTATTTTAGGAAAAAATATATTAACTTTATTAAAAGTGTTTTATTTCACGTAACCAAAGATTTGGAGAGTCTAGAAAGATCTCGCTCTAATGATGTCAAACTATACCCTCATATAAGTCCCAAGGAAGCTCCAGAGCATCAGGCTTGGGCCTAAAGTGATACAATGGATACAGAGGATACAATGGACTGCGTAGGGATGGTAACAAGAGTTACCATAGTGCATCATGGGAAATTCCATTAGAGTCATCCAGAGACACATCAGCCTACATATATAAGGGAAAGTAGGACATGAAAACCCCAGAACTGCAGAGATCATCATGTACCTCAGTAGCTAGACACTAAAATTAATATTGATACAAAATTAAATAGTTCATGTTACAAAGTTGTTGTTAAGAAAGAGAGAGAGAAAGAGAGAGATAAAGAGAGGGAAAGAGGAAAGGAGGAAAGAAAGAAGGAAAGAAAGAAGGAAAGAAAGAAGCAAAGAAGGAAAGAAGGAAAGAAAGAAGGAAAGAAAGAAGGAAAGAAAGAAGGAAAGAAGGAAAGAAGGAAAGAAGGAAAGAAGGAAAGAAGGAAAGAAAGAAAGAAAGAAAGAAAGAAAGAAAGAAAGAAAGAAAGAAAGAAAGAAAGAAAGAAAGAAAGAAAGAAAGAATGAAACTTGTGATACTACTGAATAATTTTTCCTGATTTCTTTTTCATTCTACCCATTACTTCTTCAAGGATTTGTTAGGTGTATTTATTATAGTATGCTAGCAAATGCTGAAATATCCAAGTAACCAAATATTCATTGCTTAGTAACACTAAACTAAGATTCTCCAGATGAGCTCTGTATATTCTAATTTGCTTCACTTGGAATATATACAATTTTTTTAGCTATTTGTCCTTCTTACTAATAATTTATTATATACAAAGTCCAGCAATATTACCTTCCTAACCAGGCTACAAAATTTAGACACTGGAAATCTAAAAGTCCAAAATTAGGTGGTGTGGCTAATGCAATAGTCTCCATTTGGATAGAAAAACAACAAAGGGTACTACAGGATGAACTTTAACACAGAAAGTTGTGTAAGTCTTTTTGGGAAATCTGAAGTCCTATTTGGTGATCTCCCACTCAAAGTACATACTACTTTTGCTTTTATTCCCTTTGTTCAATCTATAGACAAGTATAAAAAAAATTGAGTGAACAGGAATATTTTTCTGAACACAGCTGCAATTCTTTGTCTTTCTATATCTTAATCTCAAAAGCAAATAGGTATCAAAGTCAAAAGTATATTATGAATGCAACAAAACTTGTAAATATATCTAAAAGCAGCCAAGGGGCTTGATAAGAGATGAAAGGAAGGAGAAACAAAAGAAAATACAACATAATAAGATTAACTGAAATGTGAGAATTGAAACTCAGAATTGAGTGCTGCAATCATGGTTTCACATGCATTTAGTGTAAATCTTCTGATGTTCCTGGAATGAGTTAAGTGCAAGTGAAGGGAAGTCACTAGACTATCCAAACAACTGGAAGAAAAGAAAAAAGTTGCTTATTTTTTATTTATGCAAAGCTATATGAAACTATGACCAAAATTAAATATATATATATATATATATATATATATATATATATATATATAAATGTACATATATAAATCAGGGGAACTGTTGGCTTATAGTTGTTGAGAGTTGAAGATATCTTCTTTATTGTCTCCATTCATTTCATGTGTCTGAGGAAGATACCATGCAAGCCTATGGTTACAATGTAAGGGAGGTCATGTCCATTATTATCCCTATGTGCTAACTTGATAACAATTTCACTGCTGTCTCAGTATGAGACTCATAATTTAGCAGAAGGACAAACTACCCTTCACAACACGTAGTGCTTAAGTGAGCATGTGGATGTCTGCATATGTAAGAACAACTTTTTTGTATTGGAGAAGAGTTGTAGTAGTATTGCCTCTGCTTTATTATCTCTCGAAGGAAACTTCAGTCTGACAAACTGACACTTTGAATTGATTTTAATGGTCACAAAATCAAATCAAGTTTTGTCATCAATTATGTAACTTCAAGTGTAGCCATATTTTTTCTCTCTGTTCTGAAAATAGATGTACACTGACTAAGTAGTATGCTAAGGAGTTTGCTAATTAGCTATGGGCGTTCCTTGTTCCTGTGATCAGAATAGAGACACTTGGGATGCACATTAATGTGAATAACACACTAAGTGTCTCCTTGTATGAATTCAAGCTCAACTCTACAATGTTGAAGGGATAAGACTCCCTTAGAGCCTCATAGTGTCTGTCTTTTCACAAGGTGCCCCTTGTAACATACCTAGGGGTACTGACATCACCTTCAGCATCTTGGAGGGATGTAGACCCATTGATGTTATCAGCAGTTTCCAAAGAAGCACTTCTACAAAATGGGTAATCAACACTCACTTTGCCTCCAGGTGGCAAAGGAAATTGCTACCTGAAGCATGAGATTGTTCCATACTCCAAACTGTGCTGCTCTGAGAAGAGACAGCTCTTTTACATAATCAACAGTCAGTAAAGGTGAAAGGGATTTTTCCCCCTTCTTGGCATTTGCAAGCTGAGCTTCTCTCTCTACACTCAGTGAACAGTCCATCCACTTCATGAGTAATAATTTACAGTTATCCCCTCTGACTTTGGACACTAAGGTTGAGGGCACCAAAACCCTAGGTTCCCTGCAAGGGCCATGGAAAAACCAGAGACACTGCCAAGGGAAATTCAGGCCACTGCAACTCTGACCTAATTTCCAGTAATATTTAAATCTCTATAGCCTACATGAGGCTAGAGGCAACTATACTCTGAGACTGGTGCTTCTGATATGTGATATATGGAGGCCTAGCCATTTGCAAATTCATGGATAAAAATCTGAATAAATCACAAAATTAGAGTTCAGTTTCATTTAGTTGTTAACATTTAGTGTTAATCTCCTTTAAGTCCTCCTATATTCCACAGCATATGAAATTCCACAGAATCCCAGAGGAAGAAAATGCTTTGCACATTGCAGAGATGCATCTGGTATTGCATTAAAGCAACATTCTGTGAAGATTTTTTGACTTTTCTAAATGTCTTTCCCCTTATAAAATAATCCCTAGCAGCTATCCTTTACTATGACAACCAAAATCAGCCTGTTTTAGAAGTTTTCATGTCACATTTTTGACTTCACAGTACTTCTTCATAAAGAGTAATAGTTTACAAGGCATTCTCTTGATCAGTTTTGTTTGTTTGTTTGTTTGTTTTAAAACAATGGAATAAAAGGCAGGCTGATTGAGTGTAATATCTGATATGCAGCATAGCATTTTGACTTTTCAATCATCTTTTAATGCTGTAATTTGCTTGCCTTGAGTCATATCTAAAATGCATAAAAATGTAAATGTTGGGCCTTTTTTTTTCCTCAGCTATTTGATACTGAGATTATTGCAGTGATAACCCTGTAATTTAAACACAGCCAGGTGAAGAAAGAGGTGAAGAGAGAACAATCTTCAGTTAGTGTGATGCATTAAATCACAAACCCCAACATTTAATTTAGTCTGTTGTAATGTATATTCCATTAAATGTTCAAATCTTTCAAATGTAATTAAACAAACATGCTGCCATTTTCTTATTCCTTGCAAAGGCTTCTGAAATGGACCTATAGCTTGTGTATGCGAACTAACAAGATTTACAAAACAACGCATAATTTAAGCAGGATCAGGTGTTTTTTCAAAGGAAATTTTTGCAGTTTCCTTGATCATTCAACTGTCCTGGTGAGCTCTGTTTGTTTGGCAGTACTGCACCTCTCTTAAACTGCAGATGCAAATATCTAAAAGGGAATTTTCTATGTAATTTTCTGGTGCCAAATCTTCTTTATAACTGTTGAATCTATAAGGATACAAAGTTTCTTCCTTACTTTTTGTTTGGAAAGCATTTTTCTATCTATTCTTCTATTATTTTGTAAATCTCCTTAAGTGCAGCATGGAGACCCTTTTGGAAATGAGTTAGCGCATATACAACAATTTCCCAGTAGACAGTTGGATACAACATATGGAAATGTGACAACTTACTTATCTTCCAGATTCCTCCCAGCCCCTCCTGCAAGACCTAGAATGTCTTAGCAAAGGATGTCATTCAGTCCACAAATGCTGTTTCACCTTCACTTTCAGTGGAAACAGAATCAGCCCCACAATCAAAACTGAAAGCAAGTACCCTGCATGGTAACCAAAAACCAATTTTCTAAATTTAAGCTTGAATTACTACCACTGGATAAATTTATATTTAATATAAGTCTAACTCCATGGATATGAATAAATTCAGATACAGAAGGTGGACTTTGAAAAAGCTTGGAGTGGGCATGCCCTCTGCTTTATGTAACAATGCATCTCAGCACTGCCACAGAGATATTAGTGAATGGATACAAACAAGCTCTAATGCTACACTGGTTTAACTCGTGTCTTGTTCAATGCAATCATAGTGTTAATCTTATTAATGATGCTAGCTCTCATACATAGCCTCTTATTAACAGATCTTAAAATTCCCTACAGGGAGATCAGTGACACAGTTTACACAAAGGGATATTGACAAACCAATACACAATAAAAAGGAGAAAAAGCTTTAAATCAGGAATGATAAACAATGACTAATTTTCATTTTGTTATATTTAAGAAAAAATGGTTTTCCATATGGAAATGACAATAGCTGTGTGAAACAGCACATTTTTTTTCACAGTGTTCTGGCAGTTTTCAACAAAGCTTGCACTCACTTTCTTATCCGTAGCTGTACTCTTCAAGGACGCTGACTTATTTTTTAAGAAATGTTATTGTATTGCCAATAATGATACAGATACTGGGTACTTTGGTGAAATTATGAATACTCAGGGGTCACAGGCAAGACCTAGCTTTCGTACAGTACATAAATGACAAGTTATAAAACTATTTTTGGAGTTAAGGAGATATTAATCTTTTGCAAAATCTCAAGCAGTGTACTGAAAATTTACTCCCTGTTGCCAAAAATGTAAACAAAATACTCAATGGAAAGATATTTCTGCCTAGATTTTATGGAAAAGATTATTTATGCTCTTGAACGTCAATATTCTATGGAGAGGAGTACTTTCAGAGTACAAAGAAAATTGTGCTTTCATTGTTTACAGTTTTAACAAGGCTCAATGTCACAAAAGAAATGAAACTCAGTGGGACAGATGAGTTCTCAACAATAAAAGTTAAAAATACCCACCATTAAAAGTATTCCAGCAGCTGCCTAATGCCTTCAAAGATTTCTCAGCAGGTAGCTGAGGCAGGCACTGTGCTACACGCCTTTGTTGTTTATGGTTTGCCTTTCTCCTGCCCCACAGACGCCATGCAGTCATTCTCTGAGTTGGAGCTGTGTTCAGACTCCAGTTGCATCCTTGAAAGGCATTTAAATTATAATCAGTTGTATAGTCTTTAAGCTAATTTATCTGCATTTAGCTACTTCCAGCATTAAGGATAGAAGGATATGTTAAAAAGAACCCCTTTGCTCTCATCATGTAAAGGGCTGGACTTATATCTGCACTTTTGTTCTTGGAGGTGGAAAACCCAATTCATCACAACCTACATCTCTGCAGAGGACATGAAGGTCAGCCAGAAGTGTCTGGAAGTAATATTTGCTTTAAAAAGGGAACTGAATTTCCAGCACATACTGACTGACCAACAGAGCATCTTAAAATCAGAATGCTTTTTGTAATATTAAATATTTTAACAGTGTTATATTTTTTATCACTGCTTCCATATCTTCAGAGGCCTCCTTTTGATATAGGTAGTATTACTTATGATATTTCATGGATAGGAAATCCATGTATGCAGGTCAACCGCAGTTTAGTCAAATTCAAACTTAGAAAAAAGACAAACTTAGAAATGGTCTGTGAAGGGCAATTGTAGGACCTGAGTGGCTAGATATAAGAAGAACTGGAGGTTTTAATGAGTGAGATTGATAGAGGAAATCTCTTTTGGTTGTTCACAATAGATCTTTGCCACTGTTTACCTTTATGAATTAAAATCGTAACTATTTAAAAAAAAAAAAGGAAATTTGAATGCACTATACTGAATATACTTTTGCATGAGTTAATTACAAATTCACAGGAATACAACCACATTTTGAATTATCAAGAATTATAGGAAATCTGAAAAGGTATCTCCCTTCCCTCCCTTCTCATACAGTATTATTTTATTAATTAGAAAATGTGTTATTGTCTATTTATTATACAGTGTAATTCACAGACAACTGCTAGATGGAACATAACAAGGATTTAACTAATTGACATTAGCTTTCATTAGTCTCTAATGTCTCAAATAAGGTAATATGAGAGTGAAATAAATTTAGACTAATGTAATAACCAATTAGGATATAATCCAAGGTAGATATTTCACTATCTGAATATTCTTTCTTTCTGTCTGCCTTACATTGCTCAGCAATACATTAGAGAGACAGTGATCTTTCACAAGAATAGAAGAAATTCACAAGGCAGATTGAGGTGACATGCCTATTTTATTAGACCAGTATGATCAACTCTTCCAGATGTATTTTATTTATTTAATATGAGATGTCTTTATTTTTGCATAGCTCAGATGTTAACTTCTCTCTTTTCATATTTAAAATTCCTCTTCCACTACTATTCCAGTGGAACTAGAGCCACAGCAAGATGAACATAACTCAACCGATCTGTCTCACACTGAGTATCACTCAAGTATGCCCAAGCAAAGAACCTCCTTTAAATTTGAAGATTGCTTCAGTTTTCAGGCCTATACAGACAACGAATACAAATAAAGTCAAGATCTACTGGCCTGTCTCAGCTACATTTATTGGAATATCCAAGATCTCATGCAACATTCAGAGAGACCTTTAAAGACTAATTTTTATAATTTCAGCAACTTTCTCCAACTTAAATGAAAATTAAAATTACATCCCCTAGATATCAGAAGATTTAAGATGGTAAATTTTAAAGGAACACATTCCTGAACATATTTAAGCCACTAAATATTTGTTTATGTATTGCACAGGATAGAAATATGTATTAAATTCTAAAGCACAGAAGCTATTTTACAAACACCATTCATGGTCCACTTAGTCATCTGTATTTTGGCACTATATCTAGAGCCAATATTCAAGATGTCAGGAAGTTCTTAAAGCAGAACCTTGAAATTCTACTGTACAAACAGTGTCTGGTTCTAAGAATAATAAAAAGTTTCCTCTTTTGAAGCAAAGGACTTATTTCCATAATGCACTGTTTTTAATCTAGTGGGAATAATCCAAAGGTGGTCTTACTCTGGTCAATGGACCAAAAAGGGGTTATTCTGAGAGTGGTACAATCTATTTGCCTGTTTTGTGCTATCCTCTGCAGTTAATCTATTTTGTAAAGGCCATACCCAGAATTTTGTTTTGGTTTTCTGTCAGTAATACTGTTGATATAATCAGTAACTAATAATATTTTTTTTTCCAGAATAAAAATTCCTTTGAAACTGCAGGAAAAGGTAGCAGGAAAAGGTAGCAGCCCTTGAACTTATAGTCTGTGGAAAGACTGGCAATGGAGACCATGCCTAAGCTTTGACATTATATAGTTCATTGACTCAGAAGATGTCTCCTTTCTAAAAGGTCAGGATGCAGAAGACTACATTTAAGTAGTCTACATTTAAGTTGAACAGAGGCTCCAGCTATGTGCGTATACTAGAAAAAGCAGGTGTAAACTAAAGAAAGCGTTCAGGAAACACATGTGGGGTAAAGTCCCTGAGTATAAGCAAGATTTCCATGATGTTAACTCTGTTGCATTTTTTTTGCCCAAGGCTAAATCTTATGCCCAAACTTAAGAAGGAAACTAAGTGACCTCCTCTTTGAAATCAGAAAAAAGAGGTAGGATAACACATGCGGTCATAATAAAGATAGTAGTCTTTCCAGTATTTTTTTTTTCAAATTGACTTTATCAACTAAGTTGCACCTCGACATTTTAGAAAAATATAAAATAATTCATTTGGTCTTAATTCAAAATGCCAGTGGTGTTACTGCACATCTAGTCTACTATCTCAGCATTATGGTACTCCTCTCATAGTCTGGCTGTTTATCTCCTACAATAGCTTCTTCCTGTTAATTTTTAATCTCTACCTACTTTCTTCGTATGACTTCCCACTCTTCTTTGCAACACGATCCCCTCTTTTTTGTACAGTTGCCTACTTATTTTCTGGCTATGATCTTTGCTTTTTCTCTTAAGCCTGCTGTGGTTTAATCATTCCACTCAGGCACTCAAAGGGCAGTGCAGACCCATTTGTGCCACCAGGGCATGGGGTATGTCCTGGGGGGAGTTCTACTTAAGACTACTGTGTTCAACTTCCTGCAGCTCAGTGTTGAAAACTTAACTTCACCTAACATTTATGATCAAGAAAGGGCAAGGAAAGCAAACTCTTGTCAGATTTCCTATATTTACAAATAGAAGTGTCACACAAAACAGTTTTAGTGATGACATCGTCATAGTTAATATTAAATTTCAGAACTAATGGTCCTATTATACTTAAAGAGACAAAGAAAATAATAAATAAAACTATTAATGGCACTGTTATTTTCACTGTGGTATTTTAAGGCTGGTAACTTTTACTAGTCAGTATCTGATTCCACATGGTAAGTGTGTCTGAAAGGAAGCTTAATACAGCACTTTGTTGTACACTAGTTCTTTCTCTATTATAAAAATGCTTATAGTTACATTTTCTTTGCAATGTCAAAAAAAAAAGAATTAGATATTACTGACAATGCTGAGTTCTTTCAGTTCAAAAATTATTAATTATTGCTTATGCAGTCACAATTCACAGTGAATCCTAAGACTTCACCTGTGAGTGATAACTTCTACATGGATAATTTCTGAGGTATTCAAAAGCACTCTTTAGATAGGATGGTCTTAAGTGACTTCCTCTGGGTTATCAGAACAAGTCGAATAAAATTACACCTTCAGAAAAGCTTCTGAAAGTTTGACGTTTTTCAAGGTTGTTGTGGTTTAGAAATAGTATCCCCCAATTTAGTGTTCCAACTGCAACACTGCAAGCCATGCACCACTGGATCACTTCCCCCTCTCTTCCACTCAACAGCTCTCTCCACTCCACTACCACAACCTGGAAGTGCCCACTTCCCCTGTCTCCTGCAAAAACTTGAGAATAAGCCCTGGGTTCTAGCCAAGCCCTCTCCTGGCTATGCAAAAATTAACCCTGTCCTGGCCAGAACCAGGACACAGTTTATTGGATGGTCTAATAGGAGATGTTACCTTTAGCTTCTAGTTTTGTCATGTTAATAAGATATGTTTAATCCTTATAACTTTGTATCTGAATTACTGTTTCCAAAAAACTCTTTCTATGAAGGTGGATTTCTATGTGCAACTTAGACTCTGCTTCACAATGCCTTGCCTGTTTCTGGGATCCATGCCCCAAGGAGCAGCATTTGAGTTCTGTGTAAAATATCAAGTGATCTTTATGTGGCTTAAATACAGGACTCACTAGGGCTCTACTGGTAAAAAAAGGAGACACCAAGTAAGTAACTGGAAAATGCTGAGATGTTGGTATTTCACCCAACAATTATGATTCAATCCAAGTGAAAAGTCTTTGTATCCCACCACGCACCTGAGAATAACATGCATTAGTTTTCATTGCCACGTAATTGCCGTCAGGACAGCTTCTAACCATGATGGCTGTGAGTGCACCAAGTTCTAGGCATATCAATGGAATCACACATGAGGACATTTTTCTGGGTGGGTAGGGTTTGGACCATACAAGGCAACAATGAGTAACTAGCATTCTCCCATTTCTTTTCAAATGCAATTAATACAGATGATTGTTTGCCTGCCTTTCCACATCATCTAAATAAGCAAGTGTCTTAATATAGTATGCAGTACAACACAGATTTCTCACTAAAGTTGCTCTGCGTCACGGTATAATTGGAATGTTGGAATTTTGATGTAATGCCTTAGATACTATGACAAGGCCCAGAAACAGCTGCAGCAGGCAATCTGTAGCCCAGTAAAATGTATTTTTGCTACTATTTCTTGCAGACCATAAGTTTTTATTAGTTTGACAAGTGCAGGTCCTCTAGACTTGCCTAGGCTTCTTTTTTTCAGCTGTGACTGCAACCTGTCTGGCAATCAGATAATTACCGTCCACAAGTTTTTGGGGTTTTGGGTTTGGTTTTTTTTTAGTTTAGCTTTAGTTCATAGCAGTAACAAGGGTTTATTCTGTGTACATTGAATGATTATAGCATAAAACATGGTATGGAAGAGGCCAGACGCAGAGTGATACTAAAGGTTCTGTACTGGAAACAGAAATCTCAATTGTCAAAAATCACTACAGGGATACAACTTGGAATTGCTCAGGTAAAAGCATTATCCTAGTTCCAGTGGCCAGAACCAGTTTATCACTGTGTGAGTGTAACCAAAACTGTGTATCCTACATCCTCTATAACATTTTTGATAAGTTGCTAACAATGGATCATTTGCAGCAGCTGCCCAGGGCACACCTGACACCTCAGGCTACAAGCTGGGTGTTAAAGAAATCTAAAGAGGCACTGGAATGTTTCTCTCTTCATACCAGTGGCTCAGCTATGATAACTCCCCTCTGGGAAGGCATTAGCACCTTCACACCCAGCCTGAGGGTTCATGTCTGCTAATGGGCCACCAAAGAACCCAAAAATATCCCATGATGACAGAGGTAAATCACCCAATGTGAACGCCCTTCACTGGGGGAGGTACTGGGCTTTTCCATCTGAACTGGAGTGTATATAGTGAATAAATCCCACCTATTGTATTTCTTTGACCTGAGAGGTAGAGAGGTTACTACTCAAAATGTAAGCTGAAGATGTCTGACACTGCAAAGAAACTGCATCTCAAAAGGTTAGACTTTTAGTTTGTATGATTGCAGCGCAGCACATCACTATAAGAAACACACTGATTTAAAACTTTTTTTGTCAAAAAGAAGCAACAATTTAAAAATAGTAAAACCTAGCTAAATCTTGCATTTGGGGCTTGTCATAGTCATAGTGCTCTCAGTGGCAGTGGATAAAGGAAGATGACAGCTTTTGAAAACCTTATACCCCCTCTGCCTCAGATGTATAAGTAAAATCAAGAATGGGAGAAAACAGATGCTATAAACCACAGCCATTATGCATCTGCACTAGAAAACTCTGCAAAGCATGAAAGGATAAGTTAATGCCACACTGACTATATTGTATGGGCACTGGTCTCTGTGCAGGTAATGCTTTTGTTATTGAAACAGAATACCTTGTATGGACAGAGTACCCTTTTGCAACCTGCCCCTAGTCTGTCACTATGCTCGTCTGTAGTTTAGATGAGGCTGTACACTCTAAGAAGACATAGTGGGAAAAGTGATCATATTTTACCAAAAATTGTATGTGGCAATGTCTCAAAATGCCTTCTGGAGAATAAAGTTCATGCATAGATTAGAGGTTTTGTTTGTTGTTTGTTTTTTTTTTAAGAAAGAAAGTCTTAACCATCTGGAGTTAAAATAGTTACAAGAAGAATCAATAAGTTTCTAGTTTTCTTCTTTTTTTTAATAAATAAGGAGGTTTTAGATGGACTAATAATCATTATTTCTAGATAAAGCAATAGGATTAGATTTAAAAAGAAAAATGTTCAGTATCCTTGGTAGGAAGATAGGTTATCTAGTGATATTTTTAAAGGCCTACATACTATGGTCTTTTCTATAAAATCTTACAGAATGCCTGTATTCTTCACAAGATGCACAAATATCTCTTCCTGCTGTAGTCAAAATTATTTTCCACAATGAGTGCTTCCTCTACACTTCTCTTACCTTTCACAAACAGAACCAAGAAACTTCATTGCAAAGTGGGAAAGTGTGCCGGTTTAAAGTTAAATCAGCAGGAGTAACGAACCCAACATGAGAGATTATAAATCAAGTCAGAGTTACAATTTAATAAAACATTACAATAAATGCAATGGCACCAAGAGAAATTGGTTTTAACCCACAAAACCCAGAAGTATAACCCAGAACCCTGAGGCACAAACAGAGTGGTGTTTGTTGGCCCTTGTGCTGAGACCCCCATGATTGCCCCAAGTCTAAAGTAAAAGGAAGTGAAAAACCTGTTGGTGCTGATGAAGGTCACAGTCTCATCATGAATGGTGGTTGCAGTCCTGTTGAGGTTCTGGTCCTCCCCTGGATCTGAAGAATGGTACCAGAAGTCCCCAAACCCCAAGATTATATATCCTCAGGTTCAGGTAGGAGCACCCAGGGTGGGGAGTTCCAGTATGGGTGATCTAACTCTGTGAGTTATGGGGTATTTTTGGAATCGTTGGTGGCCCATTAGCAGACACACCCCCTCAGGCTGGGTGAAAGGTGCTAATGACTCCTTGGAGGGGAGTTATCACAGCTCCTATCTCACAGGCTTCTTTAACACCCAGCTTGTAGCCTGAGGGGTCAGGTATGCCCTGGGCAACTGCTGCAAATGGTCCATTGTTAACAGTTCATGAGAAATGACATAGAGGGTGGAGAATACACAGCTTTGGTCATACCCACATAATGGTCCCAGTTGCTGAACCAGGACAGAAAGTTTGAAGTGATTAAATATTTTCTAATTAGAATAATGTTAGTATTTTTTCAGGTTAAAAGCTCTGATATGACACCATCATTCTTCTACCAGTTAGTTTAAAAATAGTTCTATATGCAACAATACCTTTTGGAATACCTTCACGGTTCTGGGTTTGTGTGGCAAGGTTTCAGTAGTAAGAGGCAGGGCTACAGATGTGGGTTCTCTGAGAAGCTGCAGCCTCTGGAGGATCCCATGCTGGAGCAGGAGGCTGTGACCCCATGGGAAACCTGTGCTGGCACAGGGTCCTGGACTTGTGGCCCTGTGGAGAGAGCAGCCCTCACTGGAGCAGATTTACTGATGGGGCTTATGACCCCATGGGGGACCCAAGCTGGAGCAGTCTGTTCCTGAGGGACTGCAGCACATGTAAGGGACCCAGACTGGATCAATTAATAAAGAACTGTAACTCCTGGGAAGAAGCCACACTGGAGAAGTTCATGGAGGTTTGTCTTCCATGGGAGGAACAGGAGAACAGTGTGAGTTCTCCCCTGGTGAGAAAGGAGCAGCAGAGACATGTGATGAACTGACCACAGCACTCATTCCATATCCCCATAAGCCACTGGCAGGGAGTAGGAAGCAAAAATAAGAAGTGGAGATCAAGGAGGTCTGGGGGATAGTATTTTTATAATTTGTTTTTATTTCCCATTACTCTACTCTGATTTGGCTGGTGATAAATTAAACTATTTTCCACTAGCTGAGTCTGTTTTGCCTGTGACAGTAATTAGAGAGTGATCTCTCCCAGCTCTTGACTTGGCTCATGAGCCTTTCATCATATTTTCTCTCTTCTGCCTGGCTGAGAGGGAAGTGACAAAGCAGCTTTGATAGGCAACTGGAATCCAACAAGAGTCAAACCACTATAATGCACTAATGTCTTTTATCCATTCAAATGGCTCTCATCAGCTGGGAAAGATGGACATGCTTTGCCTTTTAACTGCTCCTCCTGGTTTACTAAAACGTAACTTCAAAAACTGCTTAAAAACACAGATAAAATTCTATGTTACTTATCAGTGACCATTCAAATTATTGAACTATATTCAGCACAATTTTAGGAACAGAACAACCCATTTAATGCGTGAATAAACGATTTTCATGTACACGGTTTTTCACTGTATGACTTCATTAGCAGATGGCTAATTTTAGCATCAGAAATTTTCCTGCTATAGATGTCAGAAGCAATAAACACTTCTGTAAAAATTAAATTCAGACAAACGTGTAATCTTAGGGATATGATTCTAATAGAAGATCAGGTGGGGATTGTTATATAGTAGATAGTCCATGCTATTTCTGGGTAATCCTATTTCACTGTTTAAAAAGGTAAAATGTTCATTACAGTGATAAGATCAGAATTATGACAGGCAGAGGAATGAGAGCATTATATAATTCGTAAATTCCCATTATAGAATGGTCAGCAATTAGCAAAATGGCAATTGGCTGGCATTTAAAGAAGTAGAAATCACTTGTAAAGGTTATCTTAATATCTCTATTTTGACAGCTCCACACATATTAAAATAATTTATGATGATATTTAGTGGTGAAATAGGTATATAGCAGCAAACAGACTCATAGAGGAAGAAAAGTTGACTGAGTAAACTTTAGTTCTACTGTTTGGAATATTTGTTAAACCTGAATATTACTAACAGTAGCAATACATTAGCTTGGGTTCCAATTTGTAAAAATGAGAATGTTCTGACTAAAAAATCTGAAAAATACATCCCTTCAAAGATCCTGTGTGCTGGGCAAGAAGAAAGGATCTATAAGAAAACAAGAGTAAAATTTAAAGTAAAACAAAGAGGAAAAATAATTAACTGCCCCTTCTGTATTGAAACCATGGCTCTGTTTTGGCATGTCAATGAAAATTACTTTATAATAAATGTTAATGACTAATCCTCAGCAGTGTCTCTAGGTCTTTATGTCTCTATCTTCCCAGATTTTTCCTTATGTTATCATTTCAACTGTGGATGGTTTTCAGACCCTTGAAAAAAGTAACCCTTATACAAACTCTGAAACATTTACATTATCAAGCAGTGATGTACTTCCACATCAATCAATGTAAATTAAAATTCACAAATATGTGATGCTCTGAGAGATCTTAAATGTTTTTCATGTAGTGTTAGAGATGTCTGGTCACACTAAGCATTGCATATCATTTCAATATTTTTTCCCTGTGGGCAAAGGAGAATATGGCTTTCAAAAGTTACTTTAAGGTCAAAATTTCAGTATGTGATAAAAGGAGCTCATTCTTTATCTTGTAATGAGCTCAGTAGGCCCATTTGATGTAGACCAAGTGGTTGAAATGAAATCTTTAATTTCTTTGACATTCATGCAGACTTTCTCAGCTTAGTTTTTAGCTGTTTCTATTTTTTTTAAGCAAATTATCACCAATAATATGCAATGTGCCTTCTGATTTGAGGTATTTAGCTATTATCCCCAGAATTTATCAGATTCCTGCCATGGTTTCCCAAGCAGTGGCTTGATTTCACAACATAGATTATACTTATAGTCCATTGTTCTGGTGACCAAAATTAAATACAAATTTATTATGAAATTTTAAGTGAATAACAAGTCTGTATTAAACACCTGTTACTTTCACATGTGGGTTTCTAACATCAGACAGTTGATAACTCTGTTATGAGACACATATTTTCCTCCTTCCACCTCTTCAGGTACAGATACCCTGCATCATATGCATTCCTGAAATAAGTTATCCACCCAAATAATAAAGTACAAAAAATCATACACAGAATTGTCATAGGACAGTGAGAATGGCACTGTCTGAAAAAAAACAAAAAACAACTTTGTTCCATGTACCACTGTCTCTTTCAACACTATGTCTTTCTAATTCTGATGTATTTCTGTCAATCCTCATTTGGCATACACCTTATTGTTCACATCACTGGCCTCCAAGTTTAACATACAGGCTAAAACTTTCATGTTGAAAGCTTTACCCTTTCCAAATCTGATTGGATTTTGCCGACACTGTTGAATAATGATTAGTCTCAAAAGCGTTATCCAATATAGATGTAATTAAAATTTTCTAATCCCATACAGCAGCTGGCAAAGCTTTCTCAGAGTCTGAGCATTTCTCATCATTCACTCATTCAGTTGTTTACTGCCCTGAGCTGTAACTCATTTCTTATTCCTGTGACTGCTTTTATGCATTCAGTATTATGAGCTTGGCCATTCTG
The DNA here is from genome assembly GCA_035041345.1 of Poliocrania exsul. Taxonomy (NCBI): domain Eukaryota; kingdom Metazoa; phylum Chordata; class Aves; order Passeriformes; family Thamnophilidae; genus Poliocrania; species Poliocrania exsul. The sequence goes on along the minus strand of JAWWLZ010000082.1, from coordinate 82,212,610 downwards.
AACACAGAGGAGTTCTCCCTTTATGTAGAAAGGGTAAGCAAAAATTACACCACTTATTTTTCACTTCACTTCTTTCACTCTCTCCCAACTTCCAAAACTGTAGGCAGTCTCAGTCTGAATTTATTTCAATGGCTTTGAAATTCCAGACTACCTTGGGATCAGTTAAAAACATATTTTTCTTTCTTTTTTCTTTTTTTTCTCTCTTTTTCTTCTTTTTTCTTTTTCTTTTTCTTTCTTTTTCTTTTTCTTTTTCTTTTTCTTTTTCTTTTTCTTTTTCTTTTTCTTTTTCCTTTTTATTTTTCTTTTTTCTTTTTCTTTTTATTTTTCTTTTTCTTCTTTTTCACTTTGGCTTTTGCTTCTTTTTCTTTTTCTTTATCTTCTTCTTATGGTAAGGATGATCTTTAATCACAGATGGTTTGACCCATTCACCCTAACTTATGCTCTTCTTGGCAAATACTGAGCAATACTTTTAAAAAATTGCTCACAATCTTGGCCTTTTCTCTTCACTTTGTGCAGTGACATTTCTTGGGCAATTTTATCATCTGTGGGATAAAATTAAAAGGAGAGGTGTAAGGGTGAAATTTCTATCCTCTGTTCTGAAATATCAGTTATTCTATTACTTAGTACATACCTGGGGGAACAGAAAAATATTTAATGGGCAGGGTGGGGGGAGGGGGGGGAGGGAGAGGGAAGAGGAGGAGAGGAAAGCATTTGTAAATGAAAATTTCTAGGGCTCTCCACATTATTTATAAATTCTAAACTGCAACAAGGTGGATTTGCAGTGTTATAGACAAAAAAAGCAAACACTTAAAAGTAATTTCTCAGCACACCATCAGTTTCAACACTGGTGTGAACAGGAATTAGTTTCAGGGGATTATGATCTAGCAGAATTTAAATGTTTTTAAAGAAGATAAAAGATCTGATTAGGATTTGCCAAAATGATACAAAAATGGTAATCCATTTATTTACCATAAAATGACTGGTTAGAAATTATTTACAGTTCTGATTTACCACAACACTAAAAAATATGCAAAGCTGAAATAGTAATGTGAGACATCATACCCACATTATTCACATCCAGCATGACAACTCTATCTTTTACTTACATCACCAACTTTTAAGATAGAAATAGTCTTAACTCAAACATTCTCTAAAGCTGACAGTCTTGTTAACACGTACAGAGTTTTCCTAATCAGCCTTTCCTAATCCTAATCAATAGAGGCAGTTAAAGCATTGGCAATTTTCTCAATGGAATCAATGTTACCATTTTGATTTCAGTATCTGACCATGCTAGTCAAACGCTGAGACTGAAGACAAAATGCTGCCCTTATAAATAAATACATAATCCCCCAAATCCCTAGCTAAGTCAATCTTACATTTCTGGAAAACATTTGAAAAAGATGAAATTACATAATTTTTATAGGTCTTAAAATTTAGTGGCAATTTGGCAGAAATATTACTGTTCTGCAAATAGAATAGCTGTTTGCAGAAATATGAGCTCACTACATGATATACAATATTGTATTTAAATTTTCTTTATCTTCTTACCAAGACCACAGCCCAAACCAGCATGTTCAACCCTTTTCATCTTTTCTCCTTTATGAACTCTACATACATGCAAAACATTCATAAATCATATAGCTGTCAGGTGCTCTCAACCTTTTTTTCACTTTCTTCCTGATGGTCTTGCAGCATGCCCTGACAGCATGTTTTCTCTGCATCCCTTTTCCAAAGCAAATGGCAACTCACATTTCTATTATATATCACTGCTGACTTCTTATTCAAGTTTCATCCATGACTGTATTAATTTTAGCAAATCACTTGTGTAAGACTGCCTCCTTCAATACGTCACAAGACTGCAACAGCATGGGAATCAAGGGTCAGTTTTTATTGATATATCATATCAAAAGAAAGCATTAATCTAACATAAATATGTGTGGACCCTGCCTTAAATCCTGTAACTGTTTTGAGGGAGTGAAGGGGAAATCCAGACACAAAATATTTTCCCAGTATCTTGATGAAGAAAACACTCATGGTCGCACTGACCAGACGTGGGAACTGTGTGGCCCCTTTGGTATGTAAAGATGGATGACTTAGCAAAATCTTTAAAAGCTTAGTTCCTTTCTTGGCAAAACTCAGCAAAACCGTGAATCTGGCTGTGCCAGCTAGATTTCTCCTATTTACCACAAGTGATCCCCTGCTGGGATAAGCTACTATTCATCAAATGAATCATTCTAAAAGGACTGAGCTTGGGGAAGAAGGAATGTTTCCCGTCTTTGGGTTTTTTAAACAGAAAATTGGTAAAACATCTGCACTGAAGAATTTCCTGTATGTCCAGACTCAAAGCGGTCATCTACTCCACTGCTCTTCCTGAAGATGAATTAATGTTTGGATATTTCTGATTGTAAAGAAATTGTAACAAAGCCGACCCTTTTCTGAATTTAGTTACTGTTTAATGACCTCTGAAAAGGATAGTCAAATATGTTGAAGAGCTGGATACAAGAGACTGTAATAGCATAGATGAAGACAAGGATTATGAGAAGTAATGTCCTTAGAAAAACAGATTAGATTTCAAGAAGGCAAAATGCAAAGTTTTATGCTATGGAGTAAAAGCATAGGGATGAACTGTGTTAAGAGAAATCAGCTACTTGTGCAAAAGATAATGTTGGCAAAATGATCAGTGGTAATAAACTGGCCATGTAAGTATTTATGAGGAAAATTGGGATGTTTCAGCCCTCAGAAAAACAATAGTAGTGCAGCTTTCCAATAGGAATTGTATGAGGGAAAAATTAACAAGCTTTAAACTTGATCATTTTGGGAAATGGATTACATGCCCAGGCTGCCAGCAGTAGCAGCAGGTGGAAGTGAAGAACCAAATGTTTCCTTTCCATCTATGCTCCACAGAGTAAATCTGGCTCAAACAGCTGGTATTTTCACTTAGTAAAATGAATGGAAAGAAACTCAATCCTTAAGAGAGATTTGAAATTTAAACCAGTTTGGTTTTTTGTTTTGTATTTTTTTATGTAAGACAAGACAAAGACATAGAAGGATTGTAACCATACCATCTAGGAAAGAAATATATCAAACATTTAAGTAGGTTTCATCTAACTTAACTTAGAAGTCGTAAATTTATGCTCTTGAACCTGTCATAGGTAACTTGAACTCTACCTTTTTACTCAAGGGAGATAAAAAGGTAGTGTTAGAAAGTGAATATATCTTATTTTTTATGTAATTGTGTATATATTAAAAGTCTTTCTTAGCGCAAATTCCAATTTTAATTACCTTTTTTGAGGCACTAGCTTGTCACAATTTTGTTTGGAAGCTGTCTTTTTCACTTTATATACAAATATATTTTTTAAGGTAACTTTTATTCATCTCACACAAGTTTTATGAAAAAAATAGGTCAAACTCTCCTTTATTAAATATAGATTAATATACAATGAAATTAATCATAAGCCTCAAATTTTCCATTATGACAATGAAAAGTATGACTAAAAAACCCCAGATGATTACTTTACTAGTAAGGAAGAAACCATGTAGTCTCATGCTGGTTTGTGATTGGTGAAATAATTTTCTTCTAAATAAATACAAAGGAGAAAAATTTGAAGTACAGAAAGGAGTGAAATGGTTGTTCTGCTACCCTTGGGCATGTTGGTATCTGTTATATCAGGGTATGATCACATTAATTTATAGATGGGCAGAGTGCTTTGCTGAATGGTCATGTCAGATTACGAACTCGTGAACTGGTGATGAAGTAGTTTCAGTACATGGCTTTTCTTTTTGTTTCACTGACAGAATCCAATTAACTACACTAAATATACAGCCAGTGTTTAATGCATTGATAATACATGCCTTTAAAAGTCAAAAGACCCATTTACCTTAATTTAAATTATCTCAGTACTTAGTAAAAGTATAATTTAACACACAAAATAAGAAATCATCCTGGTATTTCTTCTTTGTAAACAGTTTCTACACCAGGTAGCTGTCAATTCCAACAGAAGAAAAGAAAAAAAGACATAAAAAAGGAAAGAGGAAAGGAGAGAAGGAAAAGAAAAAAAGACAGAAGACTAGAGAGGACTCTCAAAAAATAATATCCTTAGCAGACTGAAAGAAAACCAAAATTCCTAACAAAACGCCTGCAGTATTCCAACCCTAACAAGTTGCATCTTTTTTTCCAGCCTGTTTATGCGAGCAAAAGTTACTTGCCTAATTAGCCAGATAATCCAAGTGTGCTAATGACTATTGATCACACATGTGATGAATTAAAGTCTGAAGTTATTTAGCCTTCAATGACAACTTGCAGTTATTCTCATAGTTAGCTCAGTTGAAATAGTTAGGATTTTTCACTTGAATAATCACTGTAAGAGATGAATATTCTGATCTGAGGTAGATTTTTGTTACCTGGAGTGTATTCATGTTATGCTCTGCCCTCTGCACCAGGCACTGTCTCTCCAAAGAAGAAAGAGAAGAACAAGGTGCATTGTTCTTGCAGAATTCTGCAAGCACTATAGCCAACTTGAACAATTTGGGTTAATTTCACGTGGCTTTCACATTTTGATGCCTAATGGCAGAGAATAAGAAAGCTTTTTCAATCACAGCACCTTGTAGTCATTCTGTATAACTGGTTGAGGGCCTCCAGTCTATAAGTAGCCTGTTACAACATCCTTAGAATATGCTGCTGAACCAGACTTTGTTGCTTTTCAGGACTCATAGGGCTTCCTTTTATTTCAGTTTTTGCCATATTATTTGCCAATCTTTAGCTGTTTTAACCTTAATCTACTCTTTAAACTGTCTCCTTTTGACACCAGGAAAGTACTCATACTTACTCCTGATATTATTTGTATGCTGCATTTATGAGGATATTCAAATTTTAGAGTCTGGATTTAGCTCTTAGAAAACAAATGCTGCCTTTACACTTTCCTTATCAGAGGGTTTAGTCCCTTAACTTAGGGGGATTTCTGCTGGAAGGCTTTAAGCATTTTCCACAAGACTGAGCCCTGCATTCCACTGACATCAAGAGGAACTCTACAACCTAGGCTTCTCAGCATTAAACTGGATGTTTTACTTGATAAGTTGTACACTGTAACAGAGCCTCAGAATGTAATTAACATATGGAGTTCTAGAATTCTAGCAACATCAACATGGATTAGCTTTAATTAGGTCTTTTCTTGTATTGATTTTTCAGGAAGATTTATACATACAGGTTACAGTTGCACTAAATAGGAGGTGCATTTCTTAATCCTTTAGTCTTAAGAGGAAGGACAAGGCAGTAAGAGACCAAAAGCCACTATGCAGCATTTGAGGAAGTTAAGTGATTTGAAACAATAATTCAAGCAGAACAGTCTTCTTGATAACATTTGCTTGCTTAGAACCTGCTTCATCATGGATTTTAATACTCCTCACTGAAATAGTAAAAGGAGTAAGTAGTAGCAATTAAATCATGGCCTGTTTTTAACCTTGAGATAAAGATTTTTAATAATACAAATAACTAAAAATAATGTGATTCCTAATGTAGACAGCAATAAAGCATATACTTTTCAATGTTATGTCAGCCATGATTTCCAGTAAGAGCTCTTATCACTGTACTGTAAAGGAAAAAACTTAAGGCCTGGCTAATGTCAAAGCTTCCAATATTTCTAAAATGGATGGAGACAATTATTGTTCAGTTCTCTCATATTCAGTTCAGTTATATTTTGTATAAGCAAATAGTTGAGAACAAAATAGTAGTAGTAGTAGAGGCACAGTACCAATTTTTGAAGGTAACAAAACAGCACATTCAGATACACTGACGGACACAGACTGTTTCAAAAATAATAAGACCAAATAGAACATTTTATATTTTTTGGCACGTTTCTGAGTTTACCTGCTGTTTTTCTTGCTAGTGTTGATTGTTTAATCTCTTACAAATATATATTTTGCTCTTCAAAGGGAACAGCTTCCTGAGAAATTTACTGGACATTTATTTCACTTTACGAACTAAAAAAATCCATTTAGAAATAGAGCTCTCAGTGAGATTGTGTTTGATAAAGGGATGTTGCTCTAAACTCTTTCCTGAGATACTACTTTAATTCAGTGGGGTTACAAAGGCATAACAGAGGCCTGAATGCAGTCCTACATATCATTTCGGGAACATGAGATCCCACTGTTAAAAATGCAACTGTCAAAGCTGACACCAAATAAAAAACACCCAGGTTTTCTTATGGTGCCAATGGTTAGACCAGATAGACAAATTTCAGCTCCCTGTAGGCATATAGATAACCACTGGCTCAGTGGGGCTGCCTCAAGCTCCACATCTGACCGCACTCCTGGATGCTGATAGGAAATGATACAGACTCTCTTACCTCATCTCAGAAGTTTCCTCTGGGTACTTTTAGCACTCTTCAGGTAAAAATGCTAAGCACATAATTATTGATGACTTTCTGTTTCTCCATTAGTCTGCATTTGCCTTCTTCATACTTTATCCGTAATGGGATTTTGATGAGAAAACTCTTACACAGCCTGCACCTGGTGTGCTGTTTGCCTGCTACCATGTGAAATACAGACTTCATGCTGTTTCTTGATGTTTTCTGTCTTAAATAGGATTAAAAGGGATACATTTGGATCCCTGTGTTTTATCAGATACCCCTTGTCACAGCAGTATTATCATTATGGTAAAATATACATGAACATAAACTTCAGTTCCCTTCTCCCTTCTTGTTTTATTTCCGTTGTGCCACCATGATTCTGGCCAAGAAAAGGGTTAGAAGACATTGAGGAGCAGAATAGGCTCCCATGGAGTAGCTGAAGTGAGACTGTCAGTTGAACACAACACAGAAATCTGACCAGGCACTGAAGACACTGGCTCTAAAATTAAAATTTAAGATGTATCTGTATTGACATATTTCTTGTAGCCTGGTGTTAAAAGTGGAGTTTCAGTTGATAGCTGGGACTTGATATTACAGATTTTGGGATTTTCTGCTGTACTTAAGGAATCTCAAGTACATTATCTTCATTACCTCTCAAATTCATATAGCATAATGTTCTTTGTTGTCATTTCACAGGAGAGAAGGTATTGCAGTTGTCTGTAGAAGGATGAGTATACTATGACCGTTTGCTAGCACAGTTAAACAAAATTCAGAATACAGCTGTCACAAATCAGAAGAAAAGAAAAAAATAAAAAGAATGCATTCACAACAGACATCCTCATTCTGAGTGACACTATTTTAGGTTTATCCCTATTGTGCTCTTCTTGCTTTTCAGATTCACTAACATTGCAAAGCACAGAGGGGCTGCTTTTGTGTCCACATCAACTTAATTATCCCAATAACGACTAATTATCACCTTTGGGCTCAATCATGTTCCTACGGCAATCAATGCCAAAAAAAAAAATCATTGATTTCAATAGAAAAGAATAAGGTCTTTTGTCAGTAGCTTCAGAGAGGTCAAAGAGAGTCTTATCTGCCATCCTATATCTGGAGTCTTCACTGTTTATATTGCTAACTTTCATTCAAATTACTAACAGCAGTAAAGCTGAGATCCTTAGAGGCTCAAACCTTATTGACATTTTAAGACTAAGAGTTAACATTTCCAAATATGCTAAAGTGTCTTTAGAATGTCAGCTCTGGTGCCATTCAAGCAACTCAGCCACAGAATCACAGAATATGCAGAGTTGGAAGGCACCCACAAGGATCATCGAGTCCAACCCTTAGCCCTGCACAGAACCATCTCCAAGAGTCACACCATGTGCCTGAAACTGTTATACAAGTGCTTCTTGAACTCTATCAGAGTTGGTGCTGTGACCACTTCCCTGGGGAGCCTGTTCCAGGGTACACAGCACCCCCTGGATGACAGTCTTCTATATGTCAGATTTTTAAATGCATATAAGTGACTAAAGACACATTACCTTGCCCAGGTTTCCAAGAAGCAGAGGCTTCCTGTACAGCTCCACCATTGAGTATACTGAAATTTCCATATGCAGTTTAATTTCAGCTATAACCTTTAAATGCCCACATAGAAAGAACCCTAGAGAAAATAGGGCAGGAGATCTGTAGGTTTGTGTCTTGGTGGTTTAGACGAAACAGGAATAGACCTAAGGCCTTGTCCCTGGTTTTTGAAAATCTTATGGATTAATGTTTCAGTAATGAAAACCCAGAAATACTACTGAGAATGCGACTGGGAAAAAAGCCTGGAACCCTTTCCTAATATAAATACCTTCTATTTCATTGGAATTTAAAAAAAATAAAACAAATACCTTTTCTCATACTCCCTAGGCTATGAAGAGTTCATTTGTCTATAATTTTAAAGTGAACTTAGGTATCTATGCTCCTTTAAAAAATTGAGATATAGGTTCTTGTATTATATGAATTCAAAGGAATCTAGTCCTACGTTGGTCCTCTTTTCCTCTTACTTTCAACAGAAGATGGTGAATTTTGAATATTATGGAAAATAGACTAGGCATTCATCCAACTTTTTAGTATATCTAAAACTTCCCCAAAAGATTTAGCTGATGTAATGCTTTAAAGTGCTGGATCCCCTATGTGACAGTAAAGGAAATTTTCAAAGGCAGTTATGTTAAAGAGAACATCTGCTTGTACAAACATGCAGTCCTTGTGACTGTGATGAAGAAACTTCCACCTGTACTTTGGACAAGAAAATGTCTTCAATCAATATGAATAAGTCAATTGGTCTAAAGCTGTTGTGCTAGTTATGTTAGCTTTTTGGAGTCAAAACTTGCTTTCTGACTCACACCTACCACTAACCTTAAAAAAATGAGGCAACACAAAATACTTCTGAATGTAAATCTGTTCACTAATGATGGTTTACTGAACTATTTAGTTAAAGCCTCAGCAATAGGTAGCAATTCTGTCATTCTCAGTTCCTTGGAATAAACAACAATTAAGAGTCCTTGCTTACAGGTCTGATTCATATGAGAAAACAGATTTTGCTGTCTATTAAAATTCTGTAAGTATTAATGATGCACTTCAGCTGGGTCTGCCCCTTTTTATTTGCACAACCTTGGGAGTTTGAGATAAAGACAAAATGTAGTATTGAAATGATTGGTAGTATACAGTAATTGTTCATCAGTTAAACAATACGTTATTGTACTGCGCTTATACCAGTTAGACCTAATTCTGAAAAAGAATTTGTACAATGAGTTTATCCACATTTTTCCTGCTCATATGCATTTTTTCATGAATGTGCTCATCCTGTGAAAATTTGTGATGGGCTCTTGAGACCATGCCTGTGTCATTTCACAACTCTTGTGGATTAGGACTTGAAACTTACTGTATTATTGAAGTGTGAACAAAAATACATTGCTGGTGTAAGTTAACTTCTTGCTCTGTAGCCTTCTCTCACTGCAAATCATCAGAGAAGGACCACTCACTACTTTCTTATACATTTTCTTACCAAGACTCAGTAATAAACTATCAATGTTTTCAAGAAATTTGAAAATAACTGTTCAATTTAAGCCATTTAAGCCAAGAAATAACATGAAAGTCAGTCAGGTTCTATTAAAGCCAAGTCTCTTGACATCACAGGTAACTAAGTCCTAAAATTTTCCTAATCACAAGTTGAATTCTACCTTTTACTACCCAGGATTTGGTTTGTGGGTTTTGGTTTTTTGTGGGATTTTTTTCCCTACTTTTATTGTTGTTATTGTTGTTGGAAAGTAGATCTAGAATTCAGCATCACTAATAGTAAGAGATTATTTCTTTTCTTAAAGAATTCACTTCTGGTTTAAATTTCTCTTGGGATAATTGATGTCTTTCTTCACATTTATTTCAATGCAATAATTATACAGATAGGATGATCATATCCTCTCTAATTCACCTTCAATGTGACAATAAAAATGTTTGGGGTTTATTTTTGTTTTTGGTTTTTGTTGTTTGTTTTTTTTTTTTCCCTCTTCTGAAGTAGTTTCTTCATTCCTCTGAATATTTCAGGACATTTTTGCATGCCTTCTTCATTTTATACTCATCTCTCTTGAGTATGGGTGATGAGAACTGACCACTGTGCTTCCAGACAATGCCTTACAAAAGCCCGGCATGAAAATACTAATATTTCCCTGTTTCCACCGGAATTATTTTCTCTGATTGAGGGCCACCAGAAACCACAGTTGCCTTCTGCAGCTGCTAGTGATTGATGGATGCACCTAAATTAGATCCTCTGTAATTTCCATCTGTTGCACTCCCAATTCAGAGCATAAATTCTTCTTACTTCTCAAGTGAGCAGCCTTGCTTTCTGCATTATTACATTTCTTCCCAGAGCTGTGACTCCAGTTCTCAGGGTCAGACTACAAGTAGAATATTCCAATCCTCCTTTATAGCAATAAAGCTTCCTATCATACTGTCATCAAATTTCACTGGCCTACTGCAATATATGTGCCAAGTTTGTCAGTGGACATATTAAAGTTACCTTCCACACCTGTCCTTGATGAACTCTTCGATCCTCTTCTATCCCGGCATGAGATATTCCTGTATGAGAAGATCTGAATCTTATCTTTGGCTCTTTCCCCTTCACTTTTTCCCTAACATCTCCATTTATTTTACAATATTAGAACGGCTATGAAATCCAAGTGAATTATTTCTTGTAACTGGGAAATCTGCTTTCTCAAAAAAATAGGTGAAAAATAGGTGATTATTACGTTCCAATGTAGCTTTTATAAAGACTTTTCCTTATGTTCCAACAGAACAAAAGAATACTTGTAGAGAGTCAGACCAAAAGTCTGTCTAGCTCATTATCTTCTCACTAACAGATATCAAGGGCAGGTATTTAGGTAGAACCATAAAATTAGGACCTGAAAGCTGTGCTACTTCTGTAGATTGGTACTCTAACCTACAAGATTTGTGAATCAAGAGTTTCCTGATAGGGGCTGCCTGTATTTTTTTTAGCCTTGGGAAAGTTACAGAAATATATCAGCTGTTTTCCTCTGACACTTCTTAACCTGCTTCTTAACTTCCACTTATACATCACAACTCTTTAATAGAAATACAACATGCCCCATTTCCTCTGTGACTGGTCTAAAATATTTGCAAACTAGATTTCAGGTACCAGAGTTTTCCCAATATTGTAGGTAAACATTATGAAATTTACTATGATTTCAAAAGGTTAATTATCTCTATTCTGCTTCTAAAGTCTTTCCTCATTGCAATTTCATCCTTTCCATCTGTCACTGCTCATTTCCCCCTGTTTTCAGCATTATCATTTGTACTGAAGCCTAAGGACAACTCGTTAAATTTCAAGTCCTCTTTGGATTGCTAATCCTTGCTCCTTTTTACTGTACCTTTAGTTCTTAGCTTTAGGTGAGAATATCTATCTGAACTTGACTTTTGCCAATTCTCATCTTATCTATAAAGTTTCTGTGTTCTTAGAAAGAGACTTTTTTGATGGCAAATTTGCTATTAAATTCCATACAATTATTTTGTTTCCTCCTAATACTCTCTGTGAAATCGTTATTCTTCCAGTCCTGACTGGAGGTGTTGCCCACAGGTTTTCTTCTGTGTCTGGGATAGTAGGTCCAGATACCTTTCATATCTTTGATTTAATGACATTGTAGAGTTTGCTCAGAACATCTGTCTTTGCTAACTGCATCTATTAGTTTCTAAAACTCTCAGAGACAGAGAAAACAAGAGTCTTAGTAACAGACCAACTTATTTATGTATTCTGTATAGCCTGAAGCTGGAGACACCTGTCTACTTCCAGTTGAAATGGTATCAGAGAAATGGTTATCATCACTGTCCCTTTCTCAATTGTTTATAACTGCCTGCTTCTCAAAAACGTCTGTCTCTTTGAGTACTTTCAAGTGATTGCACCATTTGGGACAAAACAAGGCAGACTAATTTAAACAGTCTCAAAGGTGATCTTTGCTAACCTGGCACTTTTTGTTTGAAATAGATTAGAAAGTGATCACAGAGGCATCTCATCCAGCAAAATCCATTAAATAGCAATCAAGAGGATGTCACAGTGACAGTGTAGGATGAACTACAGAGTGGTAGACTTTTGTCCAGAACACCTATAGATGATGTGCATGTACAGTCTAACTCTATTACAAAGCAAAGTCTAACAGGATGCTTCAGAGCACTCTCCACAGAAGTTGAGATGCATTTGTTTCAAAACATTGCAAAATGATAAAACACTATTTCTACATATTCCTCAATGAGATTAGGGTTTCAAGGGTAACTCATGTTCAGACATGATTTTTATATAATAAATTTTCAAACTTACCTGATGCCAGTTACTAATTAAAGATATTATTTTCTTATTCCATAGTGTCCTAGTTCAGCAGCTGGGATCAGTTTATCATAATGTGAATGTGACCAAAGCTGTGTCATCTATACCCCCATGTCATTTCTCATGCACTGGTAACAATGGACCATTTGCAGCAGCTGCCCAGGGCACACCTGACATCTCAGTTTACAAGCTGGGTGTTAAAGAACTCTAAAGAGGCACTGGAATGTTTATATCTTCTTAAAGAAGCTTGTGAGATGGGAGCTGTGATAACTCCCCTCCGGGGAGTCGTTAGCACCTCCACACTCAGCCTGAGGGGTCATGTCTGCTAATGGGCCATCAAAGAATCCAAAAATACCTCATAACTCACAGAGTTAGATCACCCAATATGGAACTCCCTGCCTTGGGGGAGGTACTGGGCATTCCCATCTGAACCTGAGTGTGCTGGTTTTAAGGTAAACCAGCAGGAGAAATGAACTCAACACGAGAGAGATTATAAGTCAGAGCTACAATTTAA
>JAWWLZ010000082.1:82185573-82199786 GCA_035041345.1 Poliocrania exsul | reverse complement strand
CTTATCTCTTGGAAACTCCCCTGAAAATTGGATGCCTTCAGTAAATTAAACCTTATCTCTTGGAAACTCCCCTGAAAGTTAGATGTCTTTAGTAAATCAAACCTTATCTCCTGAAAACTCCCCCTAGGTTCTGGTTTTGCTCTGCTTCACAGTCCCAAGGACTTCACTGTCACTGTCCAAGCTTGCTCGGCCGTAGCAGATGGACTTTAGGACTTAAATGGTGGGGCCAGTTCTGTGCACACTGTGCCTCACCTAAAAATTCCACTGCGCAGGCTGGAAGGACACACCCACGTGGAGAAAGCCCTTCTCAAATCTTCGTTCACGAAGTCTGGCCGTACACTAGTGGTGTTCCCCAAGGATCAGTGTTGGGCCTACTCCTGTTTAATAACTTTATTGTTGATCTAGATGAGGGGATCAACTATATACTCAGTAAACTCACTCGCAATGCCAAGTTGAGTGGGAGTGTTGATCTGCTTGAGGGTAGGAAGGTTCTACAGAGGGATCTGGACAGGGTGGTTCAATGGGTCAAAACCAGTGGTAGGAGGTTCAACAAGGCCAAATTCTGAGTCGTGCACTTGGGTCACAGCAACCCAGTGTAGTGTCATAGTCTAGGAGAATAGTGTCTGGAAAGAAGCTGAATGGAAAAGACCTGGGGATGCTGATCGACAGTGGCTGAACACGAGCTGGAAGTATGCCCAGGTGGTCAAGAAGCACAATGGCATTCTGGCTTGCATTAGAAATATTGTATCCAGGAGGACAAGGGAAGCGATTGTTCCCCTCTACTCCGCACTGGTGAGGCCACATCTCAAGTGCTGTGCCCAGTTTTGGGCCACTCACTACAAGAAAGATGAAGTTCTGGAGTGAGTCCAGAGAAGGGCAATGGAGCTTGTGAAGGGTCTGGAACACAGGTCCTATGATGATAGGCTGAGGGATTGTTTAGCCTGGAAAAAAGGGGGCCCGGGGTGACCTTATCACTGTCTACAAGTACCTGTAGCAAGGTGGGGGTCTCTGTTACCCCAGGCAACTAGTGCTAGAACAAGAGTTTGGAATAAAGACAGTTTAATAGGGAACACTGTTACACATCAGATCAGTGATTATTGGGTCAGCACCACCTTGTGGAGGGTCTGTGTGTGTATATGTGGAGGGAGAAGGGATGGCTTGAACCTCACGGAGTTGGGGTGGCATTATATCCCTCATGGCAGCCTCTGGAGCCCACATGTTGATGCCCTGGAGCAGCCGTCAGTCTCAAACAGCCCAGGAAAACTGTAACACCTGAATTATAACTCATGAAGCACCTGATCCAGCTCAGATTGGCAGGGACAGTGAGGACACTGCCCCTCACTCTGGCCTGGGACCCTAAAGAGTCCTGTGGGTCAGAGGTCCCACCTGGGGTGTTTGGTCATGGGGACCAGAGCAGATAGAGTCAGGACAAGGTCTCCTTTCTCGCCCTGGCCTGCTCTCCTGATGCTGTGACATTCTAAGTGGTAACCATATTTTTCTCTCCAATTTTTCTCTCTTTATTCTTTCTTCTCTTAATCTCTCTGCCCTTATTCTCAAATACTTATTTTCTGTAAGTTATGGGTACTGCACTTAAATGGCTTGGAGTTTGTGTTTGTTGGGTGTAGCAAAGGTTCTCTATAGCAATGCCTGCTAGTCCTGGTAATCTGTTGTAATGCTTTTGTGAAGTTTTATGTGATTTCTGTAAAACCCTTTTTGCCACAACACTTATTTTCTCATCAAATTAAAAGAAATTTCTTAGAGAAATATGCATAGTTTTTCTCCAGATGTGCATTCAAGGTACCAAAGAACCAAAGGCTTTACAAGGGTTTTTGTGGGTGAAACCTCTTGGCGCCTCAAATTAAAGTGTAACACCCAGTAAAGCTTGGAGCTTCAGAACTGGGTTGTAACAAACACAAAAGCCATACACACAAGCAAAGCAAAGCAAGGAATTAATTCATTGCCTCCCACAGGCAAGCAGCTCTTGAGCTGTTCCCAGGAAAGCAGGGCCCCATTGTGTGTAACAGCTACTTGGGAAGACAAATCCACCACTCCAAACATCCTTCCCTTCCTCCTTCTTCCCCCCATTTTACATACAGAGCATGATGTTCTATGGTATGGAATATGACTTTAGGTTTGGGTCAGCTGCCCTGGCTGTGCCTTCTCCCAACCTCCCACACAACCCTCAATTTCCTCACCAGTGTGGCAGTACAGAAAGCAGAGGCCTTGGCTCTGTGTAAACGCTGCTCAGCAATAACAAAAGCATCTCTCTATTATCAACCCTGTGTTCAGCACAAATCCAAAACATATCCCCATACTAGCCACTGTGAAGAAAATTGACCTTACCCTAGGCAAAACCAACACCTCGGAATATGTAAATCCATTAAATCAAAAACAATGGTTTCCAATGCATTGCACAACTTATTTGTTGGTGAATCACACTCACATTCCTCCTAATTACATCCAATTGTATGTGAGTTTGTGGAAGCATTCATCTTTGCAAATTTCACCATTCCATTTTCACTGTTGATGAAGTCTTTTGTTATTTGATTCTATTTAAAATAAAAATTTGTTTTCAATAATCATAGTTTATATGATAGTTCAGTCTGTTTTGAACAATAATGGGATACAATAGATAATGATGAGGCATAGTGTTATAAATACATCTTTCTTAAGTTAACCCTATCATAAATACATCTTTCTTAAATTAACCCGAAGTATCCTTAAAGCATTTGAAAAATGGATAATTTATTTGGGTCTCAAACACACTAAGATTTCTATATGTGCTTACATTTAGCATGGGAGAAATTACTTTGAAACTTCAGAAACTAAACACTTCTGATGTGTACAAATGTGGTAGTTTTGGCTTTAGTTTCAGTATAGGTCCTATTTAGGCCTCAGTTTTTAGCAGGCCTCAAAGGATGTGACACAGATTAGAGGGGACAGGCATCACCTGACTTAAGCAGCCAAAGAGGTATTTCATATCATCTGACATCATCAGGAAGTGTCACGGGGTATAATAAGAGAGGGAGGAAGAGTTTCTGTCTCTTTTGGTCCCTGCTCCTGACCTGGGAGGATTCCTGCTGCCCTGAGATTAGGCCCTACTACTGTCCATGCTGTTGTTTGCCTAGGGAGGTGAACATTTTCTTGTTAATTTTTCTCTCTTGTTGGGAGGTTTCTCAGGAAGAGTTTTTGGGAGGTTTTCTGGGGTTTGGATGGTTTGGAATCTGGGTCATTAGCTGGGTGATTTGGGTGGAGGTGTTGTTATTTCTTTCCAATATGTGTTATAACATATTCTGCTTTAAATTGTCTTCTTTTCTGTGTAAATATAAACCCCACGCCATTTCAAAGCTTCATTTCTGTTTTTTTATCTCACTCCTCTTCTCTGGGAGTGGACTCTCTGACTGTGTACTAGGCAGCTGGTATTTTGCCAGCTCAAACCATAACAACAAAGAAGTGCATAACATTGCATGATTATCCAAACTATACTTACCTAGCTCCACATTTTATTTTCATAGAAATTAGATGCCAAAATCAGAAAAATCCTGTGCACATTATGAAGCTGCTTAACTGTAAAATATGGTGTCATATTGTAAGATGGTTCTTATAGTCTACTCTGTTCTTTGTGTAAGAAGATAGTCTTGTACGGAGACCAACGACTATCATAAAAGTGCCTTGTCAAATACAAATACAGTTAGTATTGAATATAATCTTCTTAACAGAGAGTGAAGTTGATCCACTATCTTTTGACTTAACTATGAGCAACATTATTGTTTAAATAGGTTTAGCACTAGAAAATCAACTCTCCATCCCACTCCCAAGCTTGGTGTCTTGTTTTTGACTAGTTCATGCATTTTAGGAATGAATTATTTTTTCAAAATCCCTTTGGCTGTAAAGGTTTTTAGAAACAAACTGACAAATACAGTGGAGTGGGGAGTAATGGCATAGCTACTGCACTAATAAGCATTAGGACTGATTGAAATTAGATATACAGGAGTTTATCTGTGCTGTTCAGTGGAGCTGAAACCTATAAATAGAAAAACATGTGCAGAGATTTTAGTTTCCCCTAAGTTTTTCACAAGAAGAACAATAAGAAAAAATACCAAAAACATATCAATTGTTCTGTTCAAAATCTAACATGAGTCCCTAAAACAAAAAGCAGAACAGGACTTCTTATCTCTTGGAACATATGAAGAGCCATTGGCAATGCTGGTCTTAGTGATGACTTGCATTGCTTCCTATTCAGACACTTTTCTCTGGAGCTCAAAGACACATACTGTTTGCCACTTACTGGAAAATTAGACTGGATGAAGTCCAGAGTCAATTTTATTTCTCAGTGTAAAAGTGAAATGGAACCGATAGGGTGATAAAGACTTTAGAGCATGTGGTAATTATTTTAGAAAGCCTTTGTTTCAATGAAATACACAACTAAAATACTATTGGTAATATTCTGAGTTTACTCACAGAGTACAATGGTCTAGTTATTTTAGTATTTTTATTATTAAAAGTTAAAAAGGAGGAAGAAAACAACAAAAAATGTAACTGCATATGGTTAATGCAGTAACTAAACTTTCAATCTTTCAATCCTCATATTTATGTAGTTGATATTTCTGTAACACCTCAGGTATGATAATTGGGGTTTTTTTTGTTAATATTGATGTAGCATAACTAGTCTTTACCAAAATCAAGTCATATAATTAAGAAATGGAGATGCAAATGAGAACACCAAATTGAGCCAAAAAGAATCTGGATATGTCTAGCTCGCACATAAAATAAATTGCTAAATGGTGAGGCAGAGATCACATTACTGTGCTAGTAGGCTGTCCTTCTTGCACTCCCACTGGAATCAACAAGGACTTTCAGCAGATGAGACGTCTTGGAAATGAGATGTGAACAGCAATCCTTGGTATCAAGGTGATAGCACAGTCTGATTGCAGAGATAGATTTTGGAAAAAGTACTTCATGAAATGCAGTTCTATCTAAACAGATTAATCAGCTTTCTGAGCAACATGAAACTATTAAACAAAATACTGAGAGGCAGGTTGACTTTTTTAAAGTTTAAGTATTTTTCCAGATTTCCCAGAGCAATTCACATTTCTTAAGTGACAAATTAAATCAACAGGGTGTTTTGGCACATGTTTTTGCTGTTTTGTTTTGTTTTGTTTTTTCTCTGGAGAGATGAAACATTTTTACAGGTGCCATGACGGGGAAATGAATTTGTACTTCTTCATTTCTGACATTTTTCATAAAATTGTAAGTTGCTAATTTTTTAATACAAAAAACCCATGTATGTTAAAAGAAAATAATTACATAGGTAGTTACATCTCTCTGGAAATAACAGGATGGTTCTAAAGGGGATTAGTGAATTTGCAGTGGATCTTATTGCTGCAGTGAAACTTTATGCACTGTATTAATTTGGAATGTTTTCCACACTGCTCAAGTAATCAATTTCCAGTTCTGGGCAACAGACCAAAATCCACTAAGAACTAGATTCCACTGCCCTTGGCCAGAGCCTTTTTTTTCCCCCCCCCACACAAATAAGTTCTGCAGCCATTTGTAAGAAAAAGAAGGAAATAGGTAGAAACAGCACTAATAAAGTTAGCATTCAAAAGACATGAAAGGCCTTTCATAAATGA
Organism: Poliocrania exsul; assembly: GCA_035041345.1. Classification (NCBI taxonomy): domain Eukaryota; kingdom Metazoa; phylum Chordata; class Aves; order Passeriformes; family Thamnophilidae; genus Poliocrania; species Poliocrania exsul. Next base: position 82,194,153 of record JAWWLZ010000082.1, on the reverse strand, counting down.
AAGAAAATGACACACTGAGCTTGATCATCTTGAAATTTATTTTATCTAGAAATTTTGAATAGATAAGAAAAAATGAAGGTGGACTTCTCCAAGCAGCCTAAAGAAATTATACACTCACTTTCACTCATCTTCTGCTTTAGAAATCTACAGATTTGACTTTAATTATTTAGTTAGAATTAACAGTGATAATGTGCAGAAGAACATGGATACATCAAACTCCATTTTTCTCCTTTCCACTTCTCTTCACTGGCTGTCCATGTTGCTGGAATACCACATTTGTCTATTGTAAGGACTTAAAGAGCACAGTTGTCGGTTTCAAACGCTGTTAAGACCACAGAAGGAGTTTGCCATGAGATAATCACAGAATGGACAGGCAGGATGGCACTAATTCCAGGCCCTCACAAAGGCGAGATCTGGTTAGCACATCTGGGATAATGCATCCAGACAAAATTTCCCACTGTGGCAAACTGTGTAAGGAAGCAACTGCTTGTATGCATATCAGCAGTCAAACAAAGATCACCCCAACTTATGGGACAGGTATCATCTTTGACCTAAGAAGCCCCTTCCCTGAATATACCTCTGTGGATACCTGGAACTTGAACTGTTAGTTAAGCCACTACAATGGGAACTCGAGATAAGATAAAGGTGATATTGTCCGGGAATTATCTCAGACTTAGGGAGAGGTTAACAAAGTTGGAGGAGAAGAATGTATCACTGATAATGGACAAATCATGTGCCACAAGGAAAGCCAGCTCAACATCAGTGCTAAAATCAGCTTGGACTGGATAAAAGCTAGTTCTGGGAGGGGGGATTGCTAGAACTGATCACAACCCACTGACTCAAGAAACCCGCAACTCAAAAGAAGAGAAAGACTGAGCATTCAGACTAATTAGCATTAGAAGTGAGGAAATCATTGAACTAATAGAATAAGAGATCTGTGTAGCCAATGAGCATTAATTCCTTTGTTTGCAAAAATATATAAATAGTATTTATGGTTTTGAACAACCTGAGGACCCCCCACCACTGAGAAGCCCAGGGTGAAGAAGGACCAATGGGATGCTGGTGGATCCATGGGTGTTGACCATCTTCTGCTTAATCTTTCTCTCTTTTCTATTTCTTTTTATCTCTCAACCTCACATTTTATTGTTAAATAAAATCCCTTCTATTGATTTTAGTATATGATCTCATTTGTACCTTAATTCAGGCAGAGCATGTCTCAATAATCGGATCTTAACAGTAAATCCATTGAAAAATCATGAGTACTCAACATTTTCAGGTTCAATAAAGGCCTCCCAGCCAAACCAAGCAATTGAAACCTGAGTACTATTAAAACAGATCTCCTCTTTTCTCATTCAGAATAGTTCAGCCTGTCAAAAATGACTATGAATACGTACAGAACATTTACTAACTATCATATTCCTTTCTTTCATTAAATAATCTGAAAGTTTCAGTGAGTCATCTTTAAAAAGCATATATAAAGGGCACAACTGATTTGAATTTTTTGAGCATGGTGTTAAAAATAGATGCAACTTCAAAGTGGACTAAGAGAATGAAATTAAGCATATTATATATCAATTTGAGGGAACAGTATAGGTGGAGGTGGTGTTTCTGGGTGTTTTCAAAAACATCTAAAACATCGAGATTCAACAAAAAAGGAAGGAATTTAATTCAGTGCAAGTTTACTTATTTAAATACTTTGAAGCACAATTCCTTTGGAAAGTTACTACGAAAATTCCTTTTTTTACCCTTTTGAGCTTTATTAAAATTCCTTATTAATAATTGATGTGTTTAGACAAACAATTAAAAAGTTATATATTGCTAATAAAAATACACACACTAATAGAATGCAAATATACATGTAATTTGCCCTCCTCTGTTTATTTGCATTAGTTATACATATTCCTCTCCCAAATGGGAATATATAAAAACCGAATACATATTTCTTTCCAAGAATCCTAGTGTTAATAAATTAAATGAACATCCAAGGTGCACATATTTTTTCAAAGGCACTCCTAGAACTTATTGAAGTGTGTGTTCACATATAATTTTCTAACTTTTAATTATGAGTTCTATAAACCTAACAGAAGGAATGAAAGCATATTCTTTTGCCTTTGTGCTATTCCCCTTTAAAAAGTATGCTATGAAAATATGCAAAGGGTATATGTGATAATTCTACACTCCAGTGAAAACATTAGTGTTTTGATTGCGCTCCATCAAACAGAACAGAGAGTGGAAGTTTTTGACACTGGTCCTAATTCTTCAAGAAATTTAACATGAACTAAAATGAAACATCCAGAAAGTGTTTTCCCTTTATTAATGTCAAAAATAATAATGTAGAGAGGTATTTCATGGAAGAACTGTCCTACTATTTGTTCCTTATGAGGAGAATTCAAAAAAAATCACATTTATCCCAAGAAATTTATTTTTTTTTAATTCAGGTTGAATATCTCCACTTCTATTCCTCATTGCCAAAAGACTTTTTGAAACTATCTCTGATTCCTTTGGTAGAACTGAGATCAGCTTACAGTTCACATACTCCAATAGCCAAATATAAGTGAAAATAGTAGGACCATGTTCCGGAATGAAACAGCTGGTCAGAGAATTGATTTGTCCTCCTTGAAAGTAGAAACTGTAGTCAAAGTAACACCTTTCAATTATAATTATTGGTGCTAAAATTTCGGTTTCTGTCATACTAACTTCTCACCCTACCAAGCTGTCTTCATTATTAGGGAAAAAGAATCCACTCCAGAAACGGTTACAAATACAACTATTTAGGGAAAATAGATAACATTCTTGTATTGGATGTGCTAAAAATACATCAAGTAGAAATACATTGCTACTTAACTTTCTTTTAATTGGGGAAAGTCAAGGATAGTGGTCTTGACTTGAAAGTGTCAAGGAGAGAACATAATGTGGTCCTTTCTTGGCAGGTCATCTTGAAAACAGTCTAAGTGACCCTAGATGTGAAAGCTCGAAAGCAGATGGAATATAATGGAAGATTTTCTACTGTTGCCGTAAGATGGAAGACAATGAAGCTTTTTAAAGGTCTTTTGTCTGTCTCTTCAGCATATGTTCATACTTATAATACATTTAACACAAACGAATATTTAACTAGCTTATAGATGTGCCCTTGTTTTTACTTAACCTTTCAAAGTTTATTGATCCTTAAAATATATCTGTATCAGAAAATACCTTTTCGTACTTCTCTTATTTTTTTCCTGAATAATAATTGTGATATATAAGGCAGCATAAAAATACATTTGAAGTCTCATAGTATTTTTTCTGAAAAATCTTTAATTAGACATTCAGTGCTGGATTGTCCTCTCTCTCCTTAGTCTGAATAACTGTGTAAGTTTTCTCCTATTGACTGATTCTGCTGCTTACAACACTGAATAAAACAAAAAATCTTGCTAAGGTTATTTATAATTGTAAAATTGCATAAATGTTATGCTTCTGTGATTTTATGGGCTTCTTATTATGTAGTGCCTGCACTTTGTATAAACAGCATATTTTGATATAATGGCTAGCTTGACATCTGTGGGAAGTTGTGGGGCTTGGGTTTTGTTTCATTTTGTTTGTGGTTTCTGTTTAAGTTTCTGAGAGTGTGCTTGTTGGGGGAAATTTGCCCTTGGGGTTGCCAAAGTATATTTCCTTAATATGTGTTTTATAGCAGTTCTATTTCCTTTTCATTTACAATTTTATTTTGCTTTTTAAGTTATGCCAAGTGCTTGGCCTATTCTCTTTACTTGTTTTCTAATGGCAGCTGGCACAATATTCAGGAAATCCAACCTAAACGGTCTAGATATGTGTCTAATTCAAACAAATAACTTTGCTTCTAAACTTCCTTTTTCCATTGTATTCTTTAATTCCTATGGGAAATTAAGTGCCTGGTGTATTTAAGATGACTGTAAATTGTGATTTGAGTGGGGCAGCAAGAAGAGAGGGCAGGATTTCAATGATTTTTCTTTTTCATTTTGGAACGAAATCAAGTCATGCTGGATATTTAGACTATGAGTAATTACTTGAAGCACATTGATAGATCTGCTGCACAGAGTAAATTACATATCCTATCTGCAAATTAAAGTTCAAAAATATAATTTTTGCAATAAAGATATTGCTAAATTGCAGTCCTTTTCTCAGAAGAAGGTGTGGCAGCCTCAAAGGGAATGAAGTTGAATTTCAGAATTAATTTTCCAGGTGGAGTTGTTCAGTGTTCAAAGCTCACCAATATCAGAACTTCATAGTTAAGAAGGACTTGAAACAGTACTTACTCCTTTACTAAATAAGGATATACAGCGTTAAGGAGATTTAACAGGTTCTCTTTTGTAATGTAAATACATTTTCCCCCATTTCATTTATCTAAAAGAAATACTTGGATACAAATAGAAGTTGAAAACATGTAATAAATAATATTGGAAGTTATAAATATTCTATGCAAGTTGCTCTTACGTGGATAAGGAGTTGATCTGTGTGTTTAAAATCCTTAATGCAAAGACCTCTCAGGAATTCTTTATATGCTGACCTGCACATCTGCTTCAAATTACAAAAATGCATTCCTGTAGTTTGTGACTACTTCTCTGTTTTTGTCTTTAATTTGAATATACCCTTTCAAACAGCTCTGAAAGTTATTCACAGACAACATTTTGATCTGGGTCTAATTCTGTATTAGCCTGTATTTAGTCACATTTTGAGCAGAGAAAATTCCTTTAAATTTTGGTTTTTAATTATTTTGCCGTCTATTGCTGTGACCGTGCTCCAGCAATGGATTAACCTACATGATCAGTCCCTCAAAGTCATGAAAATACTGCTCAGATATTCAGTACTAGTTCCACATTTTAAATACTTTACTGAGCCAAAGGCAGGTTGTTCAGATCGCAGGCAGATTACAAAGGAAGTCTGATTCTTGACAAATTCAAGCAGATAACTATCCAGAGTAGCAGGCTGCTAATATAGGAGGCTGCTAAGGAGGCTGGAAAGTAACCTTACTGTCCTTCTTCAGTTATTCTATAGGTCTAGGAAGCTGGTCTTTCCCCTATTGCCACATGCATCCATGATGCACATTGCAGGAGAGGTCCTTCCCATATTTGCAAGTTTTTCTCTCGTTCCAGCTGAAGCCAGGGGTCTCACTCAGGGACTCACCATGCATTGCACCAATTCAGTTGCATGCCATTTGAAAGCAAGCCAACTTTAACAGGAAGCATATATGTGTTTTGAAGATGAGTATTGATGAAGCTAGATCCAGAAAAGTGGTTTAATTCATAATCTTTAATTCAAACGGCAAACTTAAGTGCTGAGTTGTATGAGCTCCATACATAATCCTTGCTCATTTATTATATTATTAATTAAAATTAAGGTATTTTTCTGGCCCTTGCTCATGGGTAATGGAGAGGTGTAAACATCTTTTCCACGAAGAAGTTTGTCTATGAATCAAACTCCTCTGGACAGACATGCCGTGCTCAGAACAAGGCCAAGGCACAGATTTGTATTAGTAGGAAGAGTCTGATTCTGCCTATGCAGAAGATGAAAGACTCCAGAGAAGTACCACTGTAAACAGCATGTCAGAGATTTTGGTAAAAAAATTTAGCAGTTCAAACACCAAACGCTTACTGCTGGTTCCAGTATAACAAACCACATACAGGATTGAAGTCAGCCCAGCAGCTGAGAAGTGAACTCTATGAAATAAGGCCTAGAGTCTGGTTTTCTGAATCCACGAGTAAGGAGAAGTGCAGTTTGGATTTTGCAGTGCAGGTTGATTGAATTAGGACAGCATATATGGCCCCCTACAGCTATACTGTACAATTTTGAGACCAAAAGAAGCAAAAAGCTATGGAATCACAGAAAGGCATTTCCTGTCCAATATATTCCTTGTCCAAAGAACAGTCCAAACAGCCTCTATTTCTCTAAACTCTGGCAAGTCTGCCTTAGTTTCCTTGCTTTTAAACTCAGCAAAACATTTTCACTTTACTATTCTTACCATGCATCTAATTTTTTATTGTCTTCTAAACACTTACCTGAGAGCTCAAAATAGTGCCGAACCCAAAATCCTTTATATCTTAACTAAAATAAAATGGAGTTTTTATGCGTTGGTTTTGATTTTACTGCTGATATTACCTCTCTACCTGGCCATGGAAAGCTGATCTAGGCTTTGAAATGTTGAAAGTGGTCATGGCTGAGATGAATTAGTAAACTCAAGACAGGAGAAGCAATCAATAACACATGATGAATACAATTTATCATGCTGCTACCTCCACAATATTGTTGAGATGTAATTGCGTGTACCAAGACACTCATTGCATTCCTCCTTTTGGCTATCTTTCTCCCCATACAGCACTCTTTAGATCCTGTTTCTTTTGCTTTTTATCTTAGCATGATTGAGATTATTATAAATAATAGATTTCTTTCCCTTTTAAGCATGCATCTGTCAGGCTTAAAGGCCAAAATATTCATTTAAATGGTTGCCTGAAAATTAAGCCATCCTTTGTCCTCTATTACCAGCCATCCTAGTGAGAATTCTTCATGCCCAACTGAACTGTCCCCACCTTAGTAACTGTCAAAATCTATGTCATCACCAAATTAAATACTTTGTAAAAAAAAAGGTGAATAGTCTTGTACATCCATAGATCCCTTTCAGAGCTACTTTACTTATAGGTGCGCCATATATATACCCATATTGTGCAACAGCACAATTAACTCTGAAAAGTCAGGCAGGCTAGTGGGTCATGTCAGTCCGTAAAAGGAGGGAAAAGGTAAAATTCTCATCCAGTAAGACCAGACAAGCATCAAATCCCTAACTGGAATGTTTTGCATATACATACATAGGAAGGTTCTTCTGTGATTTGAATTTCTAAAAGCTTACATGAAAAATACAATATGTTCAACTTAAGTTTCACTGAACAGTCTCATTATTGCTTCTCAGTTCCACAAGCCACCTTTGAAATAAACTTCTTAAATTATTATGAAAGACAGAGTGTGATTCAAGTGTATATTACTGTTACTATTTAATTCCTTTTTGTGGATTTCACTTTTATATATGCATAAAAAGTGTCCTGTTTATATTACTCTAGGCATAGTCTTTTAAAATATCTTGGCTTATTGTTGGCAAGGGAACATTATAGTGTGGATAATGATGGGATAATAACTTTGATTTTGAACTTCTATTACTTAAAATTTTGCAGCGCTCCCTGAACAGGATGTACACTGGGACTTGTTAGCTCTGTAATTGCAATCCTTACCTTGAAGGCATTTTTGTATGCCCAGCATCCAAATGGACAGCCAAGGGAATTGAAATCTGAAGATATATTGTTCTTTCTTCTGATTATTCTCAGAACGGCTGGATTCAGTAAGGATCTTAGAGGCTCCTTAACTGAAAACTTTTAAGAGGACTTTCCTAGAGGACAGGTAATTCATGTTCAGGGTTCATATCTGAAATTTGCACCTTCAGAAAAAACAGGCACCTGACGTAGCTCCATTATACTGGAGTCTAATTACAGATGGCTCTGTGTAACAGAATAAGGAATCTGTTGTTGACAGTGAATCCAATAGAATTAACACAGTTCAACTATGCCAACAGATCTTAATATAACCACAAATGCATCTACTTATGACAGCCTTGAATACTGAAGTGAGTTTCACATTACATTGTACTTCTTTATTGCAATAACATTTTGTACTGATTTAACATCCTCAGGCTACGGGCTGAGACCAACAGTATGAGATCCAACAAGACCAAGTGCTGGGGTCTTCACATTGGTCACAACAGCCCTGGACAGCACTACAGGTAGGGAGGAGTGACTGGAAATCTGCCCAGCTGAAAAGGACCTGGGGGTGTTGATAGACACCAGCTGACCACAAACCAGCAGTGTGTCCAAGTGGCCAAGAAGGCCAATGGTGTCCTGGCCTGTATAAAAATAGTGTGTCCAGCAGGACCAGGGCAGTGATTGTCCCTCTGTACTCGGCATTATTGAGGCCACACCTCAAGTACTATGTCCAGTTTTGGGCCACTCACTACAAGAAAAGTGCTGGAGCGAGTTCAGAAGAGGGCAACAAAGTCTGTGAAGTGTTTAGAGAGTGTTTCATATGAGGAAACTCTCTCCCACACTCTCTCCCACACTCTACCTCAGGAGAGTGTTTCCTGAGGAAACTGGGGTCCTATAGCCTGAAGAAAAGGAGGTTCAGGGTGACTTTATTGCTTTCTACAATTATCTGAAAGGAGGTTGTAGCAAGGTATGGGTCAGCCTTTTCTCTCAGACAACTAGTGACAGAATGAGAGGAAATGGCATCAGGTTGTGTCAGGGGAGGTTCAGGATGTACATTCTTCACAGAAAGGATAGTTAAAAATTGGAATCAACTGCAGAGAGAGGTGGTGAAGTCATTATCCCTGGAGGTGTTCAAGAAAAAACTGCACATGACACTTAGTGACATGGTTTAGTTGGCAAGGTAGTGATCAGTCCAGGGTTGGACTCGATGATCTCAGAGGTCTTTTCGCAACCTAAATGTTTCTGTGATTCTGTGATTCTATGAATGTTGGCTGCACATGTGAACCACCAAGAAAGATACCATTAACTGGTCATATATATATAT
>JAWWLZ010000082.1:82130420-82185473 GCA_035041345.1 Poliocrania exsul | reverse complement strand
CTCAAGGTGTGGCCTCACCAATGCAGAGTACAGGGGAAGGATCACTTCCCTGGTCCTGCTGGCCATGCTATTTTTGACTCAGGACAGTATGCCATTGGCCTTCTTGGCCACCTGGGCACACTGTTGGCTCCTGTTGAGCTTCCTGTCTATAAGTACTCCCAGGTCCCTTTCTGCCTGGCTGCTCTCCAACCACTCTGTCCCCAGCCTGTAGCACTGCATGGGGTTGTTGTGGCCATGTCTAGTCTGCTTAACTCTGTTTTAATGAAAACATTCTTGTAAAACTGGGGTAAAAAAGCATTTGCCTGGTGATCACCTGGTGATCACCTGGTGATATGACTACTCTTATTTCTGACAGAAATGGTAAGGATCTTTCAGTTGGGTTTTCTTGATGAGAAATTCTGCTGCTCTTAACTAAACATTTTACCTATTTTTAGCTGCTAAACAGCTTAGGCACATACCCCACTATGATGAGTGTTTGTCTTGTTTAGAGGCTAATTCATATTTAGGCCAGGTTGGTGCTGGGAATCCTTTAAGCCTGCACTCTCCGCTGGAGAGATGTGTTTGGAGATGCAGTAGGTGGCACTCTTCCCCCTGAGTCAGGAGTGGCTTGTTCCTAATGGGAGAGGAAAAAATTGATAAACAACATGCAATAATAAAATCTTAGCTTCTCTATAATCCCAGAAAATGCAACAAAGTATATATCAATGCACTCTATTCTGCTCGCTACTAAAATGCACTTTATACAGATAAAGAAAATAATGCAATGCCAGTAAGTAGGCAGGTGCAATGTTCTGATGCTAAGAAATACTGAGGTGGAGCAGATCCCCTCAAGACCTTCAGTATCCATGATGAATGGATAATATTACCTCTGCACTGGTCCTGAGAATAGAAAACACTGTGGGAGTACTGCAGATACTGAGGTAATAATATCTCTTCACAGAAAACCTCTATTTCTCTCCTTTTATACAAAATCTCCCACAAAAACTATACCTCAAAGGTATGTGTTTTCAGGAGCCAGATCATAGACTGTTGCAGGCTGGGACAGTAGATTTAGAAGGGGAGAGGTATGCTTAGGCAGAAGGAGGATCTTGAGAGAAGTTTCCTGCATCTGCACTGTTAACAGGGCCTTCCAGTCCTGCCCTTTGTGACATCTTCAATTCACAAGGTGATATAAACTTCATTGCCACAGGGCACCTCATGTACTAACCTGGGAAAAATGACTGTTTATTCATTATTTCAACATGCAACTATAGATATAATCATAATCAGTAATCTGGTTGAATGGATCCAGATCAACCAATTAGTGTGATTGTGGAATTTCATTTTTTTCTCCTTCCACTGACCAAATGTAGGAGTAATTTCCATACTGTCATTATTCATCAGTTTCACCATAAGACATGCATAAGATCTTACTGTCTCTTTTGTGCTTATATGGCATAGATGCTGTTATTACTAAGAAGAACATTTCAAGGATCATTACTGAGCCTCATATGGAAACAATTCTGAACAACACCATTAAATGACCAGGAAAAGTCTCTATCGTTAAGGATGCATAGAACATAGGTCTCTAATTTTTGTTGGGAATAACCAGTATGCCTACATATCAGACAGAAAACTGGCTGCAGATAGAAGAATAATGTAGCCAGAAAATTGAAAGAGTAAGCAGGGAGGAGAAGGAGATGGAAGAAAGATTGGGGTAGAAATAAGAAACAGATTGAGTAAATACAGAAAGAGATTTATTAGCCTGCACTCTTTTTTTGTTTGAAAAGGTTAGAAGAAAAAGGAGACTTGTTGGAGATGCTCTAAATCTGAAGATATACAATAGAAATATATTAGCCTCTCTTTTTAACCTGCCCCATGTAACAACAGTTAATTAAATTAAAGGCAATAAAGTTAGAAGGAATGAAAGGATAAGTCTTCTTTACACAGTGCATAATCAATTCGTGGCATCCACAACCACTGCAGGTCATGTAGACAGACACTGTGGTTGGATAATTTTATGACTAGCAATAGCATTTGCAGCTCTGTCAACTTAGACAGTGATAGAAAGATAATCAAAGAGACACTTGGAAGAACACTGCCCCAAGAATTCAAAGGACTGTTATGTTATGAAGGACTCAGCATCAGTTCCAAATGTCACATCATTTATCAGTGTGTGAGTGCATAATATGAAAAGAATTAAAGGCAATTACATCCCATTTTTAATAATCAGTAAATAGATGGTCAAGGAATAGATAAACATCCTGCTCTATTCTTGATCAGCAATCTTCCAAATTATGCTAAATAAGTTTTCTTGAGTAGTACTCTCTTTTCTTTCTCCCTGAAAATGTCAGTGTGCCATTGGGGCCTGATTATCCCCCTTGAGCTCTGGTGTTGGATTATAAATCATGAGATGCATTAAAATGCAAATTTAGAGGAGTTTTGTTGTTGTTATTTCTGGCTTTCAAGTTTGTTTGTTTTTTTCAGACTTTTTTCAAGGTTGAACCCTACAGCCGAGAAGGCAAAACCTAGTTCTCTTCCCCTTCATTGTTAGTATCTTGTGACAATCATCCACAACCATTTTCCATGTGAAGAAACAAACAAAAATATCAACAGCCTGGATTTACATATTAAAAGTGATCCTGGATGGATCACGTCTTGTCAGTGTTTGCCTCCAAAAGAGACCAAAAAGGAAAGGTTTACATAATCTTTTATGCACTTGTTTCACACTATCGCTGATTAAGGCTGGCCTGTGTGACTTTGCCTATTCCTTGAAACAATATACCTTGTTTCAAGCAGTGCTGTGATCTTCTCAAGATCACTTCTTCTTCAGAAATAGTGTGGTTCTTCTTTGTAATCTAAGTATCTATTGCTATCAACCTAGACAATTTGCAGCTTTAGAGGAAAATACTTTTCAGATCAGCATTCTTTCCTGCAACAACTTGCTTGGATGATTTCTGGTGTCATATGTCAGGCACTGTCAAACAAATCCTCAGCCAATAAACTATATTATCTAATTTTGTATACTGTTTAAAACAGATAGTGGAAAACAGACTATTTAGTCAGTGTATAATGAAAAATATGAAAACTATGAGCCTAGAAAAAACCTCCACATATTTTAGGTTAACTAACGTATGCATTTGTGAGTATGAAATCTGACCATATTTTGAATAAGTCAGTTAAGTAATCAAAATATGGTTCAATTGTGAGATAAGATAATAATGTACATGATAATGGCAGAAGTCTCAAATAATGAGATATAGAGGATATTTGGATCTCTTAGTGCATATTCAGCCTAGTGCTCTCTGAGTACTGTAATGGGCCTACCATCAAAAGAAAATTCACAGGCCCAGTTGTTGATTAATCTAGTTATCAAATTACAGAGAGGGTATCAACATTTAAAGGGTTCAAATAAAAACTAGAGATAATTTTGACCAGTATTTTATGTCAAGTTTGCTATAGCTTATTCCTACCATTTATCTCAAAAGACAGTATTTCCTCAAGTTCTGTTGAGTGTGAGGTAGCCAAGCATGAGCTAGCCTCCCCAGTAACTTACCTACCGATTGTGATTTCTAGTAAGACATCTTAATGTCACACTCTGGCAACTTTGTAGCATTTTGCATTGAATTTGAACATAAAAGTCAAATCTTATCTCAGATAGATACAGATTTTGCATAATTTAAGGCTCCCTCTTTGAACAGACCTGACATCCACACAAGTCCTGAATGAGAAAGCACTGAAGGAAAAGGTCTGCTTTTAAAATGTGGCATCTCAAAATATACTCTCAACTGCTGTTAAAAGGCTTATAATGGGACCAATTAGTCCATGGCAAAGTTGAACGGGATATGGGGAAATCTTTAATTTCATGTATGTATGCAGTAACACGAAGCATGAGCTGCCTTTAAATCATGTATACCCTGTGTATGTAAATTTAAACATCTTAAAAGTGGATAAACAGGAATTCAACTGCTTGTTTGGTCCAGGTACATAACTATTTTCCTATCAGATGATGTGGCTGAAAAAAAAAAAAAGCAGCAACAAGGAAAATAAATTCAAATTTCAGTTTAAAGTAAAGCAAATCATTTCAGATTTTTTACTATACCTCCATTTCATTAGTTTCTTCTGTGAAAGACACATGAATTAATACAAACTCCTGTGATACTTTTTGAAATATGTTTTTAGTTTAAACTGCTCTACTCTGAGTCTGCACTTTGACATTTACATTCATTTCCACCATGTTTGCTCTGAAAAAATCAACAGTGACAAGCAACAGTACAGGTAGTGCTATACCAACAAATCAGACTGAATTCTGTGGTATTCATATGCATATTAGTGTGTAAGAACTACCAAATTGTACCAGATACAAAGTTAACATTGGCAGAAAGTGCTTAATGGATAGCCAATAACTACATTTGCATAACCACAAATTTCACAGAGAATAATTACCACAACCTGACTAATGATCTAGTAAACACAGGTTCAGGTCAATATCCTAAAAGGTAAAATCCCTGCTACACTCAATTCAGTGGGAAATAAAACAGAAATTGTGAAACTTTTAATTTTTGTGCCTTTTTATTTTTTTTTTTTGGGGGGGGGGAAGGGAGTTGTTTTGGGGAGTTTTGCTTGGTGTTTTTTTGGTTTTGTGTTTTGGCTTTTTATGCATTTTTTTAATTTATTTTAAATACTTTTAGCATTTGCAAAACATCAAGGTGTATATTGGAACACTCTTTCTCTGTGTATGCAGGTCATAGATCTTTGCCACATAATTGGCTTCATGTCTTACTATTTTTGATGTAAAATTGGCCAATCATTAGCCTCAAGCCTCAGTGTTTCCAAATTATTCCTTTTCTTCTTTCTCAGAACTTACAGGTGTTCCTGACTTGTACTTCAGCTGGGATTTTAGCTAATCTCTGTCCTTTGGAAGTACTTTTGTATTTAAAGCTTCCTCATCAGTCCAAACTACTTTCCATTGTATCATATTTCAACTGCATACCTTCAGTTATAACTTGCTAGGAAAACAGTTTACAAAAAAATTGTTGGTTGGAATATTATTAAGAGGAATATAATCTTCCCAAAAGAAAATTTATGATCACATGTGTCTGTCCAAGCAGAAAGAAAGGTTGAAGGACGATGGTTTTGTAATCAAACAGGAGTCTGGTCACTGAGGAATCAGAAGTGGGACATGGCGTTTCCATTCCTGTGCCTAGTTAAGTCACAGGATGTCAGACCTAGCATGACTATTGGGAAACACTTTGGGTAACCCTTGGTGACATCAAGGTCTGATTCAGCAGAGCACTTAGATAACCACTTGTCTTTAAACTGACACACTTATGTGTCTTGGAGCTTAAATATGTAAATAGAAATAAAAGAGGTGAGCATCTTGCTTGGTATGTAACAGTATAAGATTTCTACTTCCAATTCCAGCATATACAGTGACAGACTAGACTCCAAAACATCTGTGAGAGAGACATATGGAAAGCAGGTTAAAATTTTTATAGTACTAGAAGATTAATTCCACTGAGATTTCATATGAATTTTCATGTATTATTTAAACCTAGAAAACTGAGAGCCCAGAGGACATAAAAGAAATTCTTCTGATTAAAGCAGAAGATGTGTGGTTAGAAGACTTAGACTCAATTCCCAGGACTGCCACAATGTGAGACCTTTAGGCTTTGGGGAAAAAAATAGATACCCAAGCCCCTCAACTTTTTCTCTTTGCAGTCTGGCATGGTTGCAATTCCAATGCAAGCATATGTTGGGAGTATGGATCTGTCTTCTTTCTGCCTTCCTCCCCCTCTGTCGTGATTTAACAAGTGAAGAGGTTCATGGTGAAGAGCAAAACTGCATGATCTCTGGTGCTACCTTTTCTCTGGTTTGTAACATATATTTCTAAAGCTGTAGGTAAGCTAGCACAACATCACAGATTCCATACTTCTTGGTATTGCAATGGAGAAACAGAACACTTTTAGTGGATTTGGGCAGAAAAATAAAGCTTTATTTGCTTTGTTGCCCTCTCCACTCTCCCAGTAAATTCAAGCCTGTCTATAAATGCAGAAAAATATTAAGGATTTAACAAAATAATCTCAAAGCTTCTTTGAGAGGTAGAGAGGAAAACGGATCCAGAGATGTGAAGATCTAAATTTCTTAAGGTGCAGTAAAAGATACTGCTGCCTTTATCTAAGTACTGACTGAAGTCACAGAGGAGTACAAAACCAGAAGATACTCATGCACTCCGTTTTTTTACTAATCTGGTGTTTCATAGCTTTGGTTTCATTGGAATTATTTCAGAGAATGAAAGCACCTGGATTTCTTCTTTTAAAAAATTGCAAGCTGGCACTAGAATGCTATCTGTTCACCTGTTTTGAACTCATCAACGTTTAATACTATGCATGGTTTTCTTGAAAGAGTGGATTGAAATCTAAGATTTATGAGGTGGTTTATGCATAGGAGAATGCATTTGACTCTGTAGACAAATTTCAGAACTGTTTTCCATGCTTTGTGTAATTCAATTTTTGAATGAATCAAACAAAAATAATCCTATAAAAAGGACATCTAAGCAGTGGAACTCTTTGCAACGCAATATATGAAAGCTAACTGGATCAGGAGTGTAAAGACAGGAAAAGTGATAAATTATTGAAGCCATAGTCATTAGTGGCTGTCCAAATGCAACCCATGTCAGAAATCCCTGAGCAACTGGAAGCTGGGAGAGCACACCAGAGGCAGCCACTCAAAAAAAAAAATATTGCATCTGCAGGAAGTAGCCAAAGACATCATCATCATCATCATGTGTAACTTCACGAGTGAAGATTTGGGAAGGGCTCTACCCACATGGGTTTGTCCTTTGAGCCTGCACAGTAGATTTTTTAGGTGAGGCACAGTGTGCGCAGAACAGGCCCCACCCTTTAACTCCTAAGGTTCATCTGCCATGGCCAAGAGAGCTCGGATGGTGACAGTGAAGGCCTCATGACTAGAACCAACAGCCCCTGGTATTCCCAGGAGGTCTCCCATCCAAGTACTAACCGAGTCTGGCCCTACTTAGCTTCCGAGATCTGATGGGATCGGGTGTCAGGGTGGCACTTAACTGCCTAGCCAAAGACAGAGACTTTGAAAAAAACCCCAAGGGAATAGCAGCTCTGACATATTTTAGGAACAGGTAGTACAAAGGAAGGGAGCACAACATCAGGCCTTGTGAAATCCAAACACAGAGAAGCTTTCAGTCAGTGTGAGGAAGGCACCAAGCTCTCACTCACATGACTTCATATTCCCATGCAGACAGATGGGTGTCCTCAATGCTCTGACATTTATTAATCTTCAGCCATTGAGAATCCCTGAAAACTGTCATTGTCTGACTCAAGTTAGTGCAACTCTTAAGCTTCTTTAATCCTACCAGGCATCAGGATCAAAGCTCAGCATGATAAAAAAAAAAAAAACAACAAACAAACAACAAAACAAAACCCTGCCTCTGATTTTTTCAAATTTGAATTCTGACCTCTCACATTTCCACAGTGTACCTTGTGT
Source organism: Poliocrania exsul (assembly GCA_035041345.1). Classification (NCBI taxonomy): domain Eukaryota; kingdom Metazoa; phylum Chordata; class Aves; order Passeriformes; family Thamnophilidae; genus Poliocrania; species Poliocrania exsul. The sequence continues at coordinate 82,177,976 of JAWWLZ010000082.1, read as the reverse complement.
TGCAGGTCAACTTTGAAAGTTGTAGACTTCATCTCACCTGCTGACACTGCCACCAAAGTTTTGTGTTGAAATGTAGCAGCAGGTCTTTCAAGTACTTCTGTAAAAAAATAGTCATTCTAAACATAGAGCGCTAAGTCCTAGGGCTGAGTAAAACCTGCTAAGTCAGAGAAAAAAAAAGTCAGCTAGGTAAAAAAAATCTAGTGGTGGTGGAAAAAAAAAAGTGGAAAGCCAGAAAAGTGTTTGTCCAGCCAACGGCTGCTTTGGATCTGATGTTATTATGCTTTTTTTGGAATAATTCTATTTGTGCTAAAAATGAGTAATTAATTTGTTGCAAGGTAATCCTTATATTTTTCTGTCTTGTATTTCAGTTTACAGAAGATATTTACTGAATTTCATAATTGAATATTTAAGAAATGAGAAGATTATACTTATTTGTGTGTGATTGTATGTCAATATCTACACATATTTAATCTCTCTTTTGGGACATATTCTTCTTCTGATCACATCAAGGTAAACCCAGAGAAATTTGATGGTTATTGAGATGTTTCCTTACAGCCTGTTCCAAAATAAACCAGAGAATTTGGCTTACAGGGAAAGGAAGAGACTAATGTGACTTCAACATCATGTTCTACTTTTTAAACTGTTTCTAGTTATTATATGATATAGTGTGAGAGCACAAGAGGTTTTCCAACCCACCAAGAAGAGCTTCCAGTTACTGGCACTGTAGAGCAGGCAATGACTGAGTTAGTGTCATGATACTCTGACTCCACATAATTTGCAAGGACAGGGATGAAGAAATATGATTTGTTGCTGGAGCCAGATGCAAACCACTGATACTTTTATGCTGTTGGCAACCTCATGTCATACCATATATGTTCAATTCTTGTCCATGTCATCTTTCTTCAGCAATTGGAAGGCTAAAGTGGAGCATCTGGATAGATTTGGGAATAAATTCCACAACACTGATCTCAATGATATATTTTTGTATGCTCAACTTCAATACAACATGCTACTTCAGTCAAGGTATTTTTAGAGGGCCCTGCTATATAACCAAGTCTGAATACACATCTGGAGTCCTTCATCCAGAGTTTTTCCTTCCAGCTTTTCAGCAAAGCTTTCTGCACATTAACAGAGGTTAGACAAAATCTAACTACAAAGGAATAAAATCTCCCTGCCTCCAGGCTCCAGGGAATATCTAGACTGATTTTTGTGTTCATTTTTTTTTCCCCTTGCTGTTTCTTATGATCAAAAGAACTACAGACCACTTTTAATTAAAGTATCCCTATCTTTCGCTATCAAAGTTAGTCTTCATTTCCCGTGTCAGGTTCCCTGGAAAAGCAGCTCTGGTATGGTTATGGCCAGATGGCCACCAGAGGGAGCCCACGGTGCCTCCAAAAGCGAGACAAAGATGCAAACACCTCCTCTGTACCGTGTGTCACGGTAGGGTAAGAACACACGATGTGGCACCAGTGATATTCTTAACCATAAGAGGCAAACTCAGCTGCCAAAAATAGATATAAAGAATGAAAATACCGTGAGACCAGGTAAACTGGTTGTTCTGGCAACTGGACAGCTCTCATTTATTTTAAGTCAGATCTGGAAGTGTGAAGGGTTTAGTGGTTCTGTGTTTCTTCTTCTTACCAGAGTCAATGTGTTTCAAAGTTCAGACTGAAACCAATTAGTTAATTTTGTTTCATCAAGAAGAGAGCAGTTGTGATTATTTCATCAAAACCTTATGATTTTTATTAGACAGGCACGGCCTACTCAGTTATAGACTTCATTACCCATCTGCAGCCACAGACCAGCCTGACCTCAGGAGGAACAAATTACTTCTACTTCTTTGTGTAACTCAGAAAAAAACAAAACAAAACAAAAACCCCAACCAAACAAAAAAACCCCAAACAAACAAGTTTTCAAAGGACTGCTGCAACTACCTTTGTGACTGTCCTTTCCATGCCCACATGCATGTGAGAGGCAGTCATGACTATGATTTATTTTTCACTTCAAGATTAACTCTGTAGCTAATCTTAACATGGGAACCGTTTTCATAATTTCAACCTCTATCAAGGCTTAAATCATAGTGACAAAATACATACACACGCATATGCACCTAAATGCACAGATAGCCATTTATAGGATAGTTTTCTATCTCCTTGTTACTAACACCTACCTAATTATAGAAGTGTTCATAGTAGTAATTAATCTTTTTATTCAAAATAATTTCATCCTCCTTAGACTATACATAAAGTGACTCATGGGCACAGTCTTCCGCTGTTTGGGACTTCTGCTTCCACCAGTCTTCCTGCACCCAGAAACAGATGTGTGTTGTGCATACAAATTTGAATCAGAGCTAGATTTCTTGAAAGCTTAGTTTCTGGTTTGAAGCAATAGGGACTTTTCTCCTGTTTTATGTGAAGATTGTCTGTCAGTACTGTGGAAAGGCTGGTGATGGATCTGACCAGGAGTTGGAGAGGTGCATTGTTGCAAGGCCATCCTAAAACTGATGTACTATGTTTGGAGCAGAGTAGCTCCTGTGTTCCCATATATTTTTGAATGACAGGCTACTTGCATTCTTAGTGTTGCTTGAAAACAGCTCAACTTCTGTAAAAAACACTTCTTTTTTTTTTTTTTTTTGTTAAAATTATCCCTATGCTGAGGAGACAGATTCTGAAAGTGTCAGAGGTTATATATCTGTAGTTAGAGAAGATATGTTCTCCATCAATTATATAGTCTGAGGATGCCTATAGCATTTGTGTGTGTGAGTTTAAAATCAAGCAAATCAGTGAGAATCGTTTCTTTGAGAGCTTTAACTGAATCAGCAAACCCCTATATTCAGAGTTAATCTTGCTAAAAGCATCAATTTGATTTAGAATATTGAAGGCAGGTAGCACATTTTGCTGTTTTTAATATGTCCCTGAGAAAGGGATTAATCTCTAAACAATGGGAGTACTTTTAGAAGGGAAAAGTGTGAGTCCTGCTTCTTACTGTTCTGCTTCTATGGTACATGATTTGTTAAAAAAGGTATGGTTAACAGGAAAATATTTGTTCAATTTCCTCTGAAAATTTCATATTAGTTTTAATCTAAAGCAAGAAAAAAAAATTAAAAAAAATGAAATTTGCAATGTCATTGAAATGCTACAGAACTTAAAACATACAGTTATACTGGGGTTTTGTTAATTTCCTTCTGTTTGCTACAACCCACTCCACAAGGCAGAACTTTTGGTTTTTGCTAAAAAATTCCTTGAGGTGAATTAAAGTAAATCAATAGTAGATGATCAGTGAGAGAGTGAGAGAGAGAGAGAGAGAGAGAGAGAGAGAGAGAGAGAGATGATTTATTATAGAACCATTTGGTTGCAAAGGAAAACAGGTATGTAACTGTTCTGGTTGTGACTAAAAAGCATGAATATATCACCCAAGAAAACGTGTAAGGAAAAGAGAGAGAGAGAGGAAAAAAAGAGAAGTAGAGTTAAAAGGAAAAGAAAGAAAGGAAGAGAAATAAAAAGTAAGAGTTTATAAGTCATCACTCAGAGGTCTTTGATGATCTTGGCTGTTGTCATTGTTGCTGTTGTCTCTGGTGTCTTGATCTGTCAGGGACTTAAAGTCTGATGGGTTTATATACCCTCAGAAACCCTCCTGGTGCCTCTCACCTGTGTGTGGGGTTCCCCTGTTTTGCACAATTGTGCTGGCTTTGCAGAGGTCTGGGGGTGCTAGTTTTTGCAAAGTCATTTTAGACTTGAGAGGGGGGTTGCGCTTCAGAGGCACCCCTGCTGAGAGCCAGGCTTTTCCAGGGTAGGGGGTAGTGGTGGTGTGTGTACATGAGGGTCTCCCTTTGACTTGGCCTGCCCCATAGGAGATAAGCACCACACACCCAGAGAGCCACTGGTCTCCTTTAGACAGGCATCACACAGGCTGAGATTTGCCCCTCCTGACCTCCACAAAGTTAACAGTTTGTGGGCTATGGCCTCCTCCTCTCAGCCTTTATCCTCACTCTCCTGGCTTCTTTGCACAGTCTGCTATAGTAGCAATATTTTAAAGCAACCAACACACTCCAATTCCTCACACCATTTTTGGTGGTTTGGTGGTTTTGGTTTTATTTATGTTTGTGGGTTTTTATTGTTTTCGTAAGAAGCAGAAATAGAAAGGAAATTAAAACAGTCCTTCAATAAAATACTGTCAAAAAGTGTTTCTGAAGTTGGGACATGCACAGTGAGTTTGAAGGAGATTTTAATTGCAGAGTATACAAATCTCAAAGATGTGCTATTCGATATACATAGTTTATATACATGTAATCCAGAGCACATTTTCACCAGCAAGTGAGGAATCATCTAAAGAGCAGTCATGCTCCCTGACTGCCCATGACCACTGCACAAGTAACTGGAAATTATCAGTGCACTCAAAAGGTTTTCCAATTGGTTCCCTGAGACTAATAGTAAAGAATGGGATCAGCTGCCCTTCATAACTTCTTTTTTACTCTCTTGAAAAAAAAAAAACATAAGATTAGCCTTTAAGGTCTAGAGAAATTTATAGTGGTGAGTTAGATGATTAGTGAGTTTAGACAGAAGGGTACACTTACCCCAAAGCTTAGCATACCTCTCATTTGAATTGCCAAGCAACTTCCACATCAAAGAGCCACAGCTTTGAACATCATTTTCTTTCACTAAATATTCTCTTTGACTCAGCCTATATTCCTACTGTAATCAAAAACTTATTGTACCAAATTTTTGTTAGGATAAAAGGGAGAATAAACTGTATTGACTCAGCTATTCAACACAAACTTTCTATTCTTTTCTACTACTGACCATTTACTGATATGTTTTCGATTTGACTCCAAGCCTATACCTCTTGCTTTTTCAGTGATTATTTGATCAGACATCTATCCCCTATCACATTTGGAAATAACAGATCATGATTAAGAATAGCAGTATTTTCCTTCATCTTACCTGAAATATTAACATCCCCCTAAAGACACTTTAATTTCCTTTATTCTAATAGAATTAAAGAGATCATGCTTGAAGATCAATAACAGATCCCCCAAATGACACCAAAATTCTGCTGACAGCTGCTGCAGGTCTTTCCACAAGATGGTCTCCTCCTAATTTTTAATTTTGGCTTAATCATGGATACATTTCATTTATTGTGACAAAATTTTGCGTTCTGGATACTGGAGTCCTCTGTCTTGACATCAGTACCCAGTAACAATGAGAAGCTCAGGTAGAACCTCATATTTTTCAAATAGAAACTTTCATTCCCAAACATATGAGTTTAATTGTAAGCTATAAATACAAAGTTACCATCTCGTACTTCTGAGAAAAATTAACTTTGAAGGAAAAACCCCCAAACACTCAACATATATTTAATTAAGGTATTTTGTATTTATTAAGGTTTTTTGAAATGTATTAGTAGCTTGAAAAGTTCCTGTTACAATATATAAATTTCTTATCAGAATATTTAATTCAAAAGTCTTGAGCTAAAGTCAACAACAGCTTCCTTGCAATGGTGAGCTGAAATGGAGGGAATGGGGTTTGGAAATATTGTATTTTTTTAATTAGAGATTTTAATTTCTGTTTTAATTATAAACATGAAACCTGTACTATATTCAGGATGAAAATGTATCTTGTGAAAAAGAGAAAAAACTCCTGTCCCTGGCTTTATTGGCATGAGCAGTTTTTCTTGCTTTTCTGGTAATGAAACCTGAGCAAGTAGACCAAATGTTAGTGGGATGTCCCTTTCACATCAGTTTTCCACCTCTGGATGGAAAATCAAAGCTACATGTGCACTTCCTCCCATCATCTTTTTACAACAGAAAAAGAAGACAAGGGTGAGAAATGCTGGGTGTTGGCTGCATTATCTCAGCTGGAAAGGAGAGCGAAGAGGAAAATGGGGGATGGAAACAATTCCATATGTGTCTCTTGTATCTCCTTTCTGTCAATGATTCAGTTCTCTTATTTTGAGATATTAAAAAAAAAAAAAGAAAAAAGAGAAAAAGAAAAAAGGCATGCCATAGCTGGATTCTACTGTGCTTTCATCTAATTTCATAAACATCATTTTATTAAATTAATATTAGAGTATACTTGTATAAAAATTCAAAACACAAAGAAGAGCAACTTTCTGGGTAATCCATCTTCCAAGTCTTCTCTTAGATTTTTTGCTGCCATTCCACTGACAGCATCATAACACTCATGAAAGTAAACAGGGCTTTTCAATTGACTATTTTTGTAAAGAACAAATGCTGCATAAGAAACAATTCTTATATTTTTACGTGAGAAATAGACTGGGACAGAGAATCCCTATTATAGAAAATCACAATGAAAAAAGAAATCAAGTAAATAAAAACTTGCCATAAGAACAAATATGAGCAATAATTTCAAGATTAGCAATAACTTAAAATATTTTTCTATGTATTTTTCCTACTTCAGTTAAAGAACATCCTGGGGGTTTTCCACTATTTTTCACCTGTCTCTTATTTCCTAAGGGAAAGTGTGTTTTTAAGTCCAGGATAATCTTATCAACTTTATTTTTTAGTATAATTTGGCATGAAAACCTTATCTATGCTATCATCAGTCCAAACAACAATAGTCAGGAAAAAGAGGAATGTAAAAAGAGGTTAAAGAAATCCCCCAGATAAACAAAGGGAATAATATTTCTTCAATAGAGATTAAAACCAGCATAACATCCATGTGCCATCACATTTGAACCTTTGAAAAAGTATGTTTTCAATCAAGTGTGATCTTTGCATTTCTCCAGTATTGGGTCTGGCTGAGATGGAGTTAATTTTCTGGACTTGTTCCAACAGGCATTGGCCCTGTCAGACATGGGGGAAGCTTCTGGCAGCTTCTCAAAGAAGCCATTCCTGTATCACCCGCTATACCAAATCCTTGCCACAGAAACCTAATACATCTCACACTACCAAATAATAAAAAAATAAGAATATAAAACCAAAATTATTTCAACATTTTTTGTGCATGCTTTCATTACACTTTCTGCTAAAATGTGTTGTTCCTATCTGCTCAGCAAACTTTAAATTGCACTACAGAAGTGGTTATATTTTCTTTGTAGACTAAAAAATATAAGTTACTGTAAATACAAGACTTATGCAGTGGAAACAGGCACTCTGATAATTCCACCAGCGAAAAACATTGTGTAGGGTTAAAGGGAATCGGAGAGGTGCTGCAGAAGAAATTACAGTCATCTGAGTGCCAAGTATTCAAGGCATGTTTGAGAAGTGGAAGGATGAGGTTGCAAATGATGGGCCAAGAAAATCTGTGTTTGAATAATACAAAAAGAAGAGCTATTTTTTTTCTAATAAAGGAATAAGACTATTTATATTTTTAAGAAGCCATGAAAGCAGAAAAATTTGTCTAACCTTGGACAAATTAAACTGAGATATCTCAGATAAGAGCAATATACTCACACCAGAGAGAATAGGTCCTCAGAAAACAAATTATTTTTCTAGATGCTTACAGTCAGAAATTAGTTTGAGTCACATTGTCTGGCAGACAAAATCATGTTTCCTGACCCAGATAGTGTAGTGCCTACAGATTTTCCTAAAATGGTATCCAGTACAAAATGTGAGCGTCAGGGACCCCTCATTTTTATATGGAAGAGTTAGGCATAGCCTCAACACAAAACCCTCTAAATTAACTCTCTTTATTCACTGATGTGTATATAGCATTTTCTGTATTACAGAATTCCCTTGTCAACAACAGGATAACTGCAAATGTTAATGAGTTCACATGAGATAATACATGCAAAAATCAATAAAACTCCTACCATAGACCTTGCTTCTTACTAACAATGATGCATTTCATAACTGGGGAAGTGCAGGTGTTGTTTTCAGTGTCTTCATGGTAGTACTAGACACATGCCAAACACAACTGTGTTTTGAATAAAGTAGACTCACAAAGGACAATTCACTGAAGTCTGAGGAACACACATTTCTGTAGTGCAGTAAAAATTCTGTGTTGACTGGACCAAAAGGAAAATTCTTCCTCCTTCTCTCCTAGAAGTATGTTTAAGGCAATATTCACTCTTAGTTTGACTGATCTGTAGCATGACAAGCGTTCAAACATGGCAGAAGTCTCACAGAGGAAATCTGCCCCTGACAGAAACACCAAAAATGGGGGTATTTTAGGCTGCACACACACAGTCACATGCATTTATGTGCTCACACACACAGAGTGGCAGCCTACATGGCTTTGGTTTTCTGGCATGCAAATACTATAAATTACTTTTTACTATGTATTATTTGCAAGGTTCCACAGCCACAAAATCTGTACAGAAGTTGAACATTACATAAACTGTGGAAATGAACACGGTGGGAAAACAATTTTCCTGGAAAACCTCATGAAATTTTGCCATAACCATAACAAAATGCTCTTTTGTTATTTTATTTTTTTAGTTGAAGAGCAATTTAATTCCTGATTGAACGTCAATAGATATTTGGGCTATTTAAACTTAATTAGATTTATTTTAAACTTTGATCTGTCCTTCATTGTTACTTTCTTAGCTGTACATGGGCAACCAAATTGGAGACAACTGCAATCAAATAACAGTTAAAAATATGACGATTTGACAGGAGTTTGTCAAGATATTTGTCACCAGGAATCTCCTGCAGTGACATGTACTTTCTCAGTTAGTTCATTAGACTTAGCATCTACCAGAATGTAATAAAATTAATATAATTTGTGTGGAAAATCTCTCTCTCTCTTTTTTTTTTTTTTTTTTTTTTTTTTTTTTTTTTTTTTTTTTTTTTTTTTTTAATGCTTAGTGCTACATTTTACATTATATACTTTGGCCTTCAATTGCCAGTAATAGTAATCTGTGGTGTGTATTCCATATTTATTGGACAAAAAAGATTTGCTTAAAAAATATTTTAATAAATCACAATGGCTGAAAACCCCCCATATATATCTAAAGAAGGCTTAATGTTTCTTTTTCTTTCCTTGAGGAGTGTGTACTCCTTAGAAAGAACAAATGTTTAAATCAAGTTATTAGATTTTTTCTTCTATCCAATTGCACATTTTTGGTAGTTCTAGAACCACAAAAAATGGTCCTATCCATCATATTCATGCATGTCAGTTTAAAACTACTCTATTTAAGTAACAAGAAAATAAGTCTATCCAGAACTGTAGTACTGAGAAAAGCACAGCCAACAAACCTCTCTTATTGCATGAAGACAAACCAAAACCAAAATAAACAAACAAAACCCAAAACCAAATAAGGAAAAAAGAATGTTATCATGGGCAGATGAGTAATTTCCAAAGACTCAGAACAGTCAGGATCAGGTTACTAATTTCCAGCCAGAACACTATTATTTTCATCGTGCCTTAAATGATCAGTGCCCTTCATATCACAAAGTCTCTTGAAGACTAATTACTCTGTTGTGTTGATCTTTAGTCCCATCTCAAGATTTTGAGTTCTTCCAGAGTATGTCTGTTTGGTTTTAGCAAAAAAAAAAGTAGATACACATAACAAATATCTGGACATCTGCAGAACATATTGACATCAACGATATGTTTCTGAGGTACTGTGTTCTGCAGTTTATTAGTACTTATCCTAAAATTTGAGAAACTATAAAACGCCATGTTGAAAAAACTGAAGAATTTTGATGTCACCCATTTCAAAGCGTCAAAGCACAGCAGTGGCAATTTGCCTTAATTTTTCCCTCCCACTAATAGGTAACTTCATATTTGAGGGTTCTCAGGATGTAAAGGATAAGGTATTCTTTTTTTAATAATGACATTTCTGTCATACCAGAGCAATATAATGTAATTTTTTATTATTTGTTGTGCAGTCTGAAAACTCTTAGTGTTTTAGTGCTTGTAGATACAAACTTGTAGCAACAGAACTCCTGACTTTTCCATATTCAAAGTTCTTATTAACAGTATCAGAAGACAGAAATTTGGAAGAAAAATAGAACAGAATATTTTAAACAACAATGTATTCTTTTTCCTCCCTATCATCATCTTCCTCTCATATAAAGAGACCTTTTACTTCAACTTCCCCACTTGTCCTCCTCAAAAATATCAATCACTTTAGAAAAGAAAACAAAGCTCATTCTAAATCAAAGCTGACACAGAATACATGGTGCACTACTGGCCCTGGAAGCACAAGCTATGAAGGTCACTAGAGAATCCTGAGAAACTACTTAAACACAATTTCCTGACTCAAGAAGTCCAAGAAATCTGTTTTGCCCATGCCAGGCTGCGAGAGAGAGGGCTGCAAGTTCTTTCTGGTTCATCTGAGAGGCCCTAACACCCTGTGTTGTACAAGATGCCCAAGTTCACATCCCAGCCTAGAAGAAGGGTGTCATGATACTTTTAACCTGAAAGTCAAGTCATACCAGGAAAAGGGCCTCACTGGCTCACTGCCAGTTACCCTGCCTGCACACCCTTCAACAATGCACCACTAATCTCCCTTGACCTGTCTTTGCTACTGAGTAGGAGTACATCAGCAGAGGCAGTGCAGGGGCCCTTCAACAATAGGGTGACTCGTTCCCAGTTAAGGATGCTAGAGAAGGGGCTCCTCTCCACCCCTGGCACTGCAGGAACACAGTGAGAAAGTAGGGAAACCTGCTGTCCTAGTTCAGCAGCCAGGACCAGTTTATCACTGTGTGATTATGACCAAAGCTGTGTATTCTCCAGCCTTTATGTCATTTCTCATAACAATGGACCATTTGCAGCAGCTGCCCAGGGTACACCCAACCCCTCAGTATGTAAGCTGGGTGTTAAAGAAGCCTGTGAGATAGGAGCTGTGATAACTGCCCTCCCGGGAGTCATTAGCACCTTCACACCCAGCCTCAGGAGGCGTGTCTGCTAATGGGACATCAATAATTCCAAAAATACCCCATGACTCACAGAGTTAGATCACCCATAGTGGAACTCCCTACCCTGCAGGAAGTACTGGGCATTCCCACCTGAACCTGAGGGTATATAATCTGGGAGTTTGGGACCTCTGGATGACATGTGGGATCCAGAGGAGGATCAGAACCTTGACAGGAGGAGACCAGCACTCTCAACCAGACTGTGACCATCATCTGCACCAACAGGGTTTTTTTCCTTTCCTTTTGCTTTGGACTCAGGGGAACCACGTGGGTCTCAGCACGAGGGCCAACAAACACCATTGTGTTTGTGCCCCAGGGTGCTGGATTATACTTCTGGATTTTGTGGGTTAAAACCAATCTTTCTTTGTTCCATTGAATTTATTATAATATTTTTATTAAATTGTAACTCTGATTTACAATCTCTTTTGTGTTGGGTTCATTTCTCCTGCTGGTTTACCTTTAAACCAGCACACCTGCAATCCTTCTCTCCTCTCTCGCAGCCGAGCTAACTCTGTAAAAAAGCATTTGAATGTGTTGCCAGAGTCCTCAGTGCTTGCTGCAGGCTGTGCACAATGGCTGGAAGGCAGCTAGGAAGCTAGTCCAGTGTCCCCACACTTGCGCTTTACCTTTCTGATGCTTATCCAGCTCCCTACAAAATTCGCATTTTTAAAGTCCAGCCATTTCTTTCCAGCCTTCTTACAAATTCTTACTTGGCTTTTAGTTTTGTTTTCAGCAATGCTAGTAAGTCATACATGACAGCTCCTGGCATTTCAAGTTAATGTCAGAATATTAGAGGTGGTTTGCAGTTAGCTGTCTTTAGGCACTGATAAGGCTGCACAGCCCTTTCAGAGCCCTGCTTACATTCTAAGCCACTAACAGCATTATCAAAAATCTTCTACAGCATAAGTGAATATCTGCATGTACAGTATAACTGTGACAAGTTTGCTCTGGTTGTGTTTCCTTGTCCTCAGTTTCTGTCTGCAATATATAATAACAGTCTTCCTAGGAAAAATTAAACAAACCATAGCTACATGCAATATTTCCACAACTCTTTTTTGCAGGATAGTGTTCTGATACAGTGGCTGCCTGCTTTTGTGCTCTCTCTCAGAACAAATCAGAGCTTAATAATAGAGGAGGCATAGAAACGTATAGAGAGTACATTAAAGTCACCTCCACTTTTCCTAATAAACACATTGCCATCTGTCATCCCTGTAACAACCTCTGAAGGCAAAGAAATTTAAGCTTGAAGAAATGATCTAGAAAGAACCAGTCACTGCATTTGCATTGATTACTGCAAATGTGCTGCTGTAAGGGCAAACCTGTTTGGGAGCAGGAGTATGAACTCTTACAATCTCTCACAAAGGTACAGAAGGGAAAATGGGAACCCAGGGAAAGGCATAATTATAGTGTCTTCCTGTCAAATGGTTGGAGGGATAAAATGTCATCTTCTTGCATAATAAATAAATTAGAATTTCAATATTTAAGCCCTTGTCAGAGAGAAGATCTGTCACAGAATAACCATTAATTTCTATGCTGCCTCTAGGGTAATTTTTCACCATTGAGGGCATTTGACTGTTAAATGCTAATACGAATTAAATAAATGCTTATGGAGTCTGAGATATCTAATCAAGAAAACCTAGAAAAGATGAAAATTACTTCCCCCCCTCCCCCCTGCTACTTACAACAGTTACTGGTTGTGAGATACAGATGTGAAGCATCTAATGAACATAATGGCATCTATTTTAGGAACTACTGTAGCATCAATATTATTCTGCAGATCACGACACATTAGAAAAAATTAAAGACAAGGAAATTGTAGTGTCCCTGTCACTTGACTTCATCATCAGCACTTTGTAGTTTATCCTTGAAACCTGTCAGACTCTCAGTAAACAACATTACTTCAGTGTTATCTATATTCACCAGAAGATCCTAATAGCTGCTGAGGTAACCTTGACTGTCAGTCATGAACATGAATGGCAAGCAACAGTGACCACATTTAGGCCACTGGTCACATCACTCTTATCTGGACAGTCTTTACTTCTCCTTTCTTTACACTTACATTTCTTTGCATCATCACATCACTTCATTCTTTACTGGGCCATCTACAATGGATCCTATTTCCTTACCCCTAAAGAGGAGGTAAAAAAGTATTAAAATTAATGGCTTTGCTCAATATTACAAACCATCACCATACACTACCAAGGTATATCGTTCCTTATAAAATCAAAACCTGTTTAAAGGAAAAAAGGGTTTATCATATTTTTAAACTTTTTTCCTTATCTAAGGGAAGGTAAATATCTTTTCTTTTTAATTAACTTAGTATTTTCCCAAATAAATGGTTATTTCAAATCCCACCATTATTTGAATCCAATTTTTAAAGTGATATCTTTTTGAAATCCCACTTTTGAAAAATTTACTGCTCAGAAAATTCGAGTAGCCTACCCCTTCTGTTATAGGTAAAATTGACCGAATTATTGAGGTCAACAGTCAAAACTTAATTTTTGAGTAATTTATTGCAGCAACAATGGACAAATAATTCATTGCAGCAACCACTAGACAAATAAGCAAACAGGACATCCTAGGAAATGCCCTAGGCGACCCACCTGGGGGCCTAGTGCTCCCAGCTGGCTCGCAAAGGGTACAAGTTATAGGCTTGGTTTTTATAGACTATGATGGTTCCTCTTTTTTAGCTTAGGTTTTTCCATTACTGATGATTTCTTAGTCTCTATTTTCAGTTAGGCCCTCCCAGCTTTGTCTTGTGATGGCTCCTGATCTCTATCTCATCGGGCTTGTGACGTTCATCTTATCGGTCCCTCTGCACAGGTTTGGCTCTGTTGCTGGGGGGTTGCTTTCCTTTGATTGGTCATAAAGTGGTCTTAGGGTGGTCTTCAGGCTCTTCTTCTCATGTGCAGTTCACATTTATTATATGACTTTGCAACAGCATTTAAGGCCTATAACAAACATTATACAATATGCTAAAAACAGTTCATCTTGCGGTTTAAGCCTTGCACGTTCCTTAAAGCGGCGAACACAGTTGCAATGACACTGTAAACTATAGGGAAAAAGCTTAGCTGTTGTTTTAGCAGTGAGAGGTTTTTCTGAGTCTCAGCCTGTCCATCCCCGGCGTACCCCGGGTTTTCAGCACCAGATACCTGAATGTATTCTCACAGAGATAAAAGTCCAGGCTCCAAAGTGGTTAAAAGAACATTCAGATAACTTTATTGGGGGGGGTGAACAGCTTATATCGGTTTTCGGGGGGTACACTTGAACTGGGACGGCTTAGGGATAGGTCAAAGGGGTCTGTGCATGAGGCAGGGGTCTTCTTCCCATTGGCTGGAAGCCAGCGTTCATGACCTGGCCACGAGCTCGGCAGCCCCACCTTTGGCGACAGGCTGTCTGGCCCATTTCCCGGTTCTGGAGTTGTTTACTACCTTTCAGGCTGCTCCAAGGTCATCCTGACCTTGCTAGCAGCTCCTAACATAGGGAGTGCAAATGCAGGGGTTGGGTCCAAACCTCTCCCTACAGTAAACTCTACTTCACTATTTTAATAAAGTGATATCTTTCATTAAATTTTATTTAATTACCAACTCAATTTAACAAGGAAATTTTATATTGATCACCTATCTATCACACTTCTACTGGCATCCTCCTTCCATAGACCCGTCTCCCTCCCCATGGCAATCTCAGTGCCCTTTTGTGCCCTGGAAGTGTAATGAGGAGAAGCCAGAGTTCAGGAAGAAGAGTAGCAGCAGCTGAATACCAAGACCATTGTAGAAATCCTTGGATTTGTGAGAAATCCCTAAAGTCATGGGGAATTTTTGCTGGAGGCAGATTTTTAGAGAACATTCCTCAAATGTTGCCTGAACTGCCTGCCAGAATTGACCTTAATCTTTCAAAGAATGTATATCAGGAACTCAAGGTATATACTTAATTTTATCAGGAACTTAATTGAGAAAGCTTCAGTCACAATTTATATATAAAGGCCAGAGCTACAGATGCAGTGGCATCTCTCCTTGACTGCCATCTTGATCAAGATTACCTTTGATGTCTATTTAGCAGAGAATTCTCCCTGCCTGCAAACAAGTGATCATTATTCCACCCAGTTTCAGCTGGTTAACTATTATCTCGATGCCTATTTTTTTTTTTGGTCTGTTATTATAGAGATGGGAAGCAATGGTTTGTTCACCTGCTAGACTTCCAGACAGGGTTTTTAAAGCAAGATCCTTCACTGAAAAAATGGAAGTTCTTTGTTATGATGGCACTTGTTTGATTTTTATAGTCATTCTGCCTTAAATGACTTCCTGAAAGCCCATCTGAAAAGTGTCATGACCCTGGGCAATCTGCAATTTTTATTTTTAAGGTTTCCCATACGATCATCATCAAAAAGAGTAAGTCTGGAGGAAAAATCTAGTCTTCAGCTATACCTGTGAAACCTCACCGTCTTCAAATCAAGGTCACTGTGAAATGTATTTGGAAGTGAAATTGCACAATGGTAGGTCAGGGTATAAAGTGCCCAGAAAGCCTTTGTCAGTGCTGCTAAGGTGTCAGATGACAACTCAGCTTAATTGTTAAAGCCTAGAGTCAGCTTCCAGGCTGGCAGACTAAACAAGTAAAGGATCTCATGGAAATGTTGAAAAGTAATATGAAGATATAACTTGAACACGCCACATCCATAGAAACTAAGCAGGACTGATTTGATCATTCAGGGTATAAATAATTATTCCTAATTAAGGAGTTCCCTGTAGAAATACATGTCTGTACTTGAGAACTCCATGGTCTTTACTGCTCTAATATCCATCATATCTAAATCTTAGAGAACGTCTTTCCAGCAGACATGACCTCAACGTAAAACACTGCCAAGAGAAGGAAAACCAGGGTTTTTCTATTTAAAAGCATGTGGTGAACTCTGAGTTAGAATTGCTATTAGTACATGAGATTGTGATAAATAGTAGTCATGTGTAGCTTCCACAGACAAATGAATGCATAGCTGACTAATAGCATGGTTTGCTCATTTAGTTGCTGGATTGCTCAAAAGCAATATTTGCATCCACAATTTATGCAAGCACATAGAAGACTGTGGCAAAAAAACCTAATGTCCTCTTCAAGGATTGCAGCCAGGCTCAGAGGTTTATAGTTAGAAATCTGATGCAAATTTTATATCTGAAATTGATGGCTTTTATGAATTGTGGTCTAAATAAAATGTAATGCTCATTCCCTTCTTACAGCATCTGAACCATAACACTCAAGAAATGATGACTCCATCATATGGGGGGACTGGTGGGAGAGAAGGGGCTTAACATTCATATTCTCCTTTTTTGTTATGTGAACAAACATTACATGACTGTATTCACTATTCAGTGCAAAGCACACTTTTTTGTAGTGTAATTCTGAAGTAGTAAATTTGTAGATTCCCCTGACATTAAATATCCAGCATTTTATTCCAGTCAAAGAATAAGAAAATAGGTAAAACAAAAGCTGTAGATAATATGCTGAACACAATATAGAAAGATTTAATTCTTGTGGCTATGCCACACTATTTCACTAGTTTCTTTGAAGTACTGCTATGTAAGCGTTGTTAAAGCTTTAGAAACCAAGTTCCACATAAACAGCTCCAGAGCAGTAAAAACATCAAATTACTTTATACAAGTGTATTCCCTTATAAAGCAGGAAGGTATGCAAGACTTATGAGTTGCAGAGAAGAAAAAAGAATTTAATTTTCTGGCGTTGTGCTCAAGAATACCAGAAAATTGAACTCTCTCAGCTCACACTGGACTTACTTCAAATACCTGATGCCAATCAGAACATTCCTTCTGACAGGATTCCATTTACCAAGTCCTTTGCAATACATGGGCTGTACTAGTTTTCAATCAAAAAGAAAGGAACATAATGCAGAATCTGTCATCTGCTACAGATGACTACAACCTCAACATGCCCATGGGAAGTTTTGGAGAAGAAAGCTACTTGTAGAACATTTATTTGATGAAATTAGTTTAGATTGATCTTAAAAGTAACACTGTCATAGATTAAAGGAAATGTAGAACACATTTAGGAGGAGCAGAAGATGTTCTATGAATCAGAACAAGCTATTTTTTAAAAATTCAAACTGTTTCAGTCACCCTCACCAGTAGACAGAATCAGCAGTGACTAACCCTATTGAAAGCACTAAGACCGGTAACCATTTGTTTCACTGAGAATCTTTAACATAATTTTTGATTACCTCTTTGCTTCCAAACACTCAAGGTTAAAGAAACAACATTAAGAAATAACATTAAGACTCATGTCTCAGTTTTCAAAATTTATTTAGGGAGATTCCAAGAAATAAATTTTTTTCTACCTTTTTTTTTTTTTTTTTTTTTGGTCAGCCCATTGGAGATAACAGCAGTAGAGGAAAGAAGACAGTTTCTTAGGTGATTATTGGTGAACTTTAGTGTTATATTCAACTAGCAGGTGATAAATAGAGTTTACATAGAATGAATGGCATGAGGATAACCAGTGCAACTGAATCATCAGTGTATACTCTGAATGTTGCTTTTTTTGAGGTATTTCTCTCATTTCTCACAGTGTGCATAACATAAAATCTGCTAGAAGTTCAAACGTTGTATTCACAGCTGTGACCTGTGTCAGAGTAGGAGGAAAATGCATGGTCAAAGTGATTCAGAGTACTGGAACTATGAGACGATGGTGCACATTACAGCCGGTACATCTTGATGGCCTCTCTGGCACAAGCATCTAGCAGGCAAGGCAGTAAAAATGACAGATCATACCCCCATAGCCCTTGACACATCTAGTAGTCTCGTTAACAAATTTCACTCCAAAAAATATACTACCTGGTTTTGTTTTACATGTAGTTCGAGGATAGCGTCCAGAGTGCAAATGTGTTTGTTTGACTGAGTGTCACATCTCTGTGTTCTCCAGTGACCTCGTAACTTATCCATTTAACACATACATCCATCCGACACGCATTAGAATGCACTGTGCTGACTGTGTTTGAAGCAATCAACGACTGCTGAATCCTCACACTGTGACACTTGTCTGTGACTTAATTTCAGGTAGTCTGGGCAATCAAGCAGCCAAGTGGAGAGCAGACATTATCTTGCACTTAAATTCTACTTTTTGCATATACATTTTTGTAGAATAATGACATATGGCCCAAGGATATTCCTACATTATCGGTTTGAAGCTGCAGTTGGTGCTTAATGTGACTAGTGATGCATGTCTTACAGATACATTCTTAAAGACAAAGAGAATCTATTCTCCCATGCCTTTGAAAATAACACTTCTCTGTTAGATGTTCATGCAATGAATTTACATAACATTTTACACTTTAAAATGTGCTGGTGCCCAACACTGCAGCAGACAAGCTTGATCATTTATAGAAGAGCCTCTGCTAAATGTCACATAGCATCTTTGGATACATTAGTGAGTCTATATAAGGAGACAGTAATAATGGAGAAGAACAGAACTGTAAAACAGACAAGGGTTACAATTAAAGAGGTCTGGCAGGATCTGTACTCCTATTTGACTTACAGGGTTATCAGTATATGTGTTCAGATGCAAACTTTAACCCAGCTCTAGGAGAAGCTAAAAGTCTGACAGATAACACACACACACAAAGCTTGTTTGATATGTTAAGGCAGCAGTTTTAGACTTAGTGAGTAAGCATTCTCTTTAATAATGTGAACTGTCACTTAGGCTGGTCTTAAAGCAGGCCCCAGATCAGTGCTTCATTTACAATGGTTCAGGGCAGTTTTTTAGATTGACAGAAGCAAAACTTAGACCATCTGCCCACTCAAAGTGAAGCTTAGTTACTAATGTGCACTGCTGGTGACCTCAAGGGCCTTAATACTTTAGCATATAGATGGAGCAGAATCACATTATCTCAATTTATCTGACATGTGCACACATTAATATCTCAGGATGACTGAGCCCTAGAGTGTGGTGGGGTAGTGACTGGAAAGAAGCAAAAGCATGTTTTTACATGGGGCAGCTAGTTCATCCTAAACCCTCATTTCAATAAAAATATGATGAATAAAAGAAGAAATCCCAACCTCAACCTATGCCAACTGTCTCATATGCAGAAAGCATGGTTGCAATCCCTCATCAAGAAACACTAAGAAACAAGTACATGAGATTTCTGATACATATGTTTCTTTGGAAAATAGTTATCTCT
The DNA here is from genome assembly GCA_035041345.1 of Poliocrania exsul. NCBI lineage: Eukaryota > Metazoa > Chordata > Aves > Passeriformes > Thamnophilidae > Poliocrania > Poliocrania exsul. The sequence goes on along the minus strand of JAWWLZ010000082.1, from coordinate 82,158,984 downwards.
TAAAGGACCATAAGTGATTCGCCCATGGTACCAGTCACAATCAGTGATTCATGAATTTTTATTTCTACTTGCATCCCATTAGTAATGGTATTTGTACAGTTGGCTAGAGGGGGTATTTTATTATTATTTATAGGCACAGTTACTTTGTCCTAGTGGTGTTTTGGTTTCAAATAAAAATCTCCTGAAGTTCCTCAGCCTTGATGCTTGTATATTTTCTGGTTTTTTACTTTGTCAGAGGCTTAGAAGCAGAGGGAGAGATGGGCTTATTTCATTATAGTACAGCTGCCAAAAAAAAAAAAAAACTTTTATATAATAAATAATTATATATAATCACAATAAAATAGATTATTCATAATTAATTATAATAAAATAATTTTATAATAAAATATTATATAACACTGAAATATTTTTATAATTTGTAGATCCAAATATGCTCATTTTTCATTCAATATTTTTTCAAGGCCAGGTTTATAGCACCCTTTTCTCACTTAGCTTGCTTGCCTTTATCCTACTTTATTCTTTTGTTGTCATAAACTTTTTAATTCAAATATATTCAGAAAAGAATTCTAACTTGACTAAGAAGATTTCTTTGTCTAAAGGCACAGAAGCTTTGCCATGCAACTTCAATAAAAATGGAGTTTTGCCCTTATAATTGAATGTGTTAGCATTTTTAGTGCTATTTGCGTGAACCTTTCAAGTATATGTTGCTCGAGAGAGAAATATCTAATTTTGCATCTGTACCACCAAGCTTAATTGTTCCAACCTCTGTTTGGAGTATTTAAAAAATACTAGTGCAATAGTAAATGAACAATATCACTTTAAGAACTTAAAAAAGACCAAAAGCAGCTTGAAAGAACTGAAATCGTTTAAAATGTTAATTTTCCAATTTCAATATTTCCCACTTAACATACTGCTAACAGTAAGACAAACAGCATGTTCCGATTGCTCTTTATTACCTCATCAATGGATTTATCTGCTCTGCTGAGTATAATTTAGTCTAGATACATAACACAATCCACATAAAAGATAAATCTTCTAGTCTTCAGCTGAACATTGTGTTTTACCTTCCTGATTACTTTATTATTACATTTAATTGTCAATATGATTTTGTATTGCCTCAAATTCAAGTATACAATCTATGCTTCTTGAACAATAAGAAATACTAAGTGCTGTCAAATTTCATCAAAATAACAAATGAGGCTATATGCAAATGTAAATAAGATCCTGTGAGAGTGTTGAAAACAACCATGTTCATAAAACACGGAGCATAAAATCCTATACACGTTATATGAGAGTCCTATAGTATGAGACTGTGACACTAATCAGAACAAAAATTTAACCAGTAAGGTGTTCCTTACAGGATTTCTCTAGATAGCAGAAATTAATTTATCACTCAATATATACTACGGAATACAGTGAAGCTTCCAGCTGACTTCCATAATTTTGATTATCCCAATAAAATATGTTTAATAAAAAGCTCTGGAACTCTGAAAATACATCCAATGGTAACATCTGAACAGATGCAGATTAATAGACTATTTATCTAACAGTTATTTACTTACTTGTGTATGTAGCTATAAATACCATGACTAAAATTTGGAACTCTTTTATCTTCAAAAGATGGCGGATTCCATCAAATTATAAATACTTATATTTATGTATTACCTTAGGCAGGGAAATGAGTGGCAAATTTCCATGTAAATTCAGTATATTTCTTCAGTAAAGGTATTATGAAATATTTGGTGAAGTATTTCCATAGCAAGGTAATTAAATAAATTTTAAACATAGCAGCAATTAAACTCTTCTACACAATAATTAAGTTTATTCCATTCTGCAGAGCTTCATGGAACATCAGGGTAAACACACTACTAGAAATATTATTTTTATAACAATCACAGCAGCAAATATACCATATGGGAGTTTAGCAGCAGACCCCAGAGAGAGAATAATTCTATGGAGAAGAAAAACTATCTCCTGTTCTCTGTTTCATAATGTGAAGAAACTGTGAAGAGTTTATTGCATCATGGCTTTAAGTTGCAGGCAAAGTCAAGAGTCATTATCCCAAAAGCTCATTTGTTTGGGTCAAGCAGAGAAAATTGTCAAACACAGTTATAAACAAGGCTATAGAGACAAGTCAAATGATGCAGTTACACCATCTTCCTGACTGTTTTATGCTCAAATCTACATTGTTCCGGTGGTGATGAAGTGGGAAGAAAAGGGTACTCTGAGGACTTACCTTATTTTGAACTTCCTGGTGTTCCTATTCAAGGTAACAGAATCTGGCATATTTGGACAGCAAAAGGAATAGAACCCAACCAACCATGCTATTAAAAAAAAAAATCACCACTAGAACTTACTATTATAAGACAGGTTAAAGAGATTCAAGATAGCTTTGCAGTGTAAAATGCACTACGTTAGAGAGGATATGGGTGCATTTGATACTGCACCCACCTGGCTGTTATTCACATTCTGTTTCAGGTTAAGAAAGTATCACAGAGGATGTTTGTTTGTATTTTGGTTTCCCTCAGCAGTTTGAAGGAGCACAGGAAAATAGGTGGCCTGAGCAGACAAGCACTAGTGTTGTACTGAAAGGTCCCCTTCCTGGCTACCTAGGACCAAAACAAATAGGTGCAAGAGACTAATACTGGAAATAGTAGAGTAAAAAGAAAGAGTGGCCTGCAGGTATATTACAGAGAAAAATAACATTATCATTGCAGTGCATTTTGGTATTTTTTCCCCTAAATTTTCTCCCAAAATCAGTACTCTTGTTACATATAAATGAAGACAAACTGCAGAGATGTCAGTCTCTCAACCTAAACTCAGACATTGGCTTCCAAACATCATTTTGGCTGCCAGAATTCAGCTGCATCAGTCTTACCAACAATGGTTTACAAAATAAATCCTTTGATATCTCAGTGGCAATAATTGCTAATGTTCCTATACAAATATGATCTTCAGCACCTAATAACTTTATGTTGCAAGAGACCTCGACATTTGCAATATGTAAACTCAACGGATTTTATGGCAAATGAACATAGGCATGACAAAGCATGACAAAAATGATGTCCCTACTAATTCATTTCAAGGAAGACAGGATTTAATTTTATGTAAGTGCCCTGTAACAATTAATATTGTAATATTGCAATCAACATTGTTTCCATATGGAACCTGATACTCATACAAATCCTGTTTGTCAATAAAGAAGATCAAAAGTAATATTCTGCAAGGTTCAAGACAGTGAGAATACAGATTTTTATCTTCTTTGTTTTCAACATTTTTTTTGGTTACTTTTTTTGTTCTGAAGAGAGGCAACCATGAAACTTAAGACCCTCAGATCAGTCTCTAACAAACTTGCAGTTACCTGGGAGCCACAGTCCATTCCAAACTCCAGTAAAGTACCAAGGCTTCCTACATTTCAAAAGGATAACATGAAAAACAAATGAATTGCTTAGAGCTTGCTACTTATAAGCACTGGCTACAACAATACAGATGAAAACTTCTTTCCCCTCAGGGTCAAAATACATACATGGTTCAGTGAAGATACCAAACTTTTGATGCCAAGTCAGTCACTGAATACAAATAAACAATGCTCAGCTCTGTATAGAAACCACAGTTTCACTGTCAGCTTCATATTCAAGCAGCTGTGCCTTGTCTCTGAACACCAATATGAGTCACAACTTTCACCTCTCAGTCTTGACAGGAGGAAGAGGACATAGCCTGTTCCAATGGCCTAAGGCCTTAAGCCTGTACAAATGCCTTTGCTCTTGTTCCTTCCACAATGTCCATTCAAATAGTATTATTCCATGGCTGTCATATCTTTGAAGGGAAAAAAAAAATAATAAAGAGAACAAAAGGAAAATCACACAAATTGACACATAGCCAAATCAAGAAGAAACTGAAATTATAAATTTTTTCCTCCCTGAAGTTGATATATGCATGGCCTACACAGACATGCTTAGGAAGAAAGAGATTTTGAATGCATCTATAATGATCACTCTTGAATAGACTATAAAATGTAAGCTACTGCATTTAACTGATAAAAGGAGACTTACCATATTTAACACTGATTTCATTTTTATATTTATTAAAACAATAAAAAGCCATTATGAATATTGCACAACATATCATATAATAATTTCTGCTAAATGGAATAGCCTTTTTATAGCATATCATTATACTCTGACTTTCTGCAAAATGTAAGCCATAATACTTCTGACTCTTGATGCTGGCATACCATCAACTGCTAGTGATCAAGCTGGGGCACAGCTCTAGAAAGTCATCCAGTCTCAACAAGCATTTCCAGAAACAGAGACAATACTATCCCCAATAGGTAATTTTCTTAGTGTTAACATGTTTTGTGCTTATTTTTTTCCTCTCTCCAGTCTGTAAATGCTAGATGTCTTTTTTTTTTTGTTTTATTTTGCTTTCAGCTAAGAAAAAACCCTGTTTTATAGTCCTTGTGTGCCAATGGAAACTCTCCCTGTAAATACCCCAACAAATTTATCAGTTTCTGCCGTTCATAGTGTTTTTTCAGTATATATTTATGAATAATAAACAAGTCTACTAACAGATAGACTAAGAAAATACTCAAACATAAAATTTTAGATTTAAAGAAAAAAATTTAATATTTCAGGTCTATGCCATTTTCCTGCTTTCTGAGTGAAACCACTCTCATTATGTTTTCAAAGTAAGTATTAATCACAAATCAAAATATCTGAAAGGAGCCTAAATGAAATATATTTTTAAATAAAGGTATTATTAAGCTATCATAAAAATTTGTACACCTCTCCAAGGCCACATCAGCTATTTCCATGGTAGTGCTGTTTAAAGAAAAATGATTGAGTCCTTGGATTTGGCTCAAATACAGGACCATTTCCAGCAGCACTGCCTGAGCCACTACATTGAATGAAAACTGGTGGGAAGGAGAAGCCAAAGCTCGAACTGTATTGTTTCTGTTTGGCTGTGTAATAAAAGCTCCTCTGCACACCCACAGCAGAGCACAGAGAAATGGCAGGACTCAGTCCAAATAACACTCTGCTCTGGCTCCTCCCAGGCTTGCCCACCTATGCGGTGCACAAGATCAGTGTAGTCTGTCACATCAGATCATTAAACTCCATTTCTAGCTTTTCCTTGAGTGAAGGACTCCCTGTTCCATGTGCATATGTGCTCTTCATTCACTCCAGCTCTTTCGATCTTCTCCTGCTCTCCTCAGTACAGCATTCCTTCAGCCAGATCAACAGAGCATGGATGTGCTATAAACTGCAGCAAAGCTAACTAAATTAAAACAAACAAAAAATAATAAAGGCTTTGTGAAAAAGAGGTGATCTCCTAAAATGATGTCTAAGTATCCTGAAAGGTGCTTAAACCAAGAGAATAAGAACCTTCTCTAAGCAGAGGGACAGAAAAGAGTAGTTGAAGCTTGCAGTGCACAAGGCAGACACATGTAAAATTATACAAGATGCAGTGGAAATGCAAAGCATGAAGCTACAACCTCGCATAGCTTGATGGCACACATTCTTGGTGTAATGATAAATTTCTTTTGCCTTCTTTGGTAACTTATGTAGAAAAAGCTGTTTGACGCAAATTTTATTTTACCAGAAAAATTTAAGGAACAATCAGGCATAAAAAAATCAAATTTAAGGAACAGGCCTAAACCAGCCACATGCCCTCCTTTCTGATAGTAGGTGTTTGTTTTCACTGTAGAGAGCACCTCTGCCTATCACCAAAAAGATGCCAGTTATTTAGCAATTCCCTTTTAGGTTTCTCACTACTGCTGAATCAATCCAAATTATTTGTATCAGTAGTCGAGTAAAACACCAACATTGTACATTTACATGCATCACTTGAGTTAAAATTAGTTGTAGTTTTTTGTATATAACATAAAAATAGACCTAAGTATTGGATATAAATATCCTTAAATTTGAATATAACTGTGGTACCACCTCTGCTACTTTAGAGTATAACCTGCTAATAATACTCTACAAACTGATGAATCCAAAGAATATAACCTATGTGGGGATCTGTATGAGCACTGAAATTTCAGTGGCAATATGCTTATTGACGTGAAGTGATTTTGTTCTGAATACTTTTTCATTGGCACTTAGGAAGATAATCTGAAAGTCTTGCTAACCAGAAAGTAAAATAATGCCTCTTTTTTTTTTTTTTAATTTCAAAGGCATTCCATGCACATAGAAAATGTTTAAATTATGTTCTCTAAGGATCTCTTGATGTATTTTCTAAACTTATATTATTCTATATATTCTATACTTGTCACAACAAATAAATATACTCATACAAAGCCTTTTGATTTTAAATATGAAGTCTACTTTATATACAACATCCCTCCATTAGGAATAAATACAAAGTCAGTATCTTCTATGAGACATGACAAAATATTCAATTTTATTAGTAGATCTACAGAAAATATTGCATTTGTGAGAGAAAGTAAAACTGACAAATCTTCACCAGCAAGAGCAAGGTTAACAAAAATCTGGAGAAGATAGTGTTCAAGCTTTGCTGAAAAGCACACAGACAAGCAACTTTCCTGGGAGTTGTTGCCAATTCATTGCTTTGACTTTATTTAAAGATTAATCTTATGTTGTTGTTGAAACTGTAATTAGATAAGACAAAAATAATGAACTTTTAAAATGTTCTAAACACAGAAGTGCCTCCTATGAATTATGACTGGTTTTAACATATTTTTGAACCTCAGATTAAGCAAAGCACTTGAAGTACTTAATTTTAAATATATGGATAATCCCATTAACTTCATTAAGTCTTAACTATGTTCTTAAATCTGAATGTTAAATGAATATAAATTTCCAAGAATACATAAAAAAACCCTTTAAGAAACAAGTCTATGCATGAAACATTTATTAAAACAGATTATAATAATGCCATTGTAACTATTTGAAAAAAATATTTTGAAATCACAAACACATCATTTGCATGAGGGATCTGCTCTAGCTATCATTTAGTGTGAGCTAGATGAGAACATAGGACCTCTGCTCAGTCAAAAATCAACCAGGAGCTAGTGATACTTTTTATTCTTCATCATAAAAAGTCATTGTAGAAATCACAGATGTATCTTGAACTAGCTTAAAATAAATTTAAAAAAAATCTAGTGGCTTTTACACAGGATACATTTTCTTTTATAAATTAGATTTAGTTTCAATTTCAAATTCTTATTAAAATGTTAAAAACATAACAAAACAAACTATATGAAAATGTCTCTTAAAAATAGCCTTGAGGTGTCAGTCTGTTTATCTACTGGTAGTTAAATCATGTCAGTGTCCAGATAGAGCTGCAAATATGCTGGGATTTTAATATGGGAAGAAGAAAAGTCACCATATATGGAACACAGATATAGGTTATGGTGCCTAATTTTATTTTGCAAATTTTCTATGTTCCCCAGTGACAGAAGTTTCATTTTTCTGTCAGGATCCAAAATAAAAGGCCTGCCTATTGCACCATTTCTTAACCATGACCTTTCCCGCATCAATATTTTATTCATAGAATGAGTAATTGCATCTATAGAGAACCTGATAACATCTGTTAATTAAGTATTTTTTTCCACGTGAAATCAGTGAATGCAGGTCTGTTGGGTTTGGGAGGGGGGGAGGGGTGGGGGAGGGGTGTTTGGTTGGTTTTTGGTTTTTTGTTTTTTGGGTTTTTTTTGTGGGGGGGGTGTTTTTCCTTATTAACTCTGCCCTTGCCCTTCAAATTTAGTCCCAGTGAATTTCACTCCTGAACAAGATTCTCTCTCCCATGAGCTTCCTGCAACACAACTTCATCACCATTAGACCAAAATAAAAGAATAGAGTTTGCTGTCTTGGCAAGGATTCAAAGCAGTGAATCACTGAAAGATGCAGGGAGGAAGATGTGAGTTAGTAAATCTGTAAATAAGACAGATTTTCACCAGGGTACCCAGCTCCAGCACCTTAAATTACAGAGAACCAGCTCTACTTCTCTCCACCTCCTTCCCCAGCTTTCCAGGATAGAGAGAGGAAGAAATATGAATTTCAAATTGACAGTGAGAAGACACAAAAGGATTTAGAAAGCCTAGATCCATGATGATGAACTACGTGATATCTGTTTTTTATAATGGGAATGCCTGCGCTCTAGCAACAAACACAGAAACTAGAACATACACAGCATCCAATTTTCTGCCTGGTCTTTCAGTGGGAAGACTGGTTTTGCAGAGAACCAGAAACAAGTTCCAGCAGGCAAAATGTATACTTAGAGTTCAGTTTAGATTTCACCCCTCAGTGATCATGGAATTCAGGGATTTTCCCTGTTTTATATCAAGTTGCTCATAAACTGGTAAGAACCTTGACTAATGGGCATCAAATGCCTATTGACTTGGGGTCCCTTGAATTAAAATATAAGAAGAACAAATATGCACAGCAAAGAAGTTACACTTACAGAATTGATCATCAAGGGCAACAAGTCAATCAATAGCTATGTGAAAACCCGATAGAACTACATAGGTCACTTCATGTTTAGTTATACTAACACTTCTTTCCTGTCCTGATGTTAAAAGGCTGCAAAGTAGGGAGGAGAGTGACTACATATATGCTTTTTAAAGGCACGTCTATGCACTCAAAAGTGCTGAAAAGCAAAACCTTAATACAAATATTTCATCTTCCACTCGATTTGTGACTGAATGTGAATTCTGTGCTGATGAAGACTGATGGGTAAGCAAAATAACCCATCATTTTATCGTGGTACTGTCCGTGACTACACCATACTTTCATTCTTTCTTTTACCCACCTATCTTTTATTTCTGTACTTAGTTGAAGGAGCCCAAATACTCTGTGATTTTTATCTTATTATTCTCCCATGTAAGTTCTGAAGGGGGAAAGAGAACAATGCTGCTGACTGCCATATTTATAATGTTCCTAGCATCTTGGAGAAGTATTAGAAAAGGTTGGAATTTGGCTAAATATTTCACTTCCAAACTTCCCCTAAGCAAAATTTGGCAGGAGAAAAAATAACAAAATATTTCTCACAAATATAAAAAACCTAAATCAAATTAAATATTTCCCTGTTCTATTTAGACGTATTTGCTACAAACTGATCTAATATTCTTCAGATTCTAAAATGTGTAATTGTGTGTGCAATTTCTGTTGCAGAAGGAAGTTGTTTACAGAAAATTGAACAAAAATACATCATGGTCAGAAAAAGAGATGAAACAGATAGATGATAGAGAAAGTATTTGCATATTAGGTAGAAATATCCAGGATGGATCTATAATACTGCTTCTTAATAGATGTTTTTATAATTACTTACCTTTACTACCATCAATTCAATGCCTAAATATATGAATTTGCCCGGGAATTGACCTGCCGAAGCAGATATTGTAGGGAGGGTCTTATAGTGGGAAGGAGAATAGCAAGTTTGGTTGTCCTTTTTTTGTTGTTGTTGTTGTTGTGTTTTTTTTTTTTTAAACTGGTAAGTAAATAACTAAATATCAGTCAAAGCTGCATGCTTTCCCTTCAAAAATTCGTTTGAGAGAGACCATATAGCAAGTAACGTCTTAGCCCAATACTGTTAGAAATAGCTATTACTACTGCCTGCCAATTTTACATGATCAGAAAAAGTCTTCATAATAGTTAGCTTGTAATAAGTAATCAACATTTTCATGCACCCAAGCTCCATTTCAAGGTTCAGTGATTCAAAAACATTCTGTAGTTGCATGCCTTAAATATTAGGCATATTTGAAGATCGAAAACAGGTAAAGTATTAAACAGTGAGGAGTAAACATAATTGAAAAGAAATTAATTTTTATTATTCAGCACATCTTCTAGACCACAAATGAATTAAACCTGTGCATTGTAATTCAAAATTATCATACACTGGTTTTAATTCATGGATTAAATATAGTATGTAACATTTAAGATGAACCAAAATTCATCTTTCACCCAAATTATAATATGAGCTTTACATGCTCTAACAAATTGTAACTCTTTAAGATTTAAACCACTTTCTACATGTTTTCAAAATGATATGGGGTGAGACTGAGGCACAAAACTGTGGAATTTATTCCATTATCCTTTTGGACTTTTCCAGGTTTTATTTTTCATGATCAGTGTATGCTGTCTTCCCTTTTGAAGCTTAGAGGCATGAAAGTATAATTAAAATACATCACTGGAGATGAGAAACAGACAAATTAATTGGCTTGGAAGCCTAATTTATATTCTTTAAACATTTATGAGGATGCTAAAATGAACAAAGAATATCTCTCCAAAAGAATCATTATCACCTTCATTGTAACTTTTAATGCTATGTTTGAAAAATCTCTTGGTATCTCATCACATGTTCTAAATATGCAGTCCTAATTATAATTTGCCTTGGAATAATGCATCAAATTTGGAAGACTTCCTTTAGTCAATTCATGGCATTAAAGAGAAACAATACTACATTCATAAAGGCAGTAGGATATGTTTGTTGTTCTGTTGGAGTTTGGGTTTGGGTTTGTTTTTTTTTGTTTGCTTGCTTTTGTGTGTGTGTTCTTTTTGTTGTTTGGTTTTGGTTTTATTTTTTAAGGAAACTTTATTACTATTGGAAGTATTAGATGCTTGAAAATAATGTATAATTCCTTAAGAATTTTTGCTGCCTCATCATAAACCAGCTTGGACAGTTATTTTAAACTGCAGTTATGAAAAAAAGGTCATTCTTGAAAACATCAGTTCTAATAAGATACAGATGGCCACCATTCAGCTTTGCCTCCACAAATAACTCGAGGGTAAGCATGCACCTACTCAGCCAGGAAGGGACAATGTCAGCATCAAAAGAGGCTAAGCAGGTATGGGAGCCTGCAGGTTTCAGGGCAACCAGACAGGACTAATTGCAGGCACAAAGATGGGCAACATTGCTGGTCCTAATATTTCATTTCCAGGTATCCCTGACACTGGAGCTTGGTCCTTACCCCTGAGAAAAGGAAATGTAGTTGCATCTGTGGCACAAGGTGGCCATGCAGTGTTCCCAAACAGCGTTATCTTAGAAAATTCTTTTGCTAAAACAGATCAACATTTTATTCAGAAAAGAGAGAGGACAAGTCAACAACTGTGCAATATAGGAACTTGTCAGTGGGAGACTTAGCCAACTATCATCCTCCTTTGAACTCTGCCTAGACTAGCACAAGCCACTGACTACCCAGAGGATACCTGCATTTGATAAATACAGAAAGTATTGTACCTAATCCTGAATGGTTTTTACAGCCAGTGACAAAATTCCTGATGAAATGAGTTGAAGAGATGAACACATTGGTGTTCCTTTATAGCAGGGAGTACCATTTTATGCCCATTCAAAAGAGGTATAAAATACATATGTATTTAAAGACACTTTTTCTGGTGTAAGCAATTACACCTAAGTAGAGAATTGTACCCAATAACTTTTTTCTTTAATGAAATATCATTCCACTACATCATAGGATTTACCACTGTTCACTCTATTACCGAACACATGTTTTTCTTTGCTGTTTTTAGAAGCAATGCAACTTACAGTAGCTATTTGGATGTTCAATTAGAGAAAATGTTTTGTCTCCTTTAGTGCTTTGTAAACCTGGATAAGAAAATAAATGCAATATAATTTATCTCCATTCGGTTGAATTTGTTACTACAGGTTCACAAACATTTGTGGAAAAAAAATAAGTTTATGGACATGTTTATGTAGCATATGTCCACTCATAAAAGAAATTCTTTTATAAGACTTTCTTATATTTCTTATGACATTAAAGAAATACTAATCTGTATTTACAGAAATTCAGGAAGAGGAATGTACTATTTAGTTTCATTTTTATAGTCATCTATATTAATGTAGTAGACCTAAGCTTATGGAAATATTTCTTCTTGTTTTTTACAGCATGTTGAGATGGCCAACAATTTTTCAGTGCTCTGGGAAATAGGGCTCAGTTTATATTAAAATTATTATTGTAATAAGTCTCCTTCTATACATTTCCAATCATTTTGATTGCTACAGGATATTTTTCCTAAACATTTCCTGCTCCTTGTCTTTCTTATTATACAAATAATTTTTGAAAGTGAACAAAAATCAGATATCATTTCAAATAAATATACAGTACAGCTTTCTTTATACTGCTGTTTTTGCATACAGAAATTTATGTAAAATTGTTAACATTTTTTTCTTTCCTTTCTTCATGAATGGAAGATGGAAGCAAAAAAACCAAAAAAACAAAGGTGATTTTATGATAAATGATGCATGGATATCAGTGTGCTAAGAGATGTGAAATTCTGCATGGGAATGTTATGCAGCTGAAAATAATGTCAAGGAAAAAATAATTAGAATATTCTTTATTACTTTTGCTGAAATCATCTGAATCCCAGCAAATTGCCATCTAACCCAATATTCTCTAAGAAAGAGTAAGCAATGCATTGAAGGTAGTGGTACTATAGAGCAATTGAATACTATTCTTTTCCATCTGTCTTGGGTTTAGTTATGCCTAAATTTAGGCTTTAGTTTTAGAGTAGGCTTTGGATTATCAGCTGCCTTGAGCTGGGTCAGGCCAGATAACACTGACTGCTACTGGCCAATGGTATTCCATACCATATTCTGGTGTCATCTCAAGTATAACAGTAGGTGTAGGAGGTGCTTCGTCCAGTTGCTTCATGGCTGTGGTCCTGGTAGGACTCACGGTGCCATCCCAGGAGGGTTGGGAGGCCCAGACCCAGGGCCAGCTTACCACCATTTTATCTTAGGGAAGTAAAATATTTATTCTTAGTTTTCTCTCTGCTTGGGTCTGTCCCTGGGGAGGTTGAGCTCTCTTGGGAGGTGTCTTTTGGGGTGCTCTTTGAGTCTAGAGTGGTTTGTGATTTGTGTTGATGGGGAGTGGGGAGTTACTGTTTCTTTTTACTTTTGTATATTTATGTTATATTGCAGTTTTACCTTTAATTTTCCCTCTTCTGTGTAAATATATAAACCTGTTTTAAGTTTTAGGGATTTTCCTTCTTTCCCTTTTCCTTTGGTGGAGGGGGAGGGAAGCTCGGTCTCTGTGGTCGAGTACTTGGCATTTTGGCAACTCAACTGAACACACCATCCTACAGGTATTTTGGACAGTTATTTACAGATTATACTTGGACTATCACATGTAGTAAGTCTATGCCTCAGGAAACACATCTTCATTTTCCTTATCAAAGTGGTATTTTCTTTTATCGAGGCTGAAATATAGCTGAAATTGCATAAATGCTGCTTGCAAAATAAGGGAAGGGGAATCAGAAAAAAAACCCCAAAACAAATAAAAATTCACCTTCTTTGTGGCCCATCTATATTCACTGTTTGAATTTTAAATATAAAATGTCTGAATAGGGAGGATATAAATGTGAATAACCAGTATACTTAAGAGAATATCCACCTGTGTGTGTATATGCTTTAAACAATTAAAAGTAAAAATTGTCAAGCATCCACATTGCAAGCTGTCTTAAGTGTAGTGAAAACATCAGCGACTGTTCAGCTCCCAGTTCGTGCTCTGGATGTAAAATTCAAATACAGTTTTTGGTCCAAAGGCACATATCTGCCTCACTTAAAAACAATATAATTTCTGCATCTGTTTGCCTAACAACCTAAGACATTGAAAACTCAATTCCACATTACTGCTGAGGTTCTTACATATGCTTTGAAATTTGATGTACATTATTCCATGGGATGATCTTGTTGCTTTTTCTTATATATTCATATCTGCACCTAGTCTGATGCTGATCTACTCCACACTCTACAAAGGGCAGAAATGCTTCAATAATAGAAATTTAGCAAAAGGTGGCCTATAGACCTTTGTCTGGATATCTGTGAGCAAGCACTACCCCTCTGCATTTTGGGACCTCTCAGAAGAAATGCACTAACCGTAAGATCAGGCACATTCTGCACCATCATTTTACCCTCTAATTAAGAATTTCATAATAATCTTAGTATTCATACATCACAGACAAAGTAATGAATATTATTAAATAGATGTATGGTCATAAAATATTATCATTTCACATCAGTGAACCTGGCCAGAACTTTCCTATCCTCATCTGGTATATAAGGAACTGGAGGGACAACTTCTAAGTCTGAGCTTCCTGTAACAGACATTTACATTCATTGTTTTGTTTTGACAAATGCTCAGTAATTACATACAGAATTTTGTTCTAGGATTAGCAGCAACACCAAAGTTATGTTACAGAATGAAATATAACTGAGGAATTTCCTCAGGAGGCCAGCTATTTCCATGGGAACTCGATATTTACTTTTAGAATTTCCAAAGTCAACCTAAAGCTAGAGCAAATATGCCAACTTTGGACTGAATGAGAAAAAAAAAAAAGAAACCTGTCACTGAACTTTTAATCACCTATTATCCCCTCTAATTGCTTTTAAATTGGAAATTATTTAGTTATGGAGCACGGCTGAGAAATGGGCAGGCCTTTAGCCTTTTTTACATATTGTTTTTACCTTTTTCCTTAAGAGAAATATAGACTTTTAGTTTTCATCCCCCTTCTTAGAGAATGCAAGTCAAAAAGTCTCTACCCTGGTTTTAGTTTAAGTCACCACTCTCAGCAGAACAACACAGGTCTGTAAAGAGAATGTCTTCTACTTTTTCCTGTGGATGGTTACCCTACCACATATTGGACAACAAATTAATAAAAAATAATTAATTTGAAAGAATAAATCCACCAGAGATTAAAATTTATAAGAGAGAATTAATCAAGAATCTAAATAGCTTACAAATATTCTTCTAAAGATGTTATTTTGTTCACAAGTTTGCATATTTAAGCAAAAATCAAGGAAAAGCTTCATATTTTATACTCATAGCATTTATGTTAATTTCTAAAGCATGTGTAGTAGGTTGAACTTCTAAGGCTTTGTATGTATCCATTTTATAAGTCTAAATACATAAAACTGTACATATATTTGAAAGTTTATCTGCACAAACAAATCTCTGTGGACTGATGGAGAGGTTTGCCCTCAGCCCCTGCATTGCACGATCCCACGTTAAGAAGTTGACAGGCTGACAAGGTCAGTGTGATCTTGAGGCAGCCTGTAGAAGGAGGTAAACAACCTCAGACCCCAGGTAAACACAGACCCCGGTGGTGCCTGGAGGGTCCTGACCAGCGCGTGGGCACTGGCTCTCTGACCAATCAGAGCAGCCCACCGGCGCATGATCGAAGCCTTTCCACCTATCCCAAGTTGTCACTGTCCACGTGTTCACCCCAAAACGCTATATAAGTTATTTACCCCTCAATAAAGTTATTCTGAACGTTCTTTTAACCTTTGGAGCCTGGACCTATATCTCTGTGAGAAGACATTCAGGTATATGGCGCTTAACCTGGGGTCACGTCGGGGCTGGCGGTGAGGGCACTGGGAAAAACCTCTCGCTACAATGAAGCTCAGTTTTTTCCCTATAGTGGACATATGTACAGTGACTGGTATACATATTACAGTCATAGAAGGTGCAGATATAAGTACTGACTGAAATTTTTCTTATCCTCTCCTTAATCTGCTCCCAGTTCGGTGTGATATTTAGCCAGATCTTGATTTGTAGGATTTTGGGAAAAATTTGTGTGGGGGTAGAACATCCTGTTCTAGTTGAAGAGGTACCTGTGTAGGGGAGTAGTACTGTGAGGAAAACTGTATCTCGTGAAAAACATATGTAGGTACCAGGACAGTGAGAGAAGAGATTAATTTAATGGGAACTAATTACTGCTGTTCACGCTATCATAGTTCTGGTGGCACAATGCAAAGCATCATTGGATGTTGGATCAGATATACTATCAAGTGCAGTTTTTTGTCCTTGAAGTTAGAAATGGCTTCTGGACCTGAATGAAAATCTGTAAAGATATTCCTATCCACTAACCTAAAAACTGCAATGTCAGCTCTAGATTTGGAGCTGGCAAATCCTTATAATAATAAAAGCCTCACTTGGTTTAATTTGTGCTAATGTCGAAAAATGCAGAATAAGGGTAGCAGGAGCTTGTAGCCTGCCACATGCATCACAAACACTGTAGACAGCCCAATTGCAGCTGCCTGTGTGTATGTAGTCACCATGGGTGACTAGCTATTTACAAACTCAGCAGAATTTGAGTATAACACCCTATATTAGATGAGATTTCACAAGAACAGAAGAAAATCTCTGCTGAACCAGGGACAACAGTTACAGCTCAAAGGGTCTATGTTAAATAAAAAATTTCATTTGCACCATTTTAAAGCACTGATGATTTCAGCACAAGATGACTTAAGGAAGAAATTATTCCTAAACCGTTCCCCACCCCCCCACCCCCCCCCAGCTTAAAATACAGAAGAATGTCACAAACAAGAATAAGAATACTCTTAATTTCCTTTTGAGATAGGTGGCTCAATTTCTAGCAATGGAAAATTATGGAAAGTATTAGGATAATCTTAAAATACCTCTGCTGACATTTCAGGATTCTTTCTACCTCCTAGAAAGAGCTTTTCAGTTGAGAAAAATAACAGTGAAATAGCAATGCCTTTGTAGGTTTTTCAGGGATTATGAAATAAAGTTTATACTGAATGCCTTCTAGAAAAATATTCATTTATTTTTCATATGAATAATTTTGCAGTGAATTAAAAGGAAACATTCTTTAATTTCTAGAACTTTGATACCTCATTAAAAAGGCTCTAATGGTTTGTTGCATCCAGTTACATCAGTGTAAGGAATGAAATATGACTGAACTTCTGCAGATAAAAGACACATGCCCAAACAGTGAGACTTTAGTGTGAATGAAGAAGACATTATAGACCATACACACTATAGATGTTTTTTTTTGTCTTTTATACAGCAAAAAATAAATATAATTAAAGAGAAATTAAAGGTCTGTAATTCTTATGAAAAACATATCAGTAACATTGTTGTGCCACCATTCCAAAATCACCTAAAACATAAATATATTGAAGTCCTTTCATGAAGAGAACAATAATATTCAGGATTTTCAGTAATAACTGAACTGCTGTATGTCCAGGGCAGAAAGGAAGAATATCTTTATTCAGTATCCACATCTCATGCAACTCTTGCTGTATGTCCTGTGCTATGCAGTGATAATAGGCAGGTTTGCTATTTCTTTAAGAAAACACTGATGATTATTATTGCCCCTTAAATATTTTCTAGGTAATCATCCTGGAAACTCAGTATATCATTGATTTGTAGTAAAGGCTACCTAACGCATATCACTCCATAGGAACAGTTACTTTAGCTTTCCTCCTTCACTTACCGCAGTTTGTATTCATAAGCCTCCTGGCACTCTAATTGTGTTCATCTGGAGATCTACTATTCCTCCCTGTCTGTATGCCTCCTGCTGAACCAGTTTTTCAACAATATTTCTACTCTGGGCAGAGCTCACCTGCAGTTCTGCAGCAGAGGAGATGCCATTCCAACTCTACAGATAAAGAGATAATTATTTTCTTTGTTAGTTATTTTTCCTAGGGAAGCACTTTTTTCTGATAGCAGATTTTTTTCCCCCTCCGGTACTGCGAGCTTTATTTTAAATAAAACACAGTAATTTCCAATGCATGTCACTTTTTCAGATTACTTAAAATGCAGATGGCCAACCAATGTAGCAAATGGAAACATTCCCTGGCCCAGCTCATAAGCAGAGTTTGGATGTTGTATTTATATCTGTTCCCATACCTTGAGCGTTACATAAACTAATGCAAAAAGATACAATCATAAAGAAAGCAGCAAAATTTAAGGTAGACACAGGCTCCACAGAACTGGAGGAGTCTTTTATCAAAGATCAAGACAAAAGCAAATAAGACCTTCACAAATGAAAAATAGTTGACTGTCTCCTATACTGCCTTGCTTTTTTTTTTTTTTTTTTTTTTTTGTTTCTCATGGTGATGAATCTTATTCTGGACACACCTGAATCCTCTGCCAAATTGTTGTATGTCTGAAACCAAGTTGTCAACTATGACTAATAGTTCCTGCTATAGAGCTGTTGCTGACCTAAACTTTCTCTGTCAGTGATTTCACCCTATTCACATGATTGGTGTCCTAAAAAGTGTATCTGAATGCTGTAATAAGTTGATGCATGCAATTCAGCTGCTCATATAATTGGTCCTGTTCTTAACATAGATATTTTAGGAAATGTTACGTCAGATGTATATGAAGCAATTTGTCAGGGATGGACATCTTTAACAAACACAGTCAAATCTATACCCAGCCAAATATGTGAATGGAAACATGATCAGTTTATTGTGGGTCTTCTTAAACTGGAGATATATTCAGTTCAGTAGGAGATTTATTTGCTACTAAGAATGATGTATGTGATGTTGTGGATGATATACCTGACTTAGTCCAGCACCTGACAAATCCAATTCAGTAGGTGACACAAGGTATCATTTTTTTTTTTTGCAGAAATATATCTGATGTTATGAGGTTATGAATTTGATATAAAGTAGGTCTTTTTCTTTGGTGAATAGTTCTTTACTTTTCTCCTAAAGTAACTGACTATAAACAGTATGGAATATACAATCCTTTCACATTAAATGCTAATAAATGACATGTCAGTTATACTTTGTAACATTTATCCAGACTTCTGAATGCTGAAACAAACAATGGGAAGTGACAGAAGCATTGCTTTTAAAGGGTGTTTTTGACACAATATGGGAAAGATGGATAACAGATTAGCTAAAAGAGAAATGCTGAATATCTGGTCTGTCAGCAACAAAACCCAAAATCCTTTCTGAAGCTTTTCAGTAAAAGTGTGGAAAAGTATCAACTCTACCTCTGAACATACTGTTTGGAATTTCCTGTTATGAGATCGTGAAGCCATCCTGGACCTGTGCACACATATATATTGAACTACTGATCAACAGCAAACCAAAAAAACCCCAAACAAACAAACAAACAAAAACAAAAACAAAAAAAACACAAACCCAAAACCTCTCAACAACCCACCAAAAAATTCCATCTCCAAACACAAAACAACTAAAAACAAAACAAAACAAAACAAAAAATAAAATAAAAAGAAAGCAAGGAGGGGGGGGAATCCTTCTTGCAATTTGCATAAGAGTTTTGACATTGCTACCATCAGCAAGAAAAAAGTATTAGCAGAAATGAAAGCTAAAGATATCACTTGCCATTTGTAAAATCTTGCATCTATAACACATTCATTGCTGGCCATGTATAGAAAAATGCATTGAGCCTGGCTAAAACAGCTTATGTTTTAAAAAAGACAAGCAATACATGAAGGTCATGGAAAAAGTAGATCATACACAAATCACAACTTACATTAAAAAAAGAATAGAGAATATTGCTTACTGAAGCACATTTTAGCTAACAGCCTTGTTCTTTCAGTGTTCGCTTTGCCAAGTCCAGTGCATAGAACTACCAAGCTCAAGAATTATAGATAGCATATTCCACTCAAGGGACAAGAATTTTCACTAAAAATTACTTTCTAAGAGTTTAATGCAGAGATTGATAAACTTTATTTGTTCCAAGGAAGGTAATGTCCTTTTACAATGAATCCAAAGCATCTTGTCTGGTGCTTAGGGCAGTTCTGGAATGTTAGGTCAAGTTGCAGCTACCCAAGGACTTCTTCAAGACCACCAGACCTCAGTGTTGCTGTTTCTTGAATTTTATAATACCATCAGAGCAAAAGTAAATAGTAAATTAGGTCTGATACTGAAGTAAATAGTAAATTACGTCTGATACTGTAACATAAATGTCTACACATCAAGAGTCAAAAGGATATTAAGCTTAAATTCTGAGCTATCAAGCTGCATTGAAAGTAGGCATGGGTTGTTCCCCCCTCTTCACTGCCAACTCTTTATAGCTACACAAGGTAAAACTACTGCACCTTGTAGGCAACAAAAATATCTTTGAATTTTTCCTTGCTTAGAAAAAGTAATTCAACCTATGAGAGCAAATATCTGTAGATTTTGGAGATCTAGTTTTCATGAGGTCTCCTATCTAACATGTCTGCTGTTTTGAAGTGACAGCTGGGTTAGAAGTGCATAGGAAGTTAATTCGTATCAGTGGCAAAACATTTGTTGTTATAAAATTCGAGAAGTAGCAAGGGTGGAAGTTGTTGATTCAAAGGTACCCTTCACAATCCAGTGACTTTTCATGCAATTTAAGCTGTTCTTGGGACGTTTGAATCCAGTCACACCCTTAATGCTGGTGGCATCCTGAGGAGCAAAATCAGAATAAGATGGGTTTTTTTAAAAGCTGGATGCCAGCATTGACATCATCATAAAGTCTTGGGCATGTGTCTTTAATTCTGAAGACCCGGGGAAGCATTGGACATAAAAATATTTGAAGTAGTACCCATGTTTTTAAAGACTTGAAATCCTGGCTTAGACTGCTGAATGGAGTTTCAGGTTAAACAGCAGAGATACTGAAAAGGCTATGCAAAAAAACCCAAAACTCTTGAGTAAAGTCACTATCATGAAAATATAGTAAAATCCATTTTGAAATTCATAAATTTTGAATCTAAAGATAATATAGGGAAAGGAAGCTCATTTTTTTCATGGCATATCATAAATCATGCTTCATAATTCCTTCTATAAAGGAACTCCATGTATACCAGGGGACTTCTAGGATTAAAGCCTTATCATTATAAAATCTAAACAAACAAACAAACAAACAAATAAGTATTTTGCATTCAAAATGGCAAATTTTATTAGAATGACATGGGAAACTGCTAACTATCTATAGTATTTCTAAACAGACATAGTCAAAATAACTATGGAAGACAATAGATGAAGAAGGACTTTAAGTGTGTGTTGCTATGCCTATCTCCTATTGTGCCCCTGCTAAACAAATTTTTATATTTAGGCTTGTTTTTGTTCAGCTCAAGGACTTTCTGGTTTGCAGTAAATTCTACATAAATCCAGATCTATCTCCTCAGAGGCTTGGTTCTGTTAGCTGTTCCTTCCAAAAGTCTGTTCAAAATGCAGTTTCCCAGATCTCTTCTGCAAGTCTCCTTCTGTCTCTTCTGCCTATCTTACCACATCATCTTTCCCCTGTGTTCTCAACATTTTTCCTGTAAGTTAGACTGTTTCACTGACTTTGGCGCTTTTTTAACTATAATGTAGAAAATTAAAGAAAGGAATTATGACAGATCCTTTGATGCAGAATAAACAAAAATTCACTATTTATGGCCTTAAGCTGAGACAGGGGAGATTCAGATTACATATTAGAAAAAAAAATCACCATCCCTGAAGGTATTTAAGAGGTGTCTGGATCTGGCGCTGGGGGATGTGTTTAGTGGTTTAGAAGTCATAGTGATAGCGCTGAGTTGACAGCTGAATTTGATGATCTTAAAGGTCTCTTTCAACCTTGATGATTCTATAATTGTCTTATGTATTTAGATTCCAGTACAATTCAGATAATAAAATTACTTGACGTGGGGCCATATTGAAAAAAATATTCTCACTTCAATTTCATGAGAAAGAGAAGTGTATTAATGAAACCAGGGCAGCTTTGGTGTCCAAATAGCATTCTATCTCCAACCTCTCTGAAAAGAAATACTTCTTATTTTGTCCAATACAGCAGAGTTAGAAGGAGTTCTCTCGAGTTTTTCGATTCTGCTCAAAATACTAAAATGATCACCCAAACCCCACCATGATTATGGTTAAAGCATTTGAAACCAAATTCCAAGAAATTAGAAACAACACTTGAAAGTAGTCTAGTATCCCTATTTTACCAACAGTCTTGTCAATCTCCTGGTACTTCAAAACACTGCAGTATCAAAAATCCTCTACCTCCACTCAATTTATTCTCCCATGAGAAGAGACCCACATTTTTATTTATTACCTCTGACTGACCTCAAGCTGTAAATGCCCCTGTCTGATTTTTCACTTATAATTAGGGCAATTACACTCTGCCTCTCTGGCCTTGTTGCCTGTGCAGTCCAGTTGATTTTTCCCTAAAGATACAGAAAGGTCTATGACCAGAAAATGGCTGCAGACACAAGCAAAGAGAGTCCAATGATACATTCTGTTACATGGTTTACTCACTAATCTCACTCAGGAGTATTCTTTGCTTTCAATACAGACTAATTTGATCTTAAGTCATCTGAATTTTACAGAAGCCTTTCATGTACATCAGAAGATTTCAGTCCAATCTGTTCTCATCACAAGTGCAACCTGAAGGATATTTTTCTGTCTTATTGCATCTGTTACTCAGTCTGCTTCTCACCTGACACATGCTAGATCATTATTATTTTTCCAGTATCTAAAACTAATATATTCATGTACTACAAAATCCTACTTTACTTTCTTTGCCAAACCCTGAGAGGAAAGTCACTGTTACCACACTTTGATTACTGCATCAGTTTCCCAAAGGAACTTCAAATGAAAGACTCAAGCTATTTCAAAAAGAAAATCATACCCCCACGGGAAGCCATAAAACAACAGTCACATAAGGTTTATTGTAATGTATTGTGTGAGAGCTGAGTTTAGCCTAGAGACACACTTGAAAGGTTGAGTATTTTAATGCATCTAGACCTGATAAAAATATGCTCCTATGTGATAAGGTGCAAACTTTGATAAGAACTAGAAGGTAGTTTTGAAAAATCTAATGTTGAGTTCTGCATTAACAGTTTATCACCAGCTGTAATGCAGTTTCTAAGCAGGGAAAATGGATCTAACAATTCATATAATTATTGTCAATCCATTTTTGTATGATGTATGTTAAATTTGAGTTTCTAGAAAACTGTTAGATGCAGAATTTTCCTTTATAGACTATGAAGGCTATTTTACTTCCTCAGCTCAGCTATTACTTTAGAAACATTTGCTTCTAACAGTTAAGAAGCTCAATATCATATTCTTTTTATCAGGTAAATGTAACCTAGAAATAAGAAGATTACATGCAGGTTGTGCCTAAACACACTGAACTAGTTCTTGTCTTGCTATAGCATCTTGAACATAATTCATTATATTACTTCATGGAGGAAAATTTACATAACATGCCTTATTAGGAGAAATATTATTTGAATGGGGTTATTTTTCAGATGTCAATGCAGGAATAATATCAAGTTAAGACTGAGAATATTTATACTTGCTAACATTTCATAGAAGTGGAAGAGCATAGTGAGCATACTCCAAAGTTTTACTGTACACATAGTTACAGGGCTTCCATATTGAGACACTGTGACACAACTTTATCAATCAAATAATTGTTTATTGTAATTCTAGTCCACATCTCTACTGGTGTCAAAGGCAGCAGTAGCCCCACAGTTTGAATTCATCAGTTTTAACAGCCAATTACAATAATGTTAACAACCAAATGATCATAAAGACTGAGTCTCTTGGATCATGCTTTTGGTGCTGGATCATTGTTCAGAATATGCATAATTCCAAGCATTTGTATATGATCCTTCATGTTTTAACAAAACATATTAATAATGTCTCCTGAAGTTGAAGTTTGAATGTGACAGAGGTACTGTCACAAAGTGCTTTAGTAATATTTAAACTGTCCCATTTGTACATTTTTAGATTAAGAATAGTTCTTAGGTTTCATTTTCAAACTACTTTATGTAATAACATTTTTCACTTGCTGAAGTAAAGCACATTTTGTGACAGCCAATTCACAAGTTCTCTAATACAGTTTTCTTTTTTTTCTTTTTCTTTTTTTTTTTTTGTTTGATGGCAGTGAAATAGCTTATTAAACGAACTAGTTTTTATTTCTTTAGATTTTTATTTTATGAGAATTTCCACACAAGGAATTACTGGGTTTTTTCCTGTACAGAAAGGACAAAAATTCCTTTAAGACAAAATAAAATTAAATAATATTTAAACCAAAAGATAAAAAAATTCTCCCTATCATCACCTTATTAAAAAAAAAAATGAAACCAAGCAAAATATTATTGAGCTATGGTTTTGCAGCAAACTGTATCTTTACAAGTTTTCAACTCACTACAAATATTTAACAGTCACTCAGATATATTTCTCTACATCAAGGTCATCTGACCCCATTGTGTTCTGCTGGTTGCCTCTTGGAGTGTTATACTTTAGAACTGTGTAACGTGCACCTCTTTTTAGTTTTTATTATTTGCCTTGAGAGCAAACTGTTTTTGTAGAGTCATAAACTTCCATCTTGCCTCGTATACAGACTTGATTTGTATTCAGGGCTAAGCAGCACCCTAACCCAATGTATTTGAAATGTTTCAAGGGAAAGAAAATCCCATTCTCAGTGTGTTTGAACTGAGGACCTGGGAAGAAAGCCCAGATTTAGCATTAAGTGTACTTCTGTTTGCTGGGTAAAGATTGAGATGATGCAATCCTACTTTTTTTTTTTTTTTAATGTCACTGTCGCTGCTACTGCAGTATCCACTCTTGAACAGAGGACTTTAGCAAACTACCCTACTGTTTTTTCTTCTACCCAGACAGTGAGGTTATGAGTTTCTGTTAATCTCACAAGGATGCTCATCTTCACCGTAGTGTGTAAGTGCCAGCTAAGTTGCTGCTGAGAGCATTGTCCCATCCCAGGTAGACTGGGAGTGTCTGGCTGCAGTGCCTCTTGGGAAGAAAGGCAGGTGCTGGAGATAAGAGGTGGCCACACTGCATCATGCCATTAGCTTTTTGCAAGTTGATCTGATTAAGTGTTTTCAGAAAACTTTAACTGGGCTTTTTCCAAGTTCCTTGGGAAAAACACTTGACTGCTGAAAAAAGGCAACAAAATGCATAAATCTGCAGAGTATTAACTGCCTAGCCTGTTTTTATTTTATCTGTAAAAGGCAAGGCTCTCCACCATATTCACACATCTTGCAAACTTAACAAGGGCTGTGAAATGATACATATAGCAGAATCACCTAATTGAAATAGTCAGAAGTGGCAGGTATTTGTATTCTGTCTTGTAAAATGAGCAGCAAATCTACATATTCACTGAATGTTGCAGTCGTTGAAGATAACCTGAACACCAGAACAGACTACATAAAATATAAGATCCTTAAATATTCCCATTTCACATGAAAGGTCCATTCAGAAAATGAGGGGTTTGCAGTAGACATTCAAATTACACTCTAGAAAGATTGATAAGAGGTACAGAAAACACATGGTGTCATTTTGTCATTCCCATTCTCAGGGTATAAGATCTTTACTGCTATGAGGTAGGAGAAATAAGAAATCATGTCAGTTAGACTTAAGGAGAGACTTCCAGCTAGAAGGCATTTGAATCTATTAGACAAGTTACTTCAAACTGTTACTATTAAAGGCAAACCACAATTCTAGGGTAAGCTATCAAGACAACTGACTTTGTCCTCTTTGGTCTCTGGTCACCTGCCACACTGACATTCACTCAAAAAAAACCCCCAGAAGTCATACTAACCAGGAGAAATAGGGCATTCTTGCCTGCACCTTTATCTGGAAACCTCTAGAAAAAAATAGTTTTTTCTGTAAAGAATCCTTTATATTCTTGTAAGAAGTACAGGTGGCATCATTTTTTGCAACTTTTTTCTTAATATAAGAGGACAGTGACTTATTGCTACATTCTCTGTGTGTTAGCACTGTACAAACAGTGTAGAACAATCAAGGCAGGTGTTAACATAAATCTTCCCTTTCTGACTTTCATGCAAACTCAACTCATTTCATAGTTTGCATGGCTTTAATGATAATATGTAATGTGCTCTCTGTGCTGTCTATCCATATTCCCAATTAAGAACAAAGAAAATTATTTTTCTTCCATGGAGAGGAGAAAAAACACCCTGCCATAGGGATATTATTTGTTGTAGATTTGAGCAGATTGGGGCTTTGTCTCCTAGTTTGCTTTTTACTTTTCCTACTGTTATGAAAGTTCATTTGAAACCTTTATGAAGAAGGCTTAGGCTTAAACTTCGTTAGATTTTTTTTTTGGTTCTTTTGGTTTTTTTTCCTGACTCTTGCATTTCCAATCTGTGAAATGTCTGATACAGAGCCCAAATTAATTGTCAAATGCATAGATTATCTTTGTACTTCTTGGAAGGAAAATGCATTTTCAGATGCTTGCCCATGATAGTCAAAATTCTATTATCTTTGAACATTTTTGAAACAGTTATGCAAATGAATTAGACATTTACAAACAGAAGTGCAGGTTTGTGCAGATCACCTTCCTAACAAAGCCAAATACTAACTTTCATATCCATTTATAAACAGATTGGTTTTTTCAGCTTTGATTCTGAAACTGTGACATCTCAGAACAGAGCAATTTATTTTGTGATGGAAGATTTGTAAATTACTGCAAATTAAGATGTAAATAAGTGTATCAAGGAAAAGTCTTCAGTAAATGTATTATAATATGCCAACACCTTGGGTCACAGAGAGGGGAAAAAGGAGGGAGGAGAGCAATATTTTTAAAATTTGTACTAAAAACTGGTACATTTTGACATAAACTTTTATTTGCTTCAGTAGCCATTACTGCTAAAGGTTGCACTCATATTTCACACCTCTTTGTCAGAGACAAGTGACTCAAAGACAGTCACTTGTGTTGTGAGAAAGGAGGGAGGGAGAGAGACCTTTATGTTGAAAAAATTTCTAGGAGTAACAGATCTCCAAAATAATATTATTATTGCACTCCTCATTATGCTGATATAATTTCAATGAACATATGTCCAGGCTCTAACCAAGGATTATCTTAATTTGTTTTGCTTTTTTATTATTGTGGGTCCCCTAAAGCTTTCTAGCAAGTCTATTCCTCCCACAACATTCTGAGCCAAGTCTTCTGTCCTCTTTTCTTTACTTGAATTTTTGATATGCACAGTACAATCAGAAAAATACTGTCTTGGTTCAGTGCCTAGGCAAGTGCATAGTTTTTATGTTGGACTCAAGCTCATTCCTTTGTATTCTACATTTATCTGGGACACCCTTTTTTCAATAGACTAATTTCTGTAGAAACTACTATATTTTAGAAAAAATCTCACATGATCTTATAAACCATCATATACATCATCCTCAGTTCTGCTCCCTAAATCCCAGTTCATTAAAGAGGTAATTTACTCCTGTGGGTGAAGCTGAGATTGAAGGAAGAAGTCTGATTTTTAGGGTTTCTTTTTAATTCAAAATATAGTTCACTTTCAGGTCAGTCATAATTAAGTTGTATATTTATGTTCTATTAATTTATTATGGTAATATTTGCATGCAAAGCATGCAACCATTCAGATGAGTTGCACTTGAAGTGATACTGTAAATTTATGTTTAAAAAGTAGCGTTCATCAAATTAGCATTTATGTAACTCTGGTCCATATATTTTTCATTTTTTCCTTAAAGTCTTAATAACTGTTATTAGACTTGGCTAATTGCTTGCTGCTTATTTCACATTGCATTGAAGGACAGAGCAGAACACCCTCTGACTGTAGTTAAGAAGAGAATTTCACCTCCTGAACCTAATCTTTTGTTTTCACATCTTCTTTTATCCTTTGTTTCCCTTATATAATCCAACAGTAAAGTGACCAACTCAGTCTGAAGATTCAAATTGAGTCAAAAGGATTTATATCTGATCATCACATTCAGCTATATATATGCCCTGGATGAACAGAAATGCTCTCCAATGCAATTACATTTTCAAGGAGCATTTTAAGATTCAATCCAATACAGCATATTCCATTTTCCCCATCCTACAAATCTGTTCATCCCCGTGAATTTCCTTTTGCTTGTCTCTGGTTTATAAGATTGAAAATTGATACCAATAGATGTCATTAGTGGACACAGAAATGTGAATGGATACCAAATTTCTCTGAGACTTTGTCTGAAAGTTCTGCTAAAAACAGGAATGGGTAAGAAATTTACAGCAACAGTTTGTTTTCCTTCAATTGTTTTAGCTTTAATTGAAGAATTTAGGTGGTGAGCATGTTTGAGTCTGTTATCAGTTAAATTCAAATAGAAATTTCCCAGATTCTCTGTGGAAGGTGGCTCTTAACACTCCAGAGCTTCTGTTGGGCAGTTCTTCGCATTTTTATGATGAAAGAAATCAGATTGAAAATATTTTATTTCCTGACTTGTCATATAAGATCTTCATTTGTGGATAAAATACAGGTATAACCAATGAAATAGTACAGGGAAACAGTCAGTGAGACATTGCCAGCATATACTCATGTCTCATCTTCCATTTCAAGCTGTTATTTCCATGCTGTGGAGACCACTGTCTTGCATAGTTAACAGCTTATAGCAATACCACCTTGACACTGCATGGACTAATAAGTGCCAAAGGAAAGCCATATACAGAGGGAACCACACCTGTGACTTCTGCAGCTTTTCATTTTTATAAAAATTGGACCACTGCAATTTTGCAAGACTGTTTCATCTGAGCCATACTGTAAATTACAGGCTAATATTGGGGGAAGTTAACCAAGCAGATTTCTTTTTTCATTCTTAGAACAGAGCTCTTTCTTTTTTCCCTATATTGACAACATTTTTTCTGTCCTCATGAAGTAAAGCTTTTTATTTCCTCTTCCTTCTGCTCAGAAAGAATCCTTTTTCCTGTCATGAAGATATGTCCTCTCTTGCCCAATATTCTCATAAAGCAGAAATTGTTCACTTGGTGAATAATGTAAGGGTGTGGGGTGATGGCCCCTGATAAGCCTGGATGGGT
This sequence comes from Poliocrania exsul, assembly GCA_035041345.1. Classification (NCBI taxonomy): domain Eukaryota; kingdom Metazoa; phylum Chordata; class Aves; order Passeriformes; family Thamnophilidae; genus Poliocrania; species Poliocrania exsul. The sequence goes on along the minus strand of JAWWLZ010000082.1, from coordinate 82,130,471 downwards.
TGAGGGAGATGCCTCAGCCCCCTGGAGGGGTGCTCCAGCAGAGAACAAAAG
>JAWWLZ010000082.1:82108953-82122090 GCA_035041345.1 Poliocrania exsul | reverse complement strand
GAAATTTAAGTTGGAGATCAGAAAAAAATTCTTCACAGAGAGAGTAATCAGGCATTGGAATGGCCTGCCCAGAGAGGTGGTGGATTTACCATCCCTGGAGGTTTTTAAACTGAGGTTGGACATGGCACTGAGTGCCATGATCTTGTAAATGGACTGGAGTTGTACCAAGGGTTGGACTTGATGATCTCAGGGGTCTTTTCCAAAACCATCAATTCTATGATTCTATGATGCATATATTTAGTAGTGTGTGGTACATAGAGTGGGTAATATTCCTTCGTGCTCTCAGGTATGCAAAAATACTTTGTGGCATGCCGAGCTAGATAACTCTCAAGGTAGTATTCACTGAAGGTATTGTACAGCATTCTTTTCATCTTCAGCCAGAAGAACCCCAAGCACTTTTTGATCTCTGTCATATGGAAATACTGCTCTTATGATCTGAGGATGCAAAGGAAAACAACATGCCTTACCTAAGCAAAAAGGAACAGGTAATGTTTTAAGATTAGTCATACATAGTGTCCCCATATCAATATGATTTAGATGCAGTAGGGGTGCAGGGCTAGCCCAGAAGCATGACATCCCTTGCACCATGGGACATGGAGAACAGCCTGTAGTGAACATAAGGGGGAAGGGGTAAAACATGTACCAGCTAACCCTTCTGGTAAATTAAGACCCTGCTCCCTTTGCAACTTTCCTGGTCATGCTGCCAGTAAGACAAGCCCCAGAAGCTCCTCCAGAACTTTCTCCTCTGCCAAAAAGAACATGTCTTCCCTTGGAGACTGTTAACATCTATGTGTACATTCCACAGCCTACAGAATGAGTCACAAATAATTCATGTCATCCTGTTGTAGCGAAGTAAAGGGCATCACTGAGAAAGAAAACTGTGTGCAAGATCCAATGGGTAGCAATGGCATGTGGTTGGTAGAAAGAAGTAAAAAAGGCAAGCTACCCCATTATGTATAATTTGTGAATAGAAAAGGAACTAAGTAAGCTGATTTAATTTCAGTTATTTGCTCATAATTTAGGAGACCTTCTAATAACTCAAAGTATTGTGGAGATAACAATTTGGACTACAGCATAGATTAATTAGTACCAGTATAGGCTGTATGTTATTTATCTTTCTCATACTTGCAAAGATGACAATCTTTCAATTAGACTTTGACAGCTGGTTTTGCAGCTCTTAATGCATTTAATGGACATTTGTCACCTAAATGGATCTATCACCTATTTACACTGCTTATATTCTTAAAACCAGAGTTATTTTCTGAACACATGGTTACTAGGTTGTGCTTGTTTTTATTCTATAACCCTTAAATACATACCTGATTACAGAATTTAAAGACAGCTAGAGGTTGTGACTGTAGCTGCTAGATGGGTAGGAGATGCTTTGAAATTAATTTGTTATTTTCAAGAAGAAATAATTATTTTCAATTGCTGTCACTTTGATAAAGGTTCTTGTAGCTGGTGATAATAAAGGCAGTCCTTAGAATTGAAGAAAAACTAATGCAGACACTCACTAATGGAGCAGGTGAAAACAAGCTCCTAAGAGGTCCATGTCCTGAGGTAGTAAAAGTACAGCAAACTTACCCGTCAGCAATGACAAGAGGTTAGCAAAAATAAAAGAAATCTCTAAAAATGCTTTATTAATGACAAAACCACATGTATTATTCTTGAAATGAGTGCTCTGGTTTAAAATAGCTCCAATCTGAGTCAAATGGAGGGACAAACAGAGAAAAACAACTGTTCCTAGTTGTCTTTGAGATCTTCTGAACTTTGACTAATTGGTTGGTGTTCCTTCAAATAGGAGTGGACTTTTTGTGCATGGTATAAGTAAGGCAGTGTTCTTAACAACTGAATGATTGAATACTATGCGTTCAGTGACCTGATGTTTACTTCTCCTAATATATTAACATATATATTTACTGAGTATTTCCCTTTATTTCTGTAAGGTATTTCTGATGTTTGTAGTCTTTATTACATACACACACAGTATATGCATCTGTATATATAGCTGTATCTGGAATATGAGTGGTAGAAATATAAAGAGGAAAAAACCAAGTACTTTATGAATTCATTAAAAAGGCCTTACACTTTTTTTTGTACAATTAGCAATGAAAGAATTATTCTGTATTGCTTATTAAGTACATTTCCCTTGATAGTGAGAAAATATCAGACAAAATGTACTTATGCAAAATTATTTTTCCCTCTTTGTGTGTTCATCTTATGCATTGAATGAGCTTAGGATGCAGAGTGCAAGTGAGAGCTGTAAGAAGAGCATGTGATCAGGTAACTGAAAGCTGTTTCCTGATTCCCAGAGGGACAGAATTATGATTTTACAAAAAAATCTAAATACAATAGTTTCTTATATCTGTGTGCTTTAACTAATCTAATCTTTTCAAATTTAGCCTTTCATTATAGAGTTTTCAATGAGTTGAATTAAGGTCTTCATTAAGGAGAAGGATTAAAAATAAATATATATAAATTAGGTCTTCAACTTTGGAGACATTCAGACACTGAAGTTGATAAGGTTTTGAACAAAGTGATTTAACTTTGCAGTTAGACCATGATCAGATCAGAGGATTGAACCAGAGGACCTTCAGAGGTCCCTTCCCGCCTCAGTTATGTTGTGTTGTGTGATAATAAATCTTTCCTGAATAACGTCAAAGAAGTCAACATCATCCTTTTTACCTCTTAATTTACAGAAATTATTATGTAAATTATAATTTCTGCTTTGTTATAGGTAGCTGCAAGGTAGAAGTGGAAGATGCACTACTGGACTTAGGGTTCAAATAAGAAATTAGGAATAGATTACTTCTCCCCAGTTTTATTTCCCTCCTTCTATTTATTCCCAGTACTTCCCTCCATGCCATGATTAAGGTTGGGAATTGGAACTGAAAGGCCGATCAGAGCCTCTCAGCTTTCCCTCTTCTTACATCTCTTCCTCAGTCACTGATTTATTTCTAGTTCATCATTTGCCATTGTTGCTGTTGCCAAGGCATTGGCTTCAGCCCAGCTCATAGATTAGGATGTTCATGTTCAATTTATTATCTTGGTCAGTTTGCTACATCTTTCCTGAGGAAGCAAGTTACAAAAAAGAAATCTTGGCAATCCATTGATTATATCACAACCACACCTGAGCAGAATGGCAGAGGAAAAGAAAATACAGTTTTCAAACCCCTGGAATTTTTTCACATCCAATTTCAGATTCCAAAACATAATGGCAACATTAGAGATGTCAGAACTTCCCAAGAGATTTCTCAAAATAAATTTTAATGAAACATGTCAGGCAAACCAATCAGAAAGCCACTACCAGATCACTTGATGATAAATAGACTAAGTAGAAAATATATTTAGTCACTAAATAAGCAATGAGATGCCAAAATTGTGATTTGCAGTTAGACTTGGAATGTTCATACATGCATCTACACACACATGCACGCACGCAAACATATATGGAAGAAAAATATAATCTTCCCTAAACCTAAGCAAATAATTTTTGCAAGATTACTCTGCAGTTTTCTTACAAAAGATCTACTGAGGGTAGAAATTAAAAAAAAAAAAAAAAACAAAAAACACAAAAAACAAACAAAAAAACCCAACAAAAACCAACACAACAAAAGAATAAACAAAAAACCACAACCAAAACAACAATTACAGAACCCTAAACCCATCAAAGACATGGAGAATGCAAATGGTAGTTTATATAACACAGAACATTTATATTGGAGCGAAATAAAAAATGTGATTTCATGTAAATTCCAGAAGATTGATTAAAGTACCATTGTACAATAAATTATTATCAGAAATCATATATGGAAAGGCAGATTTTTTTGTTAGTAGGATTATGGTGCCAATTGATTAAATGTAGTGTTTAGCACAGAAAAGTGTGCACATGACTGTGCAGCACAGGAACGGGTGAAATATTTCCGTATCTGCTATTTGAATTCTTTGACTGAATTGTCTCTGTATATAAGTGTGTTTGTGCATATTTATGTAAATTTGATCATGTATACAAGTACACGTGCATGTGCACATTGCCCTGAAATGACTTCCCACAGTGGGAACTTTAGACACCAAGGTGCAGTGGTTTTCCCTCTAGTCATCACTAACAGCAGAGCTCATGCCAGCCCAGGCTTCTGCATTTTGCTACTGAGTGACTGCTGATTCCAGATGCCTTGGTGAGACTAACCCTTTTGTTACATTCTCTGCTGTGGGGGTCCTGAAAGCATTTTGGTGTCTAGTAACTAAGCTGTATTGACTGAGGAGTCAGAAAAATTATTTACCATTTTTTGCCTTGCTGGTTTTTTTTCCCGTGACCTGTTACAGTCAGTTATGCAATCACATTTTCACTTACACAAGCTGGTTTTTTTGGAAGTCTGCTGTCACAAAATGTTTTTCCACCCCTAGTTTCCCTTCCCCACAGTCTAAAAGGAAACTTTTTATATCATTCTTTAAAACAGAAGGTCATAGGTAAGGTCAACCTGGAAGATTAAAACAAAAACCAACAAAACTTTAAAACACCTAATCTAATATTTGCTTGTGGTTCTTGGCCTACTGCTGCCTTCAGAAAACACTCCTAGAAAATATCCTTGTATAATGTTACTTATCTGGCATTCCTAGAGAACATTATTTGCTTACATTCAGTAATTCATTCTTAATTGCAAAAGAGCTTTCAAGCTCTCAGATGGAAAGCAATATAGAACTGCAAAGCATTATAATTAATAATACATGTGAAAATTAAATGTTCTGTTAAGCCAAGGTAACAATTTGTTTTCATATCTGTCTGTTCAACCCTTTTTTTGCTACATTTCTTAGGGAGATTTGTGGAATTGAAAAGTAATTTGTATTGCCAAGGTGCTCTTCCTAAGCTTTTATTCTCTCTTTTAAATGAACCACTTTCAAAACTCATGCTTTTGGAAATGCTCAGCTTCTGTGCTGTAAATGGCTGTGCAATAGGAACTGTGAAAACTGTGGTCCATGAACAACTGATAAATTGGTGAAAAATATCTTAAGCTTGTTTTCATCTTCTTATTTATCTGGAGCTTATTTTTACTCCTTTCCAAATCAAAATAAATATCAATTAAAAGTTACTTTCTTTTGTAAAAGTGATTTTTCAAAAATATATGGAATTAGCTTTCAGTTAATCAGCTAAGCAAAGGATTAAAGAATTCCACACACATATTTCAACACGTCTTTATCATCAATGTTCATACTCTTGCCTTACAATCCCTATATTTTTTAAATTTATAAATTCAGAAAAAATAGTCATTATGCCATACATAACTCTAGCTAAGAGGCAAAATCTGGATTCCATGATGCATATAGAATTGCATCATTTATTAAAGCATTATATTTTTTATACATAAATGAATTTTTTATATGCAATGTCTAGTATGAAATAAAATGGTCTATTTTGTTAACTAAGTTGGATGTAATTTAAAATTTTACTTTATTTAAGCCTAATTTATTCTTAGTGGACTACTTTGAAAAACTATATAGGAGGGAAAAAATAAACATATCTTATTCAAGAAATCTCTAATATAAAAAACCCTGTATGGATATCTTAACAGTAACTGAAGGTAATACATTCCAGTAGAAGCTGTTTTACTGTTTACAGGAAAAAAAATCAAAGTAAAAAAATTTGATAATTTAAAAACCATTAAAGCAGAAGTTAATATAAGATTTCAGTGAAATACACCATGTACAATGTTTTTCATGTTATCTCACCATTATTAATGATCTAAAGAGAAAAAGAAATAACTCCTGCAGAGAGAACACAGAGGTTAAAAACATGTGGCATTCTTTTCACTGAAATATGATATTGTTTTAAAGTAACCACATTTTCCTCTTTAGATCATTACAACTTCTATTAAAAATACAGCCAAAGTATTTGAAACAAAATGTATACAATGTGTTGCCGTATGAATGTTGCATACTGTGTTCATACAGTGGTGTTGGTCAAGGTTGCAGCATTTAATACTAGAGTTATTTACAGAGTGTGACATCACAGTCAGTCTGAATTTTCACAAATTTGAGTGCAGTCAAAATTTCTCAACAGATATGGCTGAAAAAATATGTATAATGAGTTCTTGTCAATGCAATTGGAATTATTTTAGGGAAATGTACTTCTATATTTAAATTAAATTTAATTTTCTGTAATTTTGACTGTTATAATGTAAGGTATTTGTAAGAGTAAATTTGCAATGCAAAATTCTGACACATTCTGAAAATTCTTAGTGTCTCTTTCTTTATGAAAAATTGAAAAATGCTTTAATCTATCACTGTGAGATAAAAAACAAACACACACACACACAGCCCAACCAAACCAAACCAAACCAAACCATATGGAAAATTTCCTACTTGCACTTAATTTTATGAATAATACTAAACTCATCACAGAACTCAGCTGTAGGAATAAATATTGGGAAGAGGCATCCATAGCTAACTAAGTTTCATATTCTCTTCTGCCAGAGTTCAGCAACTCTAGCAATAGGCATATTTTGGAACTATGCCACCTTTTGAACAAATACCACCTGTCTCTCTGTTGGAGACAAGGAGACATCTATCAGGCTTGATAGGTTTTTAATCTTCTAAATAGAGTGAAAAAGCTTTACTTGAGTTGGAAGCAAGAAATGAAAGGAATTCCCTGCTAGTTAAACTCCCCTACTTTGTTATAATGTCCATTTCAGCATCTAATTAATAAACACACTGTTCTAATGGTTTCCAACAGATTCAAAGTACTGTCTGTATCATCCACTATTTTAATGGACTTGTTGGACTGGCTGCCTTCTCCTAGTCTGGCTCCAGACTTCTCTGTGGTGCTATGTTTTTAACATCTACTGTTGTTTTCTTGTTCCTTTTTATCTCTTTAGTAAAATGAAACTGTAAATTTTCTTCAAAGAAGCTGATCAGAAGTTGTTCAAAAGTCAGAATTTATTTTCAATAACCCAAGGGGAAAAAAAATAGAGGAAAAGAAAATAGAGTTCTAATTCTGATTACAAAGTAAAGATTTGTCAGAGAAAGGAAAGTTTCAATTGACTTTTGCCCTCTTACCTACAGGTGATTCAACCTGGCATCAGCTGTGTGAGCTGTGAGTAATGCTTACAGGGAATTAGGATCAGCCTGAAGTCTCCTGGTAACTTCTCTGAAGGCATCAGAGGCATTCTCTAGATTGGAACTGATAGCTCTAAAAAGTCAGAAAGCTCTGCAGAGTTCAAGATCTTCAGGTCAGTCTTATTTCTCTTAGTCTACTGAAGAACCTCACCAACCTTCAAGCAGTGGCCATCTTCCATGGGTAACCTTCCCTGTGCAACACCATTTCTCCCTCTTACCAAGCTATTTATAGCACAGACCAGTGAAGCTGATCTTGCAAAAATGTAGACCTTACCAGGGAAATTCTTCCCGTTTCTGAAAGTCTCACTAAATAAAGTCTCACTAAAGTCTGAAAGTTTCACTAAATAACCCAACTTGATTCAGATGATTAAAAACTTGGGTAAGTCAGTCCTTACCAGTGAGGATTTCTTTATGATGCTGTAGACCATGATAGATGTACTTTGCAGACACTTAGTCCTAGACTTTCTCAGTGTCTCTGCAGTGAAACTACAGAGGAACAGAGAATACATATGAAGTTTTAACAAAAATTTAACTGCTTAGAAATAAATCTTTTGCTACCGAGAAAAATCCACACAAAATTGTTTACATGAGCTCTTTTTTCATCATAAAAGAAATGAGAAATAGATGCTATGTAGACAAAAACTGTTTCGAGCAGATTTTTCCCAATTCACCAACAGAGGGAATAGAAAACTCATTCCTCCTAGGATGTAATTGTACATTTCAGTAATTTTTTTCTAATCCATAATATATTCTGTGATTTTTCCACAGGTTTTAACAGGAGAGAGAAGAACATCTTGGCTGTAGCATTTTCACATATTGTAGTGGATTGCAGTTATTTTCCTATGCAAGAAGCATAGGAAAAAATGCTTCTTCAATTTTAAATTTTTAGGGTAAAAATGCACCCAGAATTAACTACCTCAGACCACAAGCTGTACTGAAGGTGGATCTGGGAGGAATAGGACAGATTTTACTTCTGGAAGAACTTGCCGAAATTTTTCAATATAAGAAATTAATCTTTGTCAACAATTAGTATGACAGGCAAAATTGGCTTAAATGATCAATCTACTCTCACAATGACTTAACAGCTGATGAACCTGGCCATATAGGTTATGAAGTCAAAATGGAAAAGATAATGAATGGCATTATGCAAATATATATAAAGTCAAAGAGTGGGGGAAAAAATCAATTTTAACAGTGAATTCTCTTAAGAATGGCTGTTCTGACAGTGAAAAGAGGCATATTAGATACCTTGGGAAGCTAATCCCTTCCTAGTTTTAACACAGAAAGCTCCTGCTAACAGGAGTTATAGGGATGTTTGCATTAAAAAAGCTGATTTTTCTCCCAGTGAAACAGGATATTTACAGCAGAAATGCAGCTGTGCAAGAGCCACAGTGAAGATTAACAGTTTGGAAAGGATGAACAGAGTATGGTAAAACTATTTTGTATGAGATAAAAGTTAAGTATGTATACATGACACAAGACTTCTGCTCTTGAAAAGTATTAATCTATTAGACTTGGGATTGTCTCCACACTTCAGAACCTGATCAACCCCTGATTGCTCCCCAGCCTGTAGTGGAGTGTGCTGGTTTTGGATGGGGTAGAGTTAATTTTCTTCATAGTCACTCATATGATGCTGTGTTTTGGATTGGTCCTGTGTTTTGCTTTTTTACTGAGAACAGGGTTGATAATATAGAGATGTTTTCGTAATTGCTGAGCAGTGCTTACACAGAGCTAAGGCCTTTTCTGTTTTTCTTACTGCCACACTGGCAAGGAAATTGGGGCTGCATGGGAGACTGGTAGGAAACACAGCCAGGACAGGTGACCCAGAGCGAGCAAGGAGACATTCCATACCTTCTGGTGTCATGCTCAGTATATAAAGCTTGGGGTGAAAGAGGAAGGAAGGGAGGAGGCTTGCAGTGATAGCATTTGTCTTCCCAAGTGTGGTAGTTTGGGCCTTAGTTTTAGCTAGGCCTTATCTAGGCCTCAGTTTTTAGCAGGCCCAAAGGATGTGACATAGATTAGAAGGGAGAAGCATGACCTGACTTAAGCAACTGAAGAGGTATTTCATATCATCTAACATCATCAGGAAGTGTCAAGAGTTATAAGAAAAGGAGGAGCTTCTGTCTCTTTTGGTCTTTGCCTTGGGCCCGTGAGGACGCACTGCCTGCCTCTACCGAGATTAGGCCTTGCCACCATCCGCACTGTGTTGTCTAGGGAGGTGAACATTTTCTTGTGTATTTTGCTCCTCTCTTGCTGGGAGTTTTCTGTGGAAGAGTTGGTGGGAGGTTTTATGGGGTTTGGGTGATGGAATCTGTATTATTGGGTTGGGTGACTCAGTAGTTATTGTTGTTAGTCTGGTTTTCTTTTCTCACATTTGTATATATATGTATTATATCATATTCTGCTTTTAATTGTCTTTCTTTTGTATAATATAAGAAACTTGCTCCTTCAGGTTTTGGGGTTTTTCTCGCCCTCCTTTTCCCTTGGTTGGAGGGAGGGGCGGGGGTTGGGGTGGGGGGACCAGGACCCTTTCTCTCTGTGTTGGTCAGTTGGCATTTTGCCAGCTCAGCCTAACACACCAAATCACCCTTATGCATGGTGGGGCCCTGCTCTCCTGGAGATGGCTGAACATCTGCCTGCCCATGGCAAGAAGTGAAGAACTAATTCTTTGTTTTCTTTGCCTATGTGCATGGTTTTGCTTTCCCAATTAAAATGCCTTTACCTCAACACACAAGTTTTCTGACTTTTATTCTTCCAATTCTCTCTCTGATCCTGCCAGTGGAGTAGTGACCCAGTGGCTTCATGGTGCTTGATTGCCGGCTGGGGTTAAACCACAAAATTGGGTAAAACTGAAATATATGTAAGCCTTTCACCCCATCACAGAAAAATAGTCCAGGCCTTCAGATCTGTGATTAACCTTAGTTTTCTGTATAAGAAGAATGAAGAAATATAAATAGCAAAGACAGCACTACAAATGAACCTTAAAAGTCAAAGCATTGATACAGCTCTAGATTTTGTGATCAATATAGATGCTTACATACAAGCTTGTTGTATAAGAAATAGGTTTGAATGTCTAGTTTATAGAAACCTTTTAATTTGTTTACTTGTGTGTGTAAAAATAAGTAACACTCCAGTGATTACACCCTATGCTTATCAGAGGTAATTACATTTGCAAGAAACACAGTACTTCTGTGAAGTTTGAATCTGCGGTGAATACACAGTGGCACTAGCATTTGTGAGAAGCTTTGAACTACGCACTGTAATCAGAATTTTCATCACTTGACATGGGACAGCCACAGTATTTTGCTTTCTCTAATGTTGGATCAGGTAAGGCTGCTGTGTTTGTTAGGAGTTTTTGCTGCCAGTGCTAGAGGTTTTCTCAGTATTTTCACTCCCCTAATAAAAAAAAAAAAAAAGCTTTAGAAGGACTCAAAAAATTGACTGTGATCTTCTGTTTAGTTTCATTTTATGAGTAATTCACTTTCAGGCAAAATTAAACACCCTTTTAAAAACCATGCCTTGCAGAGTCTGATTTTCATTCCACAGTTACTATTGTATAAATTTATTTTGCATAAGCCTATTTTCTCAAGTAATACAAAGCACTCAAGACAGAGATCACGACATTGCCATGCTCGGTGTGCTTACATTTTCTAAGATCAGAGAGCAGGCTGTCAGAGCAGTTAGCAAATGTGCTTCTTCAGTTCTGCATTTCTAGGATTTTCCTTTAAAGTGTATCATCTCTCAAGCATAATCAAGAAGGAAATTATCTTGTCAGGACCATCAGATTAGTTTTCCTCTCTAGAAGCTTGTAGGTTTCCAGAGTGTTTTGTTTTTCACCAATGCAAATCATGCTGCCCTCCCCTTCTCTTCTATTAGTTCATTTTGAGCAGAATTGGAAATTAAATTCACAGTTTGATATGCATCTATGTTTCAGCAGCAAGTAAGATCTGTTCCAGGTCAAAGACTTCTAACATTAGATTTCTGGGATTTTTTTTTTCCTTTGCCACTGAAATTATTATCCTTCTTTCTTTAGTATTTTGGCCATTAGTTGTAGGCAGCTAGGTTCTTTTCTTTGAATGCAGAGAGGAAAGAAAAGGGCAAGAAACAACAATATAAAATGCTGTAATTTCATCTATATGAAAAGGAAATCCTAGAGTATGCTCTAGGAGATCTAAATTGCTCAGCAGATGCTGTTTGTCAGAATTATTTGAATGGAAAAGAGGCCTAAAAATAACCTCTTAGGTAAGGTTACTGACCAGGACAGCTGAAGTAGCTTGTTAAGGGACTCTTGGATGGAGAATGAAGAGCTAGAACACATTTCTTTTAGCTATTAAGCTCTGGATGGGCAGCAGCATAATGTAGCTCTGAAAACAGGGAGGAAAAAAAAAAGATTAGGTAAAATATATTTTATTTGCTTTAAGAAATGTGCCTTTCCTTAGACCAGTCAAATAAGTTAGGACCAACATTGCCAAAGATCATGTGCTTCAGTAAAAGAGTAGAAAAGAATGAATAATAAACAGTTGTAAGAAAGTAACATGGACCTCTGTGTCAGCAAATAGCTAGGTTTCCAAATAGTCTCATTTTCTTAGTCTGGAATTAGGATGCTTCCATACCTTGTTTGACTTTGGTTTGGAAGGGCAAAAATTGTACTTCTGCCGGCTTTGTTCTGGGTCTGCAAAGGAAATGGGAAAAGGAAACAAAGGGAGAGCCTTTATCAAGTTTATTGCATTTTGGATCACTGTTTCAATTCTGCCCCAAAACCTGCTCCTGAGCAGTTCTGCTGCCTCTGTGTATCTTAAAGTAGAAAAAAATGGCAAAGGGGAGTTCATAGTACTTACCTCCTTTATGTGGGAAGGGGTACTGTAAATCTAGCATGACACCTTTCTTCTGAAGAAAAGTCAAAAGCATGTTGTTAACTATTTTATCACTTTTCTTAAAGGAAATATTTCTTTCTGTCCTCATGAGGTTCTTTTCTCTGCTGAGATCGAGCATTTTTACATATAAGGGCACTGAGTATATTGGTAGGTCAGTGCCCTCATGCAGAAATTCTTTTCAAAGGTCAGCTTCTCCAGAATCAGGAAAAAAATGGTCTTGTCTTGTCATTGTCAGTCACTTTAACATCTGACAGTTCTTTCTACTGGCCTCCTGAACATTGAACATGCTACAAGCTGGTTATTATGCTTTTAATAAGAGATATAGCCATGATTGGTTGCATCATTATAATCTGGTCATGAAGTTCAATAAGTCTTCTATCATAAGGGAATGACAGAAGCAATACTGTGAAAGGTGTTCTTTTGAAAACTCCTCTTTTTATCATGCTAGAGAGTATAGCAGAATTCCTAACTTCAAGACCTAAGTGGATTGAGATCTATTTAAATATTATAAAGCAGAAATAATCTTTGTTCTTATTTCTCTTTAGAACCTTAAGATTTCAGATGTAACCTCTTCAGTCATTTTTACATGATCAAAATATTCTAGTCTTCTGTTTGCTTGCCAATCTTACACAAAAACTGAATAAAATATGAATTAGTAATTTGGACACTAGCCTAAAGGGTTTGGAAAAACCTGTGTACATGGATCAGATTTTCTCAGTGAGTTTACATTTCTTAAACTTTTCAGGGCTTTGATTCTTCATTTGCAAAATCAGGATTTGATCAGTTTCTGCCTCACACAAGTAAGGCCTATGAAATGCCTCAATATTAAAATCTCCATGGCTGATAGCCTAAGTAAACAGCAAACAGTCCTTACACTGGTGGTTACAGCTTTAAGAAAATCACCATATGTTTTGGGACTCACAATAATGCTATGCAAAGTGGCAGCATGACAATACTGGGTATGTTTGCACATCTTCAGGAAGGCTCCCTGGAGAAAGCCCATGCAATCTTTCAAAGTGTCCTGAAAAAAGATGCAAGAGAAATTAGGAACTCCTTGACATTTAGTTATATTTGTTTATTGTTGTAGTTTGGAATTATCATGTAAATTCTCTCCCCTGCCACTAACAGCCCAAGCCAGCAGTTAACAAAGGGG
>JAWWLZ010000082.1:82086780-82100432 GCA_035041345.1 Poliocrania exsul | reverse complement strand
TATATTTTTACAAAACAGAGAAAATTAAAAACACAATATTATATAAAATATATATATATATATATATATATATATATATATACATATATATATATATATAAATGTGGAAAAGAACAACAATAACCACTGAGTCACCCACTTAAGCAACACAGACCTCCACCACTGCAGCTCACAAAAACACTCCAACAAACTCCCTCCAAAGGATACCTGGCAATAGAAGAGAAAGCCAACAACAAAAGAAAAAAAAAGTACTTCCCAAACCAAACAGCTGTGAAGTGGTGGCGAGGCCCAACACCCCCAGCAACAGTGATAGCAGGTCTGCTCAGCACCCAGCCATGAAGGGGAAAGAAAGGTAGGCGCCTCTTACACTTTCTTTTATACTTGATTTGACATCAAAATGATATGAAATATTTCTTTGGTTGCTTCAGTCAGGTGATACTTGTCCCCTTAAATCTATGTGACACGCTCTGGGCCTGAAAAACCTGAGGTCTAGTTAAAACTACAGCCAAAACTACTGCAACTCCCAAAAGTTAGCAGCTTTCTTTTCACCTGTTATAGCAGGCTAACTATCTATTCATGCACAATCACATTTCAAGCTACCAAACTCACAAGGTACTTTTTGACACAAAAAGTTTATAAGTATTGCCATAGAAAGCTAAGCATTCAAGGAATAACAGATAACGTCTTCTCTTGGAAGATATATACAAAGGCTGGCTAAAAATTAGTATTGGCCCTTAAGCTAAAATCCACATTTAGATATATATCCATGGTTTTCAGGGATAAACATAGGAAGGAAGAAAAAGCCCACAGCATTATCTATTGCATGAGACCTAAATATATGCATGGGTTTTCCTTTAGTTTATGCTAAATTTTATCTGACAATAACAAAAATAAAACCAAATAAAATTACACAGTGTCTTGTGAGCTTCCTATTTACCATACAATTCTATTCCTATCATTACACTGGTCATTATAATAAAATGCTAGCTGTTTGACAACAAAGTGCCCTGGGATACTGAAGAAATGAGGATTTCAGATTATACTGTGCTATCATATTAGTCTAAAGTTAAGATGATGATAAATAAGCAAAGTAGAACCTATTACTAATGGGGGGAAAGCCCAGCTAAAACCATGTAGGATAGCACAGTATGTCTCTTACTGTAGTACAGCTCTCACTAGTTGCTCTCCTGGGAAGACCTGTGATGAATATCTCCAATTTGCTATCTGAAGAGAACAGTCTTTGTACTTGCCTAGTTACTCTACCTTCCTTTCCATGAAATCATATTCTCCTCCTAATTCATCACCCAGGTCATTGTACTGATCTCCTAGAATAAAAATAAGAGCTACAATAGGCTGTGAATATTATACTCATCTCTGCTTAGTTTATTTACTTTTCCAAGGGGGAAAAAAGCCCAGTGTTTGATTAATTTTGTGCTAAATATCTTCTAAAAATGTGTAAGATTGTCCATCTGTGGTGGTTTGGTCTGGGCTGACTGCCAGGTGTCCACCAAAGCTGCACTACCACTTCCCTCCTCAATTGGACAGGGGAGAGAATATAACAAACGGCCTGTGGGTTGACATAAGGGCAGGGAGATATCACTCACCAGGTATCGTCACAGGCAAAAAAAAATTGACTTGGAGAAAATTAATTGAATCTGTTACAAATCAAAATCAGAGCAAGGTAGTGAGAAGTAAAACAAATCATAAAACCACCTTCCCCCACCCCTCCTTCCTTCATGGGTTTAACTTTATTGCCAGTTCTCTTCCTTCTCCCCCACAGAGGTTCAGGGAGATGGGGAATGGAGGTTATGGTCATCACATGTTGTTTCTGCTGCTACTTCTTTTCCAAGGAAAAGGGTCCTTCCCCTGCTCCAGCATGGGGTCCCTCCAGTGAGAGACAGCCCTATCTGAGTTTCTGCAGCCTGAGTCCTTCCCACAGGCTGCAGTTCTTCACTAACTGTTCCAGCATGCATTTCTTTCCATGGGCTGCAGTCCTTCAAGAACAGACTCTTATGAGTGGGCCCCCCAGAGGTCAGAAGTTCTAACTAAACATACCCTAGCATGGGCTCCCGTCTCCATAGGTAGAGCGGTTCTGCCAGAGCCTGTTCTAGAACAGGCTTCCCACTGGATCACAGACTCCTTTGGGCATCCACTTATTCTGGCATGGACTCCTGGCTCCAGGTGGATCTCATCTTCACCATGGATCTCCACAGGCTGCAAGGGAAACTCTGCTCTGGCATCTGGAGCACCTCCTCTCCTTCCTTCCTCGCTGACCTTGGCATCTACAGAGCTGTTTCTCTCACGTACTCTCACTCCTCTCTTCTGTAGCCACAATTACCTCTGTCTGATAATTTTTTTCCTTTTTAAATATATTATCACAGAGACATTACTACTACTGCTGATCTGGTCAGCCTTGACCAGCAGCGGGTCCCTCTTAGAGCCAGTTGGCATTGGCTGTGTTGGACATGGGGCGTTTCAGACAGCTTCTCAGAGAAACCACACCTGTAGCCCTCACAGTACTAGAACCTTGCCACACAAAGTCCATATGTAATCTCAGAGGTCAGTGCCATATGATCCACCCTTTGATGTGCAAAAACCTCTGGCCAAGATTTTCACAAGGGGCTGTGTTCTACAGTTCCCCTCTCAAAGCACATTAAATGGTCTGATTTCAGAAAATGCTTATCAGATTCTGTTTGAAAGCTGATAACTTGTGAAATAGCTCAGAGTAGATATTCTAGAATGCAGGGGCATCAGAATCACTAATTGTCATGATCTTATTAACCCCCACCAAAGATTTACAGTCTTCTTTCAAAATACTAAATATAGACTGGTGCCTAGATTAGCAAATTCACATATTATGGATTGTTTTACTCCTCATCTGGTAACTAAGTGTATAAAATCTTGCCTATTTCAAATATTATCTTGAAGTATTATATGCATTGCAAATCTAAAGTAACTACTGTTTTGAGCTTAATTTTTTAACTAAGTACTTTTGTCTGTTTCAGCTGAGGTAGAATTAATTTTCTTCGCAGTAGCTGCTGTGGGACCAAATTTTGGATTTGTTCTGAAAACAGTGTTGATAACATAGGGATGTGTTTGCCACTGCTGAGCTGTGCTTACACAGAGTCAAGGCCTTTACTGCTCTCACCACACCCCACTAGTGAGAAGGCTAGGGGTGCACGAAAAGTTGGGAGGGGACACAGCTAGGACAGCTGAACACAACTGACTCAAGGGATTTTCCATACAATATGGTGCCAGTATATAAAAAAGGGGAAAGAAGGAGGAAGGCAGGGAAGGGGGAGAGAGAGCAGTTGGACTGATTATGTTTGTCTTCCGAAGTCATCATTACACGTGATGGAGTCCTGTCCTCCTGGAGATGACTGAACATCTGCCTGCCCATGGGAAATGGTGAATTAATTTCTTGTTCTGCTTTGCTTGTGTGTGCAGCTTTTGCTTTACCTATTAAATTTTACCTCAATGCACAAGTTTTCTCACTCTTTTCTTCTGATGCTCTCCCTCATCCCACTGGGAGGAAGTGAGAGTGTGACTGCATGGGGCTTATGTGCAGACTGAGGTTAAACCATGACAGCAAGTAACAGAAGGTGGTCTGGTTCATTTAACACAGGACTTAAGCACAGAAATTTGTGTGTTTCCATAGTAAAAATCCTGGGTCATAAAGCTGGTTAACAGTATAAAATATTTTCAGAAATTCTGTAATTGCTGTGGTTTCAATATGTGCAAAAACGCTTCTAGTTTTACTAAGTAATAGCTCTCATCTATACTTCAAGAAAAAAGTTTTTGTAGTGAGCCAGAGAAATCTACAGTCTTTCCTAATAGCATGTTTAAAACAAAAAAGTAATTTCAAAGTCTGGTTTAAACCACTCATAGATTGAGATGAATCAGAAATGTACTTTACTCTCTAGTCTTGTGGTTATGTGGTCTTGATTTTGCCACATTTGATCATTCAGTGCATCATGAACCCCATTTTTTGAGCTGAACCATAAACTAACCATTTGCCATTATCCTCTATTAATAACTAGTGCTATTTAAAATAATAATCCATAAATCCTAGGAACATATTTGTAGTAAATGAGTGTCAACAGGATGGCTTCTGGTGAAAGACAGAAGAGTGATTTGCTCTTAGAATAAATTAAATATTTTTCTGTGCCTCCAAACTCCTTTCACCATGGTCATATCTTTTGTGTGAACCTAATCAGAGGGATGCAGACAATATATGGTCTATAACAAAAAACATGAGTAAATAATTTTTTACTGGGAAACTTTTTTTTTTCTCTTTTAATTGTGTGGCTGCAGGACTAAATTTTAACAAACTTGTACACCATGCACCAACCTGTCTGAGACTGGGGAAACGGCAGACACAAGGACTGGCTTAAATAGTTGAGGATGTAAAAAATTTATTCCTTTTTTGTCATAAGGTACTAAATTGAGGAAATACATGTACATTTTTAGATCTGTAGACAGAGTAGAATTGTAAGCTCTGCTGAGTTCTTGCAAGCTTGCCTAAAACATTACTTAAGAGCTTACATTTTCACATTGGAGTTTCCAGAGCAATTTGCCATGCAGCCTATTTCTGAAGCTACCCAGGCTTTTTACAACAAAGTCAGTCCTTCTCTAAGAACAAATATTTAATTTGCATCCTCACTAAGAGCTCGACTGCATGACCTAATAATCTCAGCAATATCAGAATTGAAATGAAGTACAGGAAGTAGGAGTTGTTAATTCCTGTTCTTTTTACTCAATTTTGATTTGAATTATCATCTTGGTTTTGTCCAGAGCAGTGAAATAGGAATTGTTAGTCTTTCTCTCTTAATTTATTTCAGCCTCTCTAAAGCAGAGTTAAGAATGAGTTTTCATGCAGCAATTGGCTTTTACAGAAGCATTTGCAGTACAAAATTTATACTTAAAAGCTGAGAGTCTGGTGCTCAGAGAAATTTAAAATTACTGGCATGCTACTGATTTGTAGATTAGTAACTGTAAATGGCTCAAATGCAATTTTTGTGGTTCAATAAATCTCTTAAATCACCTATTTTCAGAGGATAAGCATACATATTAAATGACAATATTACTTATCCCTCTTAGATATGTTTCTTGGAAGTCTGTAGTCCTACACTGTCTATTTAACAAAAAGAAAAAGATGTTTCATGTGTCCTTTAAAAAGGTTGTGATTTCATAATTGTTAAGCACCTTTAAGTATGTAAAATACTATGTACTTGAAAACTTTTAAATGACTACTAACCATTTTGAAATAAAATGCAATTAGGCCAAACCATGTTTTCGAACAATTGAAGAAAATGCTGCTCCTTGGAAAAAGGTTTAAAACAAAAGCAAAATTAAAAAGAGAAATGAACCTGATTGACATTGTTAGTTTTGCTTCTGTGTGGTTTATGTTGTCTCAGAGCGTGGATAAATGTCTGTGTACATTTCACATGCCCCCCTTTAGCGTGTTTCTGCTCGTGTTTGCAAGTGTGCATTCACTCTCAGATTCTGATGCAATCATACTTGTTGCATGTGCACTAACACCGTAATAAAAGGTGAGAGTTTGAAGTTGCTGGAAATCTCTTTCTCTTTCTTCCCCCATGAAATCCCAAATCAACAGCTAACGTGTCTAACAAGGTCATTGGGACTGTGCCGTGGTGTAGTTCATGATCTCAAAGAGCATGGTCCTGTCGATAAGCAAAGTCAGAACCCTGAACTTTGGAAGAGACAACTCTCAGCTTTTTAAAGAATTAGTGGACAAGATCTTTGGAAAACTGTCCTTAGGGACAGCATGGATGAACAGAGCCAGCAACACTTTAAGGCCATGTCTCTTAGCATACAAGAGTTCTTCATTCTCATGTGTAGGAAATCAGGCAAGAAAGACTAGAAACTGACATGGCTGAGCAAGGCTCTGCTCCTTAAACTGAGGAGTAAGATGGAAATGTACAGCCAGTGGAAGCAGGGAGGTGACCTGGAAGCAGTAAAAAGGTACAGGTAACACATGCAGGGATGGTTCAGGAAAGCCAGGGACAGATGGAACTGAACTTTGCAAGGGATGTGAAGAATAACAAGAAGGAATTCTGTAAGTACATAGGTCAGAAGAATGTACTCTTCCAATAAATAAGAGAGAACTGGTGACAACGGATATGAAGAAGGCTGAGGTACTCAATGAGTTCTTTGCCTCAATCTTCACTAGCAGTCAGACTTTCCACGTTTCTCAAATTCCTGAACTTTTAGGCAGGAGTTGGGGGAGCGAAGTCCCTCCCACTCTAAGTAAAGAGTAAATTTGAGACCACTTGATGAAACTGAATAGCCACAAGTCTATGGGGTCTGATGAGATGCAACTCAGGGTCCTGAGGGAACTGCTGGATATTGTTGCCAAGATCCTCTCCATCATATTTGAAAGGTGATTGTAGTCAGGTGAAGTCCTTAGTGACTGGAAAAAGGGAAGTGGGCCCAAAAAAGTTTCACGAGATAGATATATTAAATGCCAAGTCCCATTATATATATATATATATATATATATACACACACACACCCCCCATATAAATAAATAAATAAATAAATAAATAAATAAATAAATAAATAAATAAATAAAAAGGACAAATAAGAAAAGGTTGTGTGAAAAAAAAAAGCAAGTATGACTACCTGGATAAGGAATATTTTCATAAAGACTTATTTTGAGTTCCCCTTGCCCATTTATTTCCTTGATTCTAAAAATCTACATTCATTTGTTCTAAAATAATAGTTGAAATATTAGGCTTGGCTGGCATGTTTCCACAGCAGACTCCTTAGACTTAAAAGGTTTCTGGACCACACTATACAGCACTGTCATGAAATGAACAAAAACCAATCTGTGGTGACTCACAGTCACTTGATTGTTTAAGAGGGGTTTTTTTATAAAAAAACAAGCGAAAAACACATTAGTGATTATACTATACCTTTCCAATATGCAGTGAGGAAAAAAACAGAGGATTCAAAGATAATTACCCCATAACAGCAATATTAATATTATCATGTCACAACCCCATCTTTTTGTCGTTGCATTAGCTGACTTTATTAGGACCTTTAAAAGATCTGCTTTGAGAACGCAGTTAGCATTAAGCAAAGCATTTAAAAGAGACATTTTGTAGTTTTTTGTACAATAAATAATTTTTTAAAAACCCCAAAGCCAAAACAAACCCACAACAGAAAAAATATTTGTTTTCTCAACATTTACATTTCCCTTCCATGCATTTGCCCCTTTTTTCTTCAGTCACTTATCTGTTCTGTCCATGCTGCTCCCTTGTAGTATTATTCCCAAATTATTTTATTTATGTAATAACTTCCAATTGTATATCTACTTTTTGTCAATATCTCCCTTGGGGCCTCTTTACCTTCCACGAAATCTCACTGCCTTAAGATCTCTTGTCCTGGATCACACTATTCCTTTTAGCTTAAGGTGCTTATATGATACCCTATAAAATTATCACAGTACAACAGGTCAGTCCTCAGTCCTGATAATGAGATGGTCTCTTCTCTCAAGAGGAATTACAAGAAAAGTAAGTATCTCCCATGCTGGTGGAATAAGTGATCAAATTGCTCCGACTGCCAAAGCACCCTGCCCCTTAAAATCTTTCATGCTGTTTGCTGCTTGCTTATTTACTTCTGATTTAGGCATGAAACTCAACAATTTACAGTACCAGACTAGGCCTGGAGAGTACTCAGTCTGCTTGTTATGTTCTGCTCTGTGAAATAGGGCTGGCTTGTCCCTCATTTGTGTGGTAGTTATTGAGGTAGACCAGCCTGCTACAATCCTAACTATTAGATATTAGCCCCAAAGATGACTGGCTTAACTAGGCAATCCACAAAGAGGTAGGTTTCTGACCTGAGTGGCAATATCATACACACATTTAGAGGTGGATAATTGAATCATGGTGTATCAATTCTTTCTGATACTCTCCTGCAGGAATATATATATGAATACACATATTCACTAAGGACATCTATAAGCTCTGACACAAATACATGATTGACTTGTTTAATGGGTCTTTTGTCAAACATCTGCACTAACTATCTTTTACTTCGGATTGCAAAACTTCAATCAAATGTCCATAATGTTTTCCTAGATTTTATAAGTATATATTGCAAAGCTCTGCTAAAAACAGTAAAAAAAATGTCTCTCCATGGAAGTATACTAATTATTATGGGCAATATTAGGAACGGGTTTGCCATCACATTCAAATGAACAACTGATTGACACTGGAATATGCTGGGTTGTTCTGAAAGCATAATTAGAGAAAGCTCACTCTCATAGCTATTAACGTTATTTTTAAACCTACTAAATATAGATCAGAAGTCAAATGAAAATATCATTAAAGGCTTGTGATTGTTCATGCAAGCCTGAAAGGTATTTGGGAATTCTTAGTCAGGACATCTTAAATATCATTGCCAAGTGAGTTTAGAATCATAGTACCGATGTAATGTTGCTTCAGGAAACACCTGAGTGACATTTATTATTTTAATGCTTCCCTGGACTTCTCTGCAAAGATTAGAGAAGAAACAGTTTTAGATTCTGAGTCAATGTTATAACATCCAAACTGATAAAACACAAACCAGAGAATATTGCCCCAACGGCCTCCAGGTGAAGTACATTTCTGTAAGAGAAATTTTTGCACATCTTCTGAAATGTATGTGCTAGAAAGGTTACAGGTTTCTCCCTGCTTGCTAAGGATTTATTTTTGAGATGTTCATGAACAGTTCAAATTTACCCCAGAGGGAAATCTGATATTTTAGAAATACATATACACTGGAAGTGGAATAATTTCAAAATGAAGCTTAAGGAAATCTAGGTTTTTCTGCTGAAGACATTACACAAGAGATAAAAAACAACCAACCAACCAAAAAAAACCCCAAAAAGTAACCAAATGAAAACCAAACAAAACCCCAACAAAACCAACAAAAAACCCCAAACCAAATAAAAAAGCAAAGACAAACCCCAGCAGAACAGAAAAAAAACCCCTATGAAACAAACCATCATTGATATGCTTTTTAATGTTATTTAGTAGTTCCAGTCCTTTTGAATAAAATGTAAGGAGAAAGAGCTGGTCTGCACAGAAAGTATGTGCTCTGCAGATTGAAGTTAGGGCTGGTCTTACAGGTTCACTAATTGATGAGGGATGCAAGGTACAAACATGAATATAGAATCTAAGGAGATCTGTGGAAGATGTCCTAGGAGCAGACTGTCCATAGTGTTTGATTAATTGAGAAATCAAGTCTCTGAATTTCATTGCTTTCTCTGATTTGTAGGGTTCATGTATTAGACAATGTGTCTCAATATTGGAAGACATATCCAACCCTTGAGATGTGTATCCTGATCACATCCCTCATAAGCAGCAAGAAGTATTCTGTTATTATTCTGTACATATATTGTTTATCTTTTGAAAGACACCTTGAATTGAGAAGAAGGGAGGTACATGTGTTGGAATTTTTTAGAGGAAAAGGAAGGTGAGAGATACCTTGCAGGGTCACCTGGTTCTCCTGAAAAAGCTCAACATCTGCAAGATTACTGAAAAAAAAATCCCATATTCACTAATACTTGTTCAGCTACATGTAGTAAATCTGATCTGGCAAGTATTTGCAATCCCTTTTGTTTGCTTTCTGTGAATATTCAGGAGAATAATGTTTGATGAAAAAGATAGTGTTCCAAACTCTTTTGCAAATATGTATTTATGAGAAAAGTATTTGCATGGGGATCTTGAAAGCTGAGATTTTCCACATAATGATAGATTTAACTCCTCTGCCTCCAAATCTTGCAGAAAATGGAAGGAAAATGTACCATCACACTTTCTTCCTTAGTATAGTACATTGTGTTAATAATCCTAAAAACAGTGACTTCTGCAAGACTATTTGCATTATCAGAATCATCTCTAAAGACACAAGTTTTAAGAAGGGATCACCAATAGACTAGAGTCAGGATTGAGATCTGTGTTAATTTATTTACTTCTATAGCACTGAGTCATATTTAGGTCCCAATTTGTTTATCCAGATACAGGTATCTAGTAATGTCATGATGACCTGGACTCTTGTTGATATTTTGCTTGTCTTCCATAGCTCGTGCATCTCACCATCCAACCCTAGGAAGATGTACCACATACCCTGGGGCTCTTTGAATACCACTAAGTGCCATGGTTAGAACACGGAATTGCACCCTTTGTTCAGGTCTCAGTTTCTTAGATTATCTCCTTAGTAGCAAGGAAATAACCTTCCTTTCCTAGGAAAGAATACTATGATGATGAAAACTACCACAGACTTTAGTGCTTGCATACGATAGTGATGATACTTATATAAGAAACTACAGGAAAAATTCTGATTGCAGGGACCTTTTTCTTTGAGAACCTCTTCCCAAAGAAAATTAGATACTAGCTATAAAATCACCAGTGTTTAAATACACAAGAAAAATATACTCAATAGAAGTGTATTTGTGCCGGAGTTTATAAATTGTTTGGGAATATTGTATTTTCAATGATTTTATGAACAACTAATTAGAGCTGTTTCATTTGAGATTTTTAACTTTTATGGTCACATAATGAGTAAGATTCATAACTTGTTATCATCCTGTAATATTTCCTCTTATTGGCAGTATGATACTCTTGATTAACTGTGGTTATTGAGGAAATCAAGACAGACACGTAGGGGATAAACCAGGATCTTATAAATCTAAAAATAAGTATATGTTTTCATAGGGAAAAACACTTTAAATTAATTTTATTTATGGATTATTTTATTTAAGTATTTTTATTACAGTATTACATGCAAAAATGATATTAAATATAAAATTCAAAATTTATATTGGTAACAAAATATCTTTTCATAAGTCTTAATCTGAAAGATTATGGATGACCAGCTATACAGGTACATATCTGCCCTCTAGGGATTGAAAATAGATAGAGAAACAGCTGTGAATGATGTACTAAATTTGATTTAGCAGGACAGCATGTTCACATGTGTATTTGCACACAGTATACAGAAAGTCACACATCACTCAGTGTTCCTTGTACAGACAAAGATGATCCAGCTTATATTGCATTTTAATAAACTCATAGGCATTAAAGCAGGTTAGCAAAGTGTTAAGAATCAATGACTGATAAAAACTCTTCATATATACAATCCATACATAGACAATCCCTATTCATATGACCTCAAAAATATCAGTGTTAGAAAATAAGTATTCCAATAAACTACAAGGGAAAGGACTCATGCTTAAAATCTGTACCAAAGTAGGATAATGTTTCATAGCCTTTCTTTTCTATGTGCATTATCCACACATAGCTATATCTTCAATTGCTGCAAATTGTGAATTTTCTGTACCAGTAATTTAGGGACTACACACATGGCATTCAGCAATTCCACTGGGGAATAGTAAGTGAAGTAATTTCACTGTTTAGAAATTCCAGCAAATCACAAGTAAAACATAATCTAACTTTATTGGCATTTTTATTCACTAGCTATATCAACCTTTTTTTTTTTTTCCTGACAGACAGAAACACCAAGAAATGACAACACTGTTTGAATTTGAGGAAATACATATAAAGAAGAGATGAATGCCTGACATATAGCCACTACTATCTGACTGAGATTCTTAGAGACTTATTAAATAGTCACCACTCTGCCACTTCCAAATGCTTGAGGCTGGAAGGGACCAGGTTTCCCGGGACCGTGTGCAGATGGCTTTTGCATTTCTCTATTCCTTCTCTTCAAGGATGGAGACTCCGCAACTTCTTTGAGCAACTTGTGCCAGTGCTCTGTCACCCTCATGCTGATAAAGTGTTTTCTGATGTCCAAAGGAAACATCCTATGTTTCAGTTTGTGGCCATTGTCTCTGGTCCTGTCACTGGGCACTGCTGAAAAAGAAAAAAAACCTGGCTGTCTTCTTTGCACTCTCTTCAGGTTTTGATATTCATTGATAAGATCCCCCGAAACTTTCTGTTCTCCATGCTAAACAGGTTATTTCTGTACAAAACCAAAGAGGATGTTATTTAATGGTTTCAGTCATAATCATTCTCAAAGATGCTTGTATAAATGTGTTAGTCCAATTTTAATCAATAACTGGGACATTGTATAATAAGATTTGCATTGCTCATTTTGACATTGAGTTTTTAACTTAGCCTACATTGAAATGTTACTACTGAGAAGAATTTCTTTTCTAAAGGTCATAAAATTATGTCTTTTGCCTTCAAGTGGAAAACAAACAAACACACAAAAAAACAAACAAACAAAAAGAGAGTCATTCTTATAACCAGTCACTAAAATACTGAGATAAGAGAAGAAAAGGTAACATTTAATGCAAAACAAAAAGTGGTCAGACTGAAGTAAGAGGAAACTGGGCATCCTGAAGTAGAGAGCAGATAAACCAGATAATATAAAGAGAAAGGGATTGATATTGATTGAAAAACTGTATAAGAAGAAGGAGGCTGAAATGGGGAGCTTTGAAAATGGAATAAAATCCTAAAAAAAAAAACAAAACAAAAAAAAAAAAAAAACCACCAAACCAAACCAAACCAAACCAAAACAACAACAACAATAAAGCAAATCCAAAAAGAGTAAAAAGAGAGAAAGATAAGGGTACAAAAGGGAAAAGTAACCATCTCCTAATTGAGGTTCCATCTTTGGATAGGCTATGAAAAGCAACAGTGAACTATATGCAACACTGCAATACAAGCTCTTGTTGATAATAGTCAAATTGATTAATTGCTAAGGCACAAATCTGGGAATCAAGATATACTATCTCCATTCCCGTTTTTCAAATATTCAGTGCATGTTTTGACCACAAGAATTGTACAAGTGGATCAGTAATATTTCAATTAGTATTAGTCCTTTTGCATAATTTACAATGTGTATTACTAATTATACAAATGAATATTAAGTTGAAATATAAATCCAAACCAGGTTCTTCGCAGCAGTGAATGGCAGGACAAAAAAATGACAGATACAAACATGGAAAATCAGATTTTGACTTTATATGGAAAAAATATTATTCACTATGGACACTGTCAGGCACAGAGACGCTGCACAGAGAAGCAGTCAGTGTCCAGCCTTTGATATTTTCAAGATCAAGCAGGATAAACCTCTGAGTAATCTACTCTGATGTCATATATCTCTCCACTACTTTCATGTTGTAGTTTGGAATTATTATGTAAATTCTCTCCCCTGCCATTACCTGTCCATGCCAGTAGTTAACAAAGTAGTTGACTGCTGATCACTTGGGTGGGGCCAGGTTGCCCCTTTTTTTTTCTGGGGACATTTTTTTTCCTTTGTAGTTGGACAGAACGATGGAGCCGGGCAAGGGGGGTGGGGGGGGTGAGAAGCCATCTCGCTGCTGCCTGCCCGGATTGTTTTCCTGGCTGCTTGTAAACTAAGGCTGCCTGCCTTGGATTACTCCTGGTGACTGCTCGCTACTGCTAAGCTGCCTGCTGCTGCTGCCGTTGCTTTCTTGCATCACGACCTGCCTGCCCCGGCTGGGGTAGCGAGGACTTGCAGTTGTTTTTTCCAGGACACGTGGCAGTTTCTCTGCTTCCAGTTTTCCTTCTTCATTTGGGGCAAGAGACACAGAGAGAGAGAGACAGAGTTCATCTGGGAACTCACCCAGCTGCCAGCTGAGCTGGGACACTAATACT
>JAWWLZ010000082.1:82064211-82079917 GCA_035041345.1 Poliocrania exsul | reverse complement strand
CAGCCCCCCCCCCCAAAAAAAAAAAAAAAAAAAAACAAAACAAAAAAACCCCACCCCACTCCAGTGTACACTGGTCTATTTTCTCTGGACTTTGTATTAGTTTAGGTGATTGTCAACTTGTATCTATTAGAAGTGCATTTTAATAGAAAGGAGTTTATCTTTCAGGAGAAGTAGCAATAGCACTGGTAATTTGAGAATTGGAGGTCTGCATATCCTTGCAGCAGACTTAGCCTATGCAGTAATCACAGAAGAGTCTTTATATGGTTTTTGCATAACCTTCAGAGATCATTCCAGATGGGAGAGACTAGTTAGGAACCTCTGCAGGGTTCCCAAAGCTCATTCACTCAGTTTGAGATCAAGCAGCATGTCAGTTACATGAGTGGTGATACTGTTATCCTTTATCAAGGACAGAACTCAGTCCAGTAATTTAGCACTTCGAAGGTCTGACTGACTTTCAGATCCTACTGGTCTGATCAAAATGCTGAACAGTGATAGACTGCATATCATAGCTCAGGAAAAATTTAATGCACAGTTAAGAAGAAAAAAAATATTTTCAAGTAACAGTGGGACTGTCAATCTTATTTTCATAATACTGCTATTAAAAAAAAAAAACCAAAATCAGAACTCAAGAAAAAAGGGCTTTGTGTTAGTTTTTTTTTTTTCAAAATATCACCCAGTAATTACTCCTGTGTTTACGTCATTTATTTTAATGACTAATAATACAAAGTCTTAAGTGAAAGGAAAAATAATGGTGCCTGCTAAGACTACAACAAGCCATACACAGTACAGTCTTTAGGGAAATGTGTATCTTTCATAGCCTTTCTTGAAAATAGAATCAATTTTTCTTTTTTCTGCCTCTTTGCCAATCAGCCATTTTTGCACAACTCCCTTAGGAAATACCAAGCTATTTGGTATAGAGCTTTACTTCAGTCAGCGGTTCTGACTTACTAACCGAGTCAGCTTTCTTGGTTTTGGTATGTTTAGCTCCTGTGTTTCAATTATTCCCTCATCATTTTATTTCCTGTCTTCTTCTCTGCCATACTTTTGATAAAGTAGAGAATGTTGTGGGGCTAGAAAGCCACTGAATCATCTTGCACTGTAACGATGGATCTGGATACCTGCCACCAGGGCAAAATGTTACTAGATTAAAATTGAGAGAGCTATATTTGAGAGACAGAATAGTTTTAATTAAGAGACTGTACTTACACTAAAAGGTTTTATATGTGTTTACAGATTCCTGGTATTGCTGCTGAAGGAGATACAACTGTAAACCTGAGGAGATACAACAAATCTGTTATTGCTCCTCCCCCCGCCCCCCGTTTTTTTTTTTCTTCATGAGTGTGTGACAGAGTAAACCACTGTCCTGGTTGTAGACCAAAGAGAAAGAAGTGACTGATATAGATACATTAGTCTGGTGGGTGGAGCATTAGCAAGGTTCAGCATGCCCTATGCATTCAGTATAATAATTGTCCCTCCATTCTGTTCAAAGGACAAATGCACCAGGGTGCACAGTAATAGGGAACAAAAAGCAGACTGAGCATAAATCAGACATTAAAATAGTTGTGCCTCAGTCAGTATTCAAGGTACTTTAACATTCTTCTTGCTTAAGTTTAAATAAAAACTCTCAATGGAATGTTTGAGGTTTTTTTCAAAAAGATGAGCTACAGTGATTGCTGACAAAACCACTCTGAGTTTGTAAGAAACAAAACTCTTCTGCCTTGAAATAATTTGGGAAAGTAAAATGCCATTACAGTAAATACTCTCAGATTTTTGACTGTTGATTTTGGAAAAAAAATAAAAAATACAGAAGGACTGGAAGGAAAATAACTACAGCAAAGAACCAAATTTTACATTCTAAATAAATCATATGATGATGGAATATTCAATTTTTTGAAATTTTCTTTAAATATGTGTGATAGAACAAAGATTGACTGCAATAGTGAAATTGTGAAGATTTCTCACATCTTTTGAACTGCTGGAGAATTTCCAAAGCTGGCTTGTGTTACAGAAAACATGAAATACTAGAGTTTTTTTTCAAAATTGTCCACAGTTTTTACCTGTTCAACAGCTAATACATTTTCTGTAGGCCTGGATCTCCAAAGCTTCAGCATCTTGTACCACCTAAAGTTGTGTTGTATTAAAAATTCCCCATGTCTAATAAATGTCTGTTTGCTTTCCTTGTTTTTATGAGAGATGGGGTTTGACAACACCATCACCTGCCTCAGAACTAGCCAGATATTGTCTGATATATTCTTCTCAGAACCTCTTTTCTACTAACTGGTCTTATTTTTGTATCTCTTAAGCCTTGTTTCAACTTTTCTTCTCATTTCCAAATTGACTGATTTATGGTACTTCACATATTTCTGTTTTCAGGCTCTACTTTTTCACATGTAGTTTTGCTACAAGCCAGTCCTGAAATTTAGGACTTGATAGACCTACTAGACTCAAATATTAAAAAGCCATGCCTTCTTAGGTCTTGAGATTGTGTTAAAAATCAGGTGCACTAAGTGCAATGCATTCTCTGTTCTTCTTTGTCATCTGGTTCTCAGCTTTTAAAGATTCTTTTTCTAAGTGTATAGTTTTAGTTAGAACTGCTTGCTACTCCAGCTTGCAAAGTTGACATTATCATGCTGTTAAACACATCTGTAAAGGATGACCAATATCCAGAAAATACACAATCCATCTTTAATGCCCACTACAAAACTAATTTTTGTTCTGTGTGAGGAAATGACAGCTGAGTACAAGTGCAGTTGCATAGATGAGGCTCTTAATTTGTTCTTAGGCTGGAAAGGATAACAATTTGTTTGAAAGTAAGGACTAGGACTGCCAATAAGATTTGCTCAAATATATACTAAATTCTAACTTTAAAAAAAGTTTATACAATTGCAACTTTGTATCTAGGTTAGGAAATTCACATGCAACTAACTTTTCTATCTTTACAATCAATTCAAGGTTTCTCTCTTCTCATCCACCCAATTAAGAAATCATCTAATCCTTGTGTTTGACCCTAGAATATTTATAGAACTTGGCCACTAATTCCCTCCAAAAATTTTCTTTCAAGGAGAAAGGTCTTAGTCCTGCAGATCTGCATGTTGCTGCTGCTCTTGTTCCCCTGCGTCATGTGAGCTTATTCAAATTTCATCTTTGTTTTGCATTTTTCACCAAACTTAAACCTGTGAGTATTTTAAGATCTGTTTATAAAAGATGAAGAGGTAAGGGTTAAAGCTGTGAAACTGGTGCCTTAGTGCCTCTATCCCTATCTCAACCTCCCTGACTACATTTATTTTGAAATAATTGTTTGTATCCCACTTGTGTGACAGAAACAGTCTGAGTAACTTGCTTTAAATTACATGTGCACCTTCCACTGTTGTGTCCATGAATTTCTCACTTTTCAGAGTTTGGCTGACAAGGAAATCTGCAAGCCTCTTACAGGAACCCAAATTAGAAAAATAGACTCCCTAAAGAGGTGCTCAATTCCCCAAGCCTGTCAGTGTTTAAAAGGCATTTGGACAATGCCCGTTCTAACATGTTTTACCTTGGTCAGCCCTTAATTATTCAGGCAGTTGAACTAGATTGTCATTTTTGGTCTCTTCCAAATGAAATAATACATTCTATTGTAGCCTAGTCTAAGAGTGTGACCCTCTTCCAGAGGCAAAAATTACTCTACTGCCCTTTTTCCCTGAAGGATTCAGCACCTGCCTTTTCCTCCCTCTTTCATAAGTCTCCTCTAAGTTTCTTCATGTGTACTGGAAGCTCATTCAAACTGTACATTCAATTTCTTCAGGTCACTGACTGCTGTTTTTTAATGTATGGAGATAAAGTCTTACTGTATTCAAATATAATTTTACTGCTGATGTGAGATACTTCAGGTTCTATAACACACAGACTCTCTTTTTTTCCTTAGATTTATATTCCTTTTTTTAAATTCTAATTCAATGTAATTATAAAAGAGCATTTTTTAAAATCCCTGTTCTCTCCTGGTGTAAATTAAGACAAAAATGTCGTTGATCTGTTGAAAACACCAGCGACATGAAAAATCTTTACTTCTAAGTATCAGTTCTGGGGATCTTTCATATGAAAGACAATCTACACAAATGAGGATTGTGCAGCAGGTAAAATAGATGACAATAGCTATATTTCAAACCACTGTAGTTCATTAGACAATACTGAAACCTCTTTAGAGACATGAATTTCTTGCTTAGAGTAGCTAAGCTGTGCTATGTGTTTGATTCTACTGAATAGTTGTTATAGTCCTGTATACACAATCCTGGTACATATGTTCAGCTGGGTTAAATCAGTATAATATTATCGACTCAAATGAGCTCATTCAAATCTCAGTTTTGTTTTGCATTTTTTACTGAGGAGAAACCCAAGAGTATTTTCAGAACTTGTTTATAGAAGGTACTATAAAGAGGTAATGGTTACAGCTGTAAAACTGGTGCTTTTTAGATAGATAAACTATAATATTTTTAAACCTGCTACTTTCATTTGTAATTTCCAAGACACTACACATTTTTCTCCGTCTGTTCTGTATACCTACTTCTAAGGGCCTGCTTCCCAGAAATCTATAGGCAGGAGACTACAGATGAAACAGTGACTGCCACTGCACTCAAATCAGCTTCAAGTAGAGTTCAAACATCTTGGGAGGGAAAGTAATGGTCCCTGCAGCCCTCTGCCCTTTCTTCCTGCTGGTTGGTCCTCTGCCCACTTTGTACCAGCCTTTGATCAACTGAAGGACTGTCATATGTCATCAGTCCCCATCTACCATACACACACACACATGTTCTGCCTTCTTTAGGTAGTAAACAAATTTAATTATTTCAAATTTCCAATATATCTGTGAGTAAAATGAGAGTACATTTGAGGCTGAAAGATTAATTCAAATATACCACTGACACCTTTCCCACTGTTTCCCTCTTTTTTTTCCCAATGAGCTTTCTGAGTTGTTTTTGGGGTTTTTTTTGTTTGTTTTTGGTTTTTTTTTTTTTTTTTGCAAAGCTGGCCATTATCCTACTACTCATTTGTGCATCTACCTCGTAGTGGTCTCATCTATCCCACCTTCCTTCAGCCTGTAGGAGTTGAGAATGTCTTGAACATAAAAGCTATCTTATAGTCAATACTTAATACGGCAGAAGTGCAAGGTTGACAGTTGGACTTGATAATCTTAAAGGTCCTTTCCAACCTTAATGATTCTGTGATTCCATGATACGTGGCATCCATTTTTCCCTTCCCTCTCTTCCCCGGCCCCGCCCCTTCCCCTTCCCCTTCCCCTTCCCCTTCCCCTTCCCCTTCCTTTTCCCCTTCCCAGCTGGTTCCAGCACCAGTCCACTTGATGGGATGCCCAGGCACCTGGGGGTGCTACATGGGCTTGGTGGGGGTGTCTATTTGTAGATAGGCTTTGCCTCCCTAAGATGGGTTTTCTCACTTTCTAAGCAAATTAGTTATTATACACAGTCCATTCTTTCAGACCTTTCTGGAAGTGGGCTGGAGGGCTTTGGGGGTCATGAGTGGTCTTGATAACCACCTACAGCCCATGTTCACTTCTTGGTCTCATTCCTGCACTTGCTCTATACTGTGTTGTGCTTATCTCCTGGAACTAGAACAAGGATGTTTGTCATGGAAAATTGCTGCCCTTCCTCTGCATGGCCCCCATCTCCAGCCACATCTTCTTATATTTCAAGGCATGTTATTGCCAACGCTCCTTGGTTGGCTTCACAGTCATCCAGCTATTGGTTCTTGAGACATACACATTAGCCCCTTATCTTCTTGGCTCCTACAGAGTCGAATTTGTTCCCTCTCTGTTATAGTTAAAAGACTCCACATTTTCTTAAATCAAAAACATTTGCAGTTATTGTATTCTTTGTCTCGATCTTTTGCAACATATTTGCTTCTCAACTGATTTTGTATGTATTTCTAAACTTCTATGCTAATTTTCCAGATTTGCCTTAGCACTCTTCTCTTGCATTTGAAACCTTTATAACTCCATTTTTACTTCAGGTAATCACAATTCTTCTTTTGCATTTTTCAGTCTCAAAGCATCCTGATATCCATTGTCAGTTAGACTAAAATTTTGTCATCTCTGAATTTTTGAGCAATGCATAGGGCCATGGTTCTTTTTGGACTTTACAGTTTCCTGAACCCTGCAAGCCATTTATTTCTCCAAATAAACCATGTCTAATATCCAAAATGAGCTAACATTTCCCATTAAGAAATCATGACAGACACTGCTAATGCTTACCACTGGTCTGTCCACAGATATGCTGTTTATATCTCCGGTAGAATTTCTCCAAGTGTCAAAGTCTGACAAATCAAATAACACTTTCTTCTGCAGACCTATTAGTTACCTGAAGTTATGCAATGTTTGCATATAATCAAAACACTGCAGGATCTAGTTCTCTACAAAAATGAAGAGATAAATAATAACGATAACAGTGCTGAAGATGAAAAGAAAGGCACATTCAACCTTCATATACACCCCCACAAGGTGAAAACTTAGAAACATTCTGAAATGGCACAAGTTAGAAGTTCTTTTAGTGGCTAAGGTCAATCATATTTGAGAAGTTGTGGCAGTTTGGTGAAGTTCCAGCTGGCTGGAAAATGGGAAACATAACCCCCATTTTCAAAAATGGAAAAAAAGAAAGGCCAAAAAGGGGAACTGTAGGCCAGCTAGTCTCACCTTCATGCCCAGTCAGACCAAGGAGCTGATCCTCTTGGAAGCTGTGCTAAAGCACATGGAAAAGAAGGAGATGATTGGTGACTGCCAACATAGCTTCACTAAGGCAAATCATGCCTGACAAATTTGGTGACCTTCTATGACAAGGTTTCAGCAGTGGTGGATGAGGGAAGAGTGATTCATGTCATCTACCTGGACTTGTACAAGGTATTTGGCAATGCCCCATACTACACTCTTGTCTCTATACCAGAGAGGCATGGACATGATGTATGGACCACTTGGAGGATAAGGAAATGGCTGGAGAATTGCTCACAAAGCATTGCCATCAATAGCTCTGTGTCCATGTGGCCTCTATTTTGTCACTTGGGCACAGGTTATTTGGTCCCTGTTTTACTCATACCTTTCACACAGCTTGCCACTTTGACCCTAAGCTTACATTGTGGTGGAATGACAGAGATCACATTGAAGAGGCTATTGGAAGAATATTGACAAATTATCTTTGTGATACTTTTCCTGCAGTATTTATAAAAACAACAGAATTGCTTACCTGGCCTTTACTTATTCATGCATTAACAGTCACTGTCTTTATAGCATTCAAATCTCACATACAGTAAAGATGTATTGGACTATGGTAATGAAGGCACAAAGATTATCGTACAGTGTTGGTGTCCCAGGTATATTTAATTTTTGTTGTTACTGAACGAAGAGTACAGGTACTTTTGCTGCTCAAAGATACTTCCCATTTAAATAGTCAAAATACATGGATTTACTGAGTTCTGAAAATTGCATAAACTTTCCTGAAGTATAAGTCACCAATAAATGCATGATTCCTAAATCATTTCCTGCCCCCCCTCTCCCCCCCCCTAATTCCAGTATTCTGTTTTCATTTTATATTCTCCTGAAAGCAATATCAAGCCATAAACCATGAAGCAGAGCAGCTGAGCAGCAATAAGTATTGCAAGTGGAGTGTCAAAAAACTGCTGAATTAAAGTGGAAAGAGTCCAAACTAGAAAACACTCTTTGCTCTTTCTGTAGACAAATCACAGTCCAATAATATAGAGTCTAAAATCTTCCCTAACACACTGCAGTTCCTTCTAGTTTGTATAGCTTTTCTCTTTTTGACACTCCATCCATTCAAGTGACCACCACTGAACTCTGCAATTGAACTTATGGGCTTGATCATAACTCTAGTATCAGAGCTCTCTCTAGTGGTGACTATGCTACCTCATTATCTATTACTCATCCTATCTAAATACAAGTGAATACCTCTCAAATGAGACACCAGTAAATTCCTCCTTTTGCGACACCCATTAGTTAGAGAGGTTCTAGGCTAGTTAGAGAGATTTAAGCTAGGATGAGGATACACAAGTGTGGAGAGGTGTGAAGGGGTGGACTCTTAGTTAAGTTGGGACCTTGGACTTTATGCAGATGAGGCAGGGATACAATCATCCTGCCACCAGCTATTTCAACTAATCAAAGGGCAGTACAGACAGGAACTAGTGAGGGGTTCACCATTTCAGCTCTTTGCTCTGCTGAAGACTGCTGTTCCCAACAGCAGCACTGACAGGAGAGAAGGTCTGATAGGGCCTTACCTGCCTTATGGCAAAGGCTGACCAGTTATTTTTACTATTATGTTGGTACTTGTACTCTACAGAATCCCACTTTACAGTGAAAGGCTTGAGGGGTCAACTAGCTTTTCTTCAACTGACTGTTCTTTGTTGTCTGTGGCAGGAGGCTGTATCTATGTCTGTGGATACAGAGGTTGCAACAGAAACGAACGTAATTTTGGTCAAGATTAGTTGGTCTGCCAGTATCCCAAGACAAGAAATTAAAGCTGTAGAGCTTCTTTTTTTTTCAAACCATTTCCAAATAACAATAGGCTGTTCTTAAGGAAAAGAGATGCTGGAAAACATGAAGATTGTGTAGAGCTCACTAGAGCATGTTTTGCTTATGGAAAAGGCAGAGAGAGGCAGTGTGATGACTACACCTGAGAGCATAATTTTGTCCTCTCCTCTTTTGTGGAGGAGACATTCTTCACAAGAGATGATGAGCAGCCTTCTGTCCCTGTACCTAGCATCAGCCAACATAAATTATCATCTCATGGAGTCTTTGAAGAAATTTTATGCATTCCTTGGAGACTGGAAGTGTGAAGGCTCAGCAGAGCATAATGGAAAAATCTGTGACTCACTTCAGCAATTCATTTATGTGTTACTGTAGTGGCCACAAAAGGCCAAGTTCTTACAAAAAGAACCAAGTTCTTACTTTGTTCTTATCAAACCAAGTTCTTTCCTGTTGCAGCACAGGAATTGACGTGGGTAAAAACACACAGGCATTAGGCAGGATTAAAGTAACATACAATTAATACAGGAATACACTCAGTTTGTTTTTCACAGTTAGACGCATCATTGCAATGGTTGTTAAAAGGCACAGAAATACATTGGACTGCACATGAGCCTAGGGAACTGGTTCCTTTGTAGAAAAGTGTATCAAATTTAGCAGAAGTGACTTACTCTTTAAGATAATGAGATGGCTATAAGAAGGCAGAGAGCTCTCTAAATATCGGGGAGTGGGCATATACTCCTACAGTTTAAAAACTAAAATTAAAATAAAAATAAAATAAAAAAACCTCACCTCGTCATAGTATTACAACTGCAAAATAACACAATCATTGGACCTAAAACTAAAAGCTCTATATTTTCAGTTTAAGAGGATTCATTTTTCAGAGAGTCTGAGAATTCTGCAAAGGTAGCGCAAGAATAATGCAACTGCAATGATAACAGCAATTTGAATGAAGAAGAAATAGTTAGGGAACCCAGTCTCAACTGCAACTGCATCATCTACTTGAAGGTACACAAACATCATACAGACAAAGATCTATGGTCCTGGTGGGCTCACAAGTTGAACATAAGCCAGCAGTATGCCCTTGCAGCAAGAAAGGCCAGTAGGGTGGCATTACAAAGAGTGCTGCTGGCATGTTGAAGACTGTGATCGTTCACCTCTATTCAGCACTGGTGACACCACACCTGGAGAACTGTGATTAGTTCTGGGCTTCTCAGTACAACAGAGAGATGGACATGCTGGACAGTCCAGCAAAATGTCACTAAGATGTTTAAGGAATTGGACCATCTCTTCTATGAGGAATGCTGAAAGACCTAGGACTACTAAGCCTGGAAAAGAGAAGGATAAGGGGAATTTTATCAGTGTGTATAAACACATCAGGAAAGGGTAGATGGAGGACAGAGACAGACAATGACAAAATCAGTTCTCTTGTACTTTTTCAAGAGGTGCTAGCCTGGGAACTGGTTTTGAGTTGAATATGCTAACTTATGTGTTTAATTCTGAAGAATATTGCAAACTTTTGACTCCTCAAATGAGAGCTTTGCTGCATATGAGTCATTCATACTGTATACCTTCGTGCCATAGAGACCTTAACAAGTAGGACTTAAGGCTCCTCCCTTCCTCCAGTATGCCAGGCAAAGAGTTTTCTTGGTTTCTTTGAGGGGCTTATGAAGCTAGGTAGAATGACTTATAGAGAGAGGGGTGGATTTTAGTGTTGAAGTTACTGTTATGCATATTTTTCTGGCCAGGTCCTCTATATGGAAACATCCATGAATCTTGCTGAGTACAGAATATGCAACAAGGGACAGAGTGAATGATTTTCCTCTAAAAAAAAATAAATTCTAAAGCATCACTAAAACAATTGTCATCATCAAATTCCAGCCTCTGTGCTACACCACCAAATAATTTATTGCAAACTCTGTTCTCCTGTCTTACATGTATTACAACTGAACAGGCTTTTAATGTTGGATTTAAAAGAAATACTGCCATCAGCTGAAAAGTTATAAAGATCATCTTTCCATCTATGTTTTCAGATCAATTTGGCAGTAAATTGAATCTCTAAATAAACCTTATTTCTTCCTTTTCAAAGATCCCTTTCCACTCCTCTTCTTAAGCAGTGACACCAACTGTTTTAATCTAGTAATTTTAGTAATTTGATTCATAATGGTAATAGAAAATCCCTAGAAATTTAACAGTACTTAGATCTTAATTACCAAGAAAGTCATTGTGTGAATTAGATTGGAATATAGTATGCTTTTATATAGCCCCTTTCCCACATAAGGTTCAGAGGCAGTGAGACGTTTATGATGAACTGAACAATGTCTGATAATAAAGCCACATCACTCCACTAATTTGAAGGGTCCTAAGAGTGATACACTTTTTGTCAAAGTGGCTTTATAGCAGGATTCTTCAGTCTAGAAGGCAGGTTACTGTCAGGCAATATTTCATTTTGCAAGTCTCGTTACTCTCATTTCTCATGCTTGGCAAGGTAAGAAGTGACATGCTGAGTCAAAGCTGTGCTATCTTTGTCTAACTGTACAACCAGACTGACATGACAGCCTTAAAGAATCACAGAGTTATTATAATTATTAAGCATGTTTGCTTCTATTCAGCAGGGAAATCGAATACATGCATTGAGGGATTTCACTTGCCATTGGCCAGAAATTACATAAAGAACATGCTGTTTAGGCTGGTTTACCCTCTATATAAAATGATAATGAAGAAATTCTAAGTAAACTTTTGGTATTTTTATTTCATGAAATTCAAATATTCAGCCATTTTTCATAGTAAAGTCACCATAACTTAATGGAAACAAACAAACAAAACCTACAGTAAATCTGTCAAAGTTTACGTAAGTTTTTGTTTTGATAGAATAGAAAAAGTACTTGTCTATGCAACACTTATTTACACATTTTTGTTTAAACTGCCAATTATTCTGTCTTGGTATATTTCTGTCAAAGAAGAATTTTCTGTAGGCAAAGAATACAGTAATATGCAGCATGGTTAAACTGCTATATCAACTTATAAAATTAACAATGTCTTCCATTTGTCTTGTACAAGGCAATCTTTTGCATATGATACAGAATTAGTCTGTTCTTGAATTCCAGAAAGACAGACAAAATTCTTCAAGTGAGTTGAATATTTTTGGTGGTATTTTAAGACTGATATATAATTGTTCATATATTTGGCCTATGTTTTTACACAGACCATTTCTCACTTTCAAGTTTTATCACATAAATCGTAAACCATGCTTTGATGTGATATCTCCTACAGATGCCAACCTCAGATACATATTCTCCATATTAACCACCTTTGGATAGTGAAAATAATACAGCAGGTTTCCAAGAGTTCAATTTCAAACAGTTCCTCCTTTAATCGCATATAATTAGAAGCAATGAAGTCCAGCTTTTCTAGTGGTATTTACTGAATGCTTTTTAGGGTTCGAGGCTGGTTGCATAGACGCAACTGTAGAGGTTCAGATGCAGAGAGAGAAGTTGAAGAGCAATTATCTGCTGTGTTTAATGTGGCGTGTAAGCCAAAAAGTTGAACCACCAAAAATTTGCTTTGCATAAAATGGGGAAAATAAAAGGCAGTTTTAATTCGTTAAAGAAAAGAGATCTCAAGGCTGCAAAATGCTTTGAAAAATCTGCCCATGCATTACGAAAAGTTTTTTGCTACTCACTACATCTGTACTTCTATTATAGTCTTTGTTAGTGTAACTGTATGCATAAATGCCTAAATGTAATTTCTTTTTCCTCTTGTTTGTGCTTTACCTTTTGCTATTATGGCTTTTTCTTCATGAATGCACTTTTTAATTATTCCATCCTCAAATGGCTTATTCACAGCATGTTTAAAAAAATTAAAAATGTCTCTGCCTACCAGTCCCCAATTCTTAGTTTCCTTAATTATTTTCATTATTTTCTTCTGTAATTTTCCCTTTTATTCTTTCCATGTAAACATATTATGTTTTACTCAATACAAGCAACATGTTATCTTGCCACCCTTCAATCCACTGGCTGCTAGCATAGAGGATTATACTTTCATAATAGCAGATCAGGAGACTAGATATCTTTGTAACCCCCAAAAATGCAGATAGGGTAACATATGACTTATTCAAATTTATAATACTTGAATACATATCTATGTTGATTATTATATATAAATGCTAATCAAGGGCTCAGTTCTGCCTTGGACTGAGTCCCAAGGCTAGCACAGCACTCATTGCAGTCTACAACTTCCTGGTGAGGGGAAGAGGAGGGACAGGCACTGATCTCTTCTTTGTGGTGACCAGTGACAGGACCTGAAGAAATGGTCTGCAGTTGTGTTGGGGGAGTTTTAGGTTAGATGTTAGAAAAAGGTTCCTCACCCAGAGGGTGGCTAGGCACTGGAAGTGGATGCCTCAGGAGAGAATTCACGAAGCATTTGGACAATACTCTTAGGCACATGATGTGATTCTTGGGGATAGTCCTGTTCAGGGCCAGGAGTTAGACTCAATGATCTTTGTGGGTCCCCAACAACTCGGTATATTCTGTGATTCTATGATTTGGCTAATCCTGGTAGCTGCCAGGTGAGTAATGACAAAATTGTTCTCAGATACAGTGAAAACTTTGCTGTTGAAACTAATTTTCAACTCTGATGGAAGCATCCATCTCCATTTCCTTCAGTATCATATTATTTATTATAACTGGACTTCAAGAACCAAAATAATAAAGGAATCTTATTATTCAGGGTCCATTTCAA
Source organism: Poliocrania exsul (assembly GCA_035041345.1). Lineage (NCBI taxonomy): Eukaryota > Metazoa > Chordata > Aves > Passeriformes > Thamnophilidae > Poliocrania > Poliocrania exsul. The sequence continues at coordinate 82,066,665 of JAWWLZ010000082.1, read as the reverse complement.
AACACTATAACATCAAACTATTCCACAGAGTGAAGAAGTCTGGAAGAAAGAATAGAAGAGAATGGAATAGCTCAGATAGGTGATATGACATTCCAAATATCAGGCTTGAGCAGGAGAGGGAGAACTGTTCTTTTGTAGTAATAACAGACCTTTTTTTTCTCCCTCCAAATAGGAATTTCATGTAGTTATCTTGCACAGTATATAATATAAAAAATAAGAGGGGAAAAAGGTTGTGTTTTCCTGAATTCACAAACATCAGAAGAAAAATTCTTATTCATTTAACTAAAGTTGAAGTGTTTCCAAATGTTGTGCAGTATTTTTCACTATAAGACATTATAATTACAATAGATCTTAGCAAAATAATAGCACATCACTATGCACTACAAATTAATGGAGAATGAAGGTAAGACCTGCGTGTGTGTTATATAAATTATGTGTGTGTGTATATATATATATGTAAATATATATAGAAATAGAAATAGAAAGAGATATAGAGATGTTATAGATAGATATAGATAGAGATGATAGATATAGATGATATAGATATAGATATAGATATAGATAGATAGCTATAGGTAGATATAGATAGATATATGCATGTAAAAAAATATAGAGAGACTAAAAATAAACCATTCCTGACTTATATGAGTGGAAGGGAGGGATGAACAAGGCCTTTGAATTACAGTATCCACTGTAATGTTCCTGTATATTTTCTTGGTTTCTGTGTTCTTCATTTTGAAAAGTTCCATCATTATTAACTTGGTTAATATTCCCCAAAATATTGCACATCAAAAAAATGAGATAGTTATAATATTGTATTATTATAAACATCCAGTATTATAACCATCTAAGTGTATTAAAACCAACATAACCACAATAAAACAATGAAAAAGAAAATACAATATAAAATTTGACAAACTGTTGTAATAAATGATAAATTATTATCAATTTCTTTAGTTTCACATACTAACTAATATGTTGACCATAAAGAACATATTTTGTCTTTAAGATAACATAATATGAAACCCCATTGGTATTTACTGTAATTGAGTTGTAACTCTCTTAAAGCATGGTAGCTGTCCCCAACAGTTTGGCCTGATGGTGAACAAGAGAAAAATATAATCTGATCTTCACAAGTTGATTGATACTATATAAAGAGGTCTAAAGGACAAATAGCATTGCTCAGATACATTCTCTGCAGAAGAGGAAAGGAAGAAGGCAAAGTAATAGGTAGCAGAGTGGTGTCAATTTTCATAGGTCTTTTGTGTCAATAAGGAGTGTATTTTCTCCTCCATCATGAGAAAATACTCTAAAAATACATTATTAGAAAAATAAACACCTTTCTTGGTCTGAGCTATAGTGTGTCAGTATTCCATTATAGTTCTAGGCATTTATCTGGGGAATAAAGTTGAAGCTAAAAGGAAGAAATTACAGATTTATAATTTTCATTTCTCATCACATTCATTGCACATTAATTTTTGTTAGGTTGACTTATCACTTGGAAAAAAAAGATCAGGGAATAAGGAGTCTCTACAGACCTTTGAAGTTAGCAACTGCACTTTAACAGCACACCCTTGCCTGAGCCAAACACCTTCCTTTCTCTGAATGCTTAATCCTTCAAGAAGAATGTCCAGCTCTTTCAGCTGGACTCTCTCATTTCTTCTGTGCTGGGATGGAATGTTTCCTTAATCCTTTACTTTGCTTTGCCAATGTGATGCTGTTTCCCTCTATGCCCAGCCTTCCCTGCTGCATGTTTCCCAATTACTGCTCTGCCTCAGAAAGTTCTCTGTCATGCTTTGCCCCTCTGCTTTTTCTCTTGCTCAATTTTCAGTTTTCCCAAACAGCCACTTCATGCTGCATTTTGACAAATCAACATTTCTTGAAGCTAGAGGACACAATTACACTCAGATTTCTTTCAGCAATTCAGGTACCTTGTGGTATCTTGTTTCTCAAGCTGCCCTTGATGAGTGTTGGCTTCCTTTCTCTTAATCAGTTCTCTCGTTAATTATTTCTCTCCTTAATCAGTTGTCTGATTACTATTCCCTCGCTTACCAATCACAATTATTCCCATCATCTGACATTGACAATCAGCCCCACCTTGCTCATACTAGAAGCTTCCACAAGTTCTTTGATACCCACAAACTGCTGCTAAAATTTGTATTAACCTGGGTATCACACAAAATTGTCAGCATGTATTTGGGCAAGTGGTGGGAGTCTGCTGTGCCACTTACTCTAAGGACAGTGTCACTGTGGGGTGATGGCCCCTGATAAGCCCTGATGGGTTGAAGGAGATGCCTCATCCCCCTGGAGGGGTGCTCCACGCAGAAGAAAAAAGCAAGGCAAACTGATAAGATTAACAAAGGATGGAGTTTTAAAAATAACACGGCCTTCCTTTGCGATATCTTCTATGACTGCTCAAGGGACCACCCCGCCTCAGGCATCTGCATCCCCCCC